>NIPM01000244.1:271087-367336 GCA_002738285.1 Holacanthella duospinosa | reverse complement strand
CTGGGGTTCATTCTATGTTGTCTCTCATTAGGATATGAGGTTTTTAGCTATCATTAGCAGATAAGTAAGTTTTTATTTGTATTTTATTGGCTTAGTTCAACTGTAGTAGTTTATTGTGTCATAGTATTTGGTTTGGATTAGAGTAATAAATCAATCCGTAATTAGAAGAAAAACATGGAATAACGTGAGTTTCTTTGGATTGTTTGGAGTGAGTTTGTGATAGTTGGTGTGATCGATTGGAATACAGAGAGAGAGAGAGACCTAAGGTTTTTCCCATCAAAACAGTAAGTGTATGTGTAGTGTCAAATGTTACCCCATCCCTTCGAAGACCGTGCACTCGGCAGGGCTCCATCCCTGCTCAGGGTCAGAAGTGCCGCGTGGCAAAACAACATCTCAATGAGCAGCATTAGTTCTTCGAGTTCCTTTTGACATCACACATTATCTTCAGTTATCTCGGTCTCCGATATCTCCGGTGTGGCTCGGCTGGACGAGGCACCTGGAGATAGGAAACAGAGGCCCGGACGCTCCGGTCACACTCGGGACATCGGGACCCAAAACTTCATTGATCCCCGACGGAATCCTCCAAAACGGGAGAGTGCAACCCGACCTTGAGGTATCAAGAAGATGTGGATTTCCGTCCACCGGTAAGTTTCTTAGACTTGGATTAGTTGAACGGAAGAACTCCCAGAGAGTCCGGGGAGAACCCAGTTCACCCGCGGATCGAGTAGTCAGGAGATCCTAGAGAGTCCGGGGAGAACCTAGTTCACCCGCGGATCAAGTGATCCGGAAATCCTAGAGAGTCCGGGGGACCAGTGGAACGACCCTGCTATAGTATTATATTATAAATAATATTACCTAACCCCACGTTTTACCTGATCACGGGCATTACCCGACCACGGGGATCATCCGACACCGACCTTACAATGTGCTAGGTGTCGGAGTTGAAGTAAGAGATAGAGTTAGATGAAAGGATGAGGTTAAATAAAAATGAAAAGATGACAAACAGAAAACCAGTTTTGAGAGTTTAATGACTAAAAGAAAAATAATTAATAAATTAAATTATTATAAAAAACAGTTTAAATAAAACTGAAAAGAGGAAAGAGAGGACCGACCGGTTCTGGATCTCCAGGATGAATGGTTTGGCCTTTTGGCTAGACTCCGCACACCACTATGTCACCTGACACGCCGCATCCCAAACACCTCTCGCTAATTTTCCTGCCCGAGAAGATTCAAAGCGACTTCCCACACTATCACCCCTCTCGGGAACATTGTGACCTCACAATGATAAATGAAAAATTGGAAAAAGATAAAAAAGTAATATAACAAAAGGGAAAAAGTTATAAAAATCAAACCATTTTACATTACATAAAAATGAAGGAATTTAACGGAGAATACAACGGTTTTAACGAGGAATTCACTGGTTTTAACGGAGGCAACAAGTATTTTAACGGAAAATCCTTAACGGGGTTTTCTAATCCCTGGAATGTGATCTGAATGGAACGCCAAATCGCCGTGCGTGTGTCCGACTTACTTGCAACGGAGAAATACATGCCTTCCCTCAAATATGTAAATATGCAATTTTGAGATTCATTCCGGCTGTTAGCGTGAAATAAGCGGTGGAATTGACGGCAATGGAACGACTGGCTGTAGAATAATTGGCGGCTAAATGATGTCTGGCCGTTTATTTGGTTATGGTCACCTTGGTCAAAATTCCCATACTGGTGATGAGGTGGTTGAGCCACTGCTACCCCAAAAAGTGCACATTTTGATAACCTATGAGCCACTGCTAATCCAAAAATGTTTCTCTTGAGCATTTTCATTTCTTTCATACAGTTTTATCCTTGAATTTTTTTATCATAATAGTTATGATGTGGATAATTTAATGGCAATTCCTATACTTTATATCTGTACAAGTGTATGAGTTTTTTATCGTAAATAATAATGTGGAGGATCTAATGACAATTCCTATACTCCATTATGATGCGTAATTTCTGCTGGAGTTTGTTAGCTTAGAACGCTAAATGTAAACAGTTAAATGACAATATCTTCCTACACTACTGTGATAGTCTAATTTTTTCCCCTTATCTTTTAACTCAGACTAAATTATATTAATTTTAATGGTCTACTGATAAGTCTTATTCTGCGTAGACTCCCTTGTGTTTTTATTTTATTTGCTAGTTCAGTTCATTCTTAGTTGTTATTCATATTTAAAAAACATTTTGAGCCCTTGAATTTTAGCAGACACTACTGTAATATTTGTACCACGCAAAACCATTTTCCAAAATTTTTCACTAAATTTGACGTCAGTGCCCCACCACAAGGTGACATGTGAATTTTATTTATTTGCTAGTTCAGTTCATTGTTAGTTGGTATTTATATTAAAAACCATTTTGAGGTCTTGAGTTTTAGCAGTCACTTCTATTTTGATATTTGCGACATGTAAAACATTTGTCCAACAGTTTTCATTAAATTTCACTTCAGTGTTCCACCTATATTAATTTACTCTTCTCCCACTACAAGGTAAAATATGAATTTCACCAAAACTATAAACGTAAGTAAATTGTAAACTATTCACAATAATAATAGCTTTAATTTATATTAAAATTTTAAGAAAGATTGTAGCTTCAGGCATTTCACTCAATACACATATCTATTACGTGTAGGATCGACTACTCTGAGCTTCAATCTTTCTTTTGGACTTGTAATATCAACTTCGTCAGCGTTTAAGTTTAAAATTAGTATCTCAAAATGGTTTAGTCAATTACAACTTCCGGTGAGAGCCATGCTGATCTAAACAATTAATCAAAAACAATCCTTAGATTAAATTAAAATAGAATGGAATTTGTTGATGATATTGAGTTTGATCAGCGTTTAAGTTTGAAAATGGTATCTCAGATTGTTTCACTTATTCAACTATTATGCCGCGTTTAAAGTCTCACCTTCTCGTCACTTTCACGTCACCTGCGCGACTATTCTATCACTGCTGCCAATTTATAGTCCAAAGTGAGGACAGTGGAGTGAAGGAAGGTATTCACTCTCTTCAGTTCACGGCGTGAATCACTTCGTGTTCTCAAATTTATAGTCAAAGAGGAATCACTGCCATCACTTCACTCCCTTCACTTTTGTTGAGTTCAATTGGATTCAACTTTTGGAAGAGAGAAAGGCAGTGATGAGATGTTGAAGTGGAAAAGTGAGATATTTGCTGGCGGGAAAGTAAATATTTAAAATTTTCGCAAGTTAATAGGAGTACAAAAGTGAAACTATAAATGGCTTGTTGCGCAAAGTGATTCGTTTTGATAGTGAAGTGATGAGGAAGTGATCGCAGTGATACTATAAATTTGAAAGCTGGAAAAGAGAAGATCATGATTCACTTTCACTTTCACGTTACGTCGTGAATGGAGTTATCACAGTGATCCTCTAAACGCGGCATTAGTATCGCTTGAGAAGAGACATACAAATTTTGATCATCGAAAACAGTTATAATGTCCCAATCATCAAAAAGTAAGTTCAATAGTGATTTACAAAAAGTATTCAGCTTTTACTATTACTAAAAAAAAATTTTTTTTTTGAATTGAAAAATACTTTATAACAATGTAATTTTACCCTCCTCCGAGTAGATAGCCAAAAGATGCTGAAGCTTGGAGACCTCCCAATTGACTACCTAATTGAAAGAAGTCAACAATATAAAGAGGCTATTGCCAATGAACACATCCAGGATGCCATTGATAAAGCCTCAGGACTTCAAAAATCTCCACATGCTAAAACTAAAAAATGTAATGAAGCCTCATTTTGAACAATTTACTAAAGTTATTCGATTTATCAATATTTTTTACTTATAGCTATGACTTCGCAGAAATCGAAAAGACCAATGCGAGGGAGTAAACTCAAGCGAAAGAGACCAGTAACTGTAAACGGTGAGTTTTAAAATTAAAGTTGAATTTTTATTTATATTTATATAATTTGAATGTTATATATTTAATTGAGGATTAAATTCAAACTGAAATATAACAAAACGTAAAACATAATATTCTTATCATCGATAAGTAGAATAATTCAAAGCGTAGTAATCCAACTAATACTCTTGAAACTAAGAATTAATAAAAATTAAAAGTGGAATTAAAAGTGTAATCTTACGATTGAACGATTGACTGGATTGAGGAAAACAGCTGTCGGTGTATCACAAGTAAGTTACCACCAGCTTAGTATATGCTAAGATCTGGAGTGTATTACTTTTGGTCCACCGAACTTTGACCTTAAAGATACTGGTACAACTTTAATATTTATCTAGGAAACCAAATAAACAGTAAACCAAATGAGTATTTCCAAAAAGTCACCTGTTAAGTCTCCAATACTAGAGCACTTCAACAAATCTAATCTCACTAATAGTAGCCCAAATGCTTATTCCGCTGCTGATCAAGCCACAGAAAGTCAAAGAAGAGGTGAAAAGACAAGCAACTGAATTTGAAATAAGAAACTATCGAAGCCATAAAATGCTCTCTATGGACAAAGAAGCCCCTCTGTGGGCTAAGCAGCTGATGTAAACTATCATCGAAAGGGTCGACCGATCAGAAAACACAGTACTAACTGAATTACAATCATTTAACTTAAAGATGACAACCCTAGAATCAAGAATTGAAAAACTAGAACAAAATCCAAGTACCACAGATGAAGTAATAGCATTGAAATCTTCGATGACACAAATGCAAAAAGACAACGGAAGGGCAATAGATGAAGCCAGGAAACTAAATCTTCTTATCATGGGATTGGATGAAACTGAAAGAAATTCAGACGATTTGAGAAAAAAATTGATAGAATTTATCCAAAAGAATACAGGTGAAACCATCCCATTAGATGAAGCATATCGTCTTGGAATCCAACTTCCCAACAAAAGAAGACCAGTAAAAGTCAAACTTTTCTCAATGGCAGATAAAAGGTAACAGAGGTAGACCAAAAGGTGGTATGTTATTTGGATGGAAGAAGGAGATTAATCTATTGATAATCAAAACATCCAATTTTTTCGTTAGCCTATATTTAAACAAACTAAATATTTATATAATTTTTCCATATCTCCCTCCTAGTGACCAGTTCTCCGAGGCTCTGTCTGACTCCTTTGAAGAAATAAATCATATAGTCAATCAAGGAAAGAAACTTATTATGGGAGACTTCAACAGTAGAATTGGGAATTTTAATCCAGATCCAATATGCACAAGACACTCTAAGGATATGTGATTAACAATAGAGGTAAGGAACTAATTAATAAAATAACAGAGTCAGGCTTAAATATTGGTAATGGAATAGTAAGTGGGGATGACCTAGGAGAATTAACATTTTTTAATCATAACGGAACAAGTACAATTGATCTACTCCTATATTCTACAACGATTACCCACCTTATCCTAACCTTTCAAATCCTCAAAATGACACACTCCCAACACTTTCCCATTCTCACTACAATTAATGTGCTAAAAGAGAGACCTCAGCTACAACCACACCCTACTCAATTAATCATGAAATTGAAAATGCCCACCGATAAACCACACACTAATAAATTTACAAATCTATCATAAATTAAAATCCACCATAATTAACACATGTAAAGACACCAGCAATCTCCTCACACCCAAAAAATCAAGAAAAAAGCGTGTTCAATGGTTTGACAACGAACTAAATGCACTAAAAAAGTTAAGAAAAACTGCCATCAAAAATTTTCGTAGCAGCCAAGACCCAGTCAAAACAGATATGCTTCTAAAAACGTTGATAGACTCAAAAACAAAATTCACCAAGCTTGCCCAAGCCAAGAAAGAACTATTTCTAGAGGAACAGGAAGCAATGTTCCAAAATGTAAAGTCAAATCAGGAGTTTTGGAATATGTTTAGAAAACTTCAACCCCATAAATCCCAGCCTCATAACAACATTTCTAGAATCGACTGGGAGAACTATTATAGGAAAATATACACTCCTATAAGCAAAGGCAACGAAACATCACCAGAATATGACCTAGAAAAGACGACTGACCCCATCCTTGACAGAGAAATTAACCCCATAGAAATCACCATGGCAATAAAAACTTTGAAGTGCAAAAAAGCAACTGGCAGCGATAAAACACCAAATGAATTATGGAAAATCAGAACGCCAACTATAATTTTACTCCTCATGAACCTTTTTCAACTTCGCTTATCGTCGGGAAAAGTACCTAAAGAATGGTGTTTGGCAATAATTACACCAATTTACAAAAATGGAAATGAACAAAATCCAGAAAATTTCAGACATATAGCATTACTGAACACAATTCTCAAAGTTTCTGCTACTGTACTTAATAATCGACTCAATAACTAGATACACGTCAATAAGAAAATCTCTATCTACCAAGCCGGGTTCCGATAAAAGAGAAGTACCTTAGATCAAATTTTTATACTAACAGCAGCCATCCAAAAACAATTAATTTTAAACTGTAAATTATATGCATGCTTTACAGACCTTTCTCAGGCATTTGACTCCCCGAAACATCCAAACCTCTGGAAAATCTTAAATCGACAAGGCTTGTCAAAACAGTTTGTGACTATTGTTTCCAATATATACGAACAAGCCTATGCAAAAATAAGAACAGTTGAAGGATTGTTAGTTGACTGGTGAAATTAAAGTTGGTAAAGGTGTACTACAAAGAGACATTTTGAGTCCAAACCTCTTTAATTTATTTATAAATGAAATTACAGAAATTTTCAAAAATTCTTTGGCATCGGGAATAGAAATGCTTAATGCCACACTACATATCCTGTTATATTCAGATGACATGGTACTCTTAGCCACAACTAAAGAAGCCCTGCAAGTAAAGATGGACATTGTAAATAGATTCCTGAAGACTAGAAATCTCTCTATCAACCTAAGAAAAACTAAAGTTGTTGTTTTCAAGAAAGGTGGACGCCTATCTAAGCTTGACACTTTTCATTGGGGATCACAAGAAATAGAAGTAGTCAGAGTACAACTACTTTGGTGTCACGTTCTCATCGTCAGGTCTATTTCACAAAACCGCAAATGCAGCTAGGCGAAGAAGACTACGGGCACAAGCTGCCATTATTTCACCGATCAAAAAACAAAACTCTTTCACCTTGAAAGCACAAATCAATTATTCAATTCAATCATACAAACATCTACCTTATACGGGGCGGGAATTTGGGGTCTAGGCCATGAAGATAAAATAGAACTAGTACAACAACAATTCTATAAACGAACACTAAAACTACCTAATTCCACCCCTAAATTTTTTGTGAGGTTAGAAACAGGCAGAACACCAATAGCTTGTGAAATATATAAACTATCTCTAAATTTTCTCCTTCGTATCCTTAACTCCCCGCCAGCTTCATACTGCTTAAATCCTACTTAGAGTCAACGAAACATTCACAGAAGGTACATGACAAACAAATTAGCTGGTGTCATCATGTGGAAAAAATTTTAGAATTAGGAAAATTTCAAGGGAAATTAAGCAAATTGACTGGCCATAAATTATATTTTTCCAGGTACAGTATTCTACAGAGGATCAGACTGAGCCTTGGGAACGCAGACCTTAAATCAGCATTAGAATCCACAAATATGCCACACTACTTCAGTATCCAAATTTCTACCTCACCAGAGGTATATCTATCGTCTCCTCTCCCACGTCATCTCGTGTCACTTATCGCCCAAACTCGTCTAAACTCAAACACTGTTTTCTGCAAACAAACGTGGTATAACCTAGGATCATTTCAAGAAAAGAATTGTAAATATTGTGAAGACTTACTGTCATTCTCCCATTTATATGCCAGGCGATGCAGGAAATTAAAAATACTTTTTTGTCCGAGGCCTTTACTTTTGAAACTTGTAACATAGATCACCTAGATATATAAAACTGGAATAAGGTCTATTTTTACGTATGTACAATTTTACCAAAATTCAATGACTAAATTTAATTTTAACTTAATTAAAATATCGCGGGTGGATTAAGCCAAGTTACTCAATTGTCCAATAAAACCCTATGATGATGATGATATATTTAATTTATAGATGTGTTGTCCGATAATGATTCTTACAAGCCTTCTAACTCTGAAACAGAGGAAAATGCTACGGAAGACGACATTGATGATGCTGAGGAGGAGGAAGAAAAGGAAATTCTACCAAGTCTCTTTTCTACAAAGAAGTGGAGAATTGTAACGAAAGAAGCACGCGCAGTAAGAAATCTTACTAAGGCATTTGAATCTGCGGGTGACAAACAAGTTGAACTTGACTTGTCAGAAATGGTTTCACAGGGCGCAGAGGGTTCCGATGCGTCCTATGAGATACATGGAAAGTAAGAATAGATCCAGAATTCGGGAATGGAAATTTTGTGTCCATCCGCAAATGGACTACCGATGGTCAAGCTGGAGATGGTGCTACAATGAAAATGGGGTTAATCCCGAAACTTATTACAGCTTTGAAAGCTGCATCGGACTACATGAATTATTAATAATATATTGATAATATTCATGTATAATATTTATGTATAATGCATTTATAATAATTATACATTTGGTCCGATGATCCAATAAAATAAATTCAAAAAAAAATAAAAAATTTTTTTTTGAAATCTCAACACTTTTATGAATGTCAAGGTTTATTACACTCATTGGTTTTGCTGACTGATAAACGATGTTTGTAATAAAGAGGGGGGAGCATAATCTATGTAATGTGTGGAAAAATTTTTAAGTCTTCAATATATGCTTGCAAAGCATTTACTGATTCAAATTTGTTGTCCAGATTTGCTGATTACACTTTTATCATTCTAGTTCAATTTTGAACTCACACTGATCATTAAAATTATTGTTCGATTAATTCTTAAGTTAGAATTAAACTTTTACTATAATATGGTAAAAGATTATTTAACTATTTTTTTTATTTACAAAAGAGTAAAATAATATAATAATATATTTATTATTTATATAAACATCTTATATTAATATTATAGATGTGCTTCTATTTAATTTAAGTTAAACTTTAAAAAAATTTATATTATCTAATAAATGAATAATATTTTTTTGGCTTTTTTTGTTATTATTTATATAGATGTATCTATATATTATATATTTATTATATTAATTAAATGAATCTCTGTTCTTATTAAATAAAATTTTATTGTTTAATAAGTATTTTATATTGATATACATCTATTATACCTACAGGTTTTCATTTAAAAAATCACAAATATCACCTAATCACACACACATAAAATATACTAATAATGTGCCTGAATTATAAGGATTATTCTGATGAAATAAAACATAAAGCTTAAACTTTCATTATTAGAATTAATATATTCATAATATTTCCAAATATTGTCCAATATTTAACCTACTTAACTAAATTTACGGGTTGGTGTCCCTCACACTTTATAATTTATGACCAACACCCAAAATGCTAACTCAAAAATCAAATATTGCCCAATATTTAACCTACTGAGCTAGACTTATAGATTAGCTACAAAGTATCAATTTAATACAAAAATAAAATATAACATAACATAATGAAGCTGGCAAAAATCTCCTTCAAGCTAATATTATTAAATTGTCATAACGCATACGTGGTAATGTTCCTCGTATTCAAATAAAGATAAAACAAAAAAACCCGTGCAAAAGATTAAATAGTAAAAAGTTCACAAAATTTTCTAAAAATAATAATACTATAAAATAACTTATAAAAATAATTCTTGCATATTCTCCTAGAAACAACACAGCAAACCCCCTCTTCCTTACTCAACATTAAACCCTGTCACTAACTCAGACTCCCCTTCCGCAAAATCAAAAGGAGTACGATTAGTTTCAGCCAATACTGATGTTAATCATATCAAAAATCTAGGTAACAGTAAGAATATAAATAAACAAAACTTTTGATTTAAGCTAAAAAAAATATAAATTTTATTTTAAGAACCTAAATCTTATGCAATATTCTGCCACCTTAATTTTCTATACCTTAATTTAAATAGAAATACTCTAAATAATTAATCCTTTCGTACGAAACCACGTTTATTAAATCTATAAATAGAAACCAACCTGGCTCACGCCGGTTTGAACTCAAATCATGTAAGAANGAAACCACGTTTATTAAATCTATAAATAGAAACCAACCTGGCTCACGCCGGTTTGAACTCAAATCATGTAAGAAGTTAATGGTTGAACAAACCACCTACATAAAATGCTGCTTTTATAAAGTATCTTAATTCAACATCGAGGTCGTAAACTAATCTATCAATATGGGCTCTCTAATTTAATAACGTTGTTATCCCTAAGGTAACTTTTTCTCATTTTTCTACACTAGATCAACTAATTATTTACTATCTCAAAAATAAAGAAATTTTTAATATTCTCTAATTTCCCCAATTGAATTTAATACAATTAAGTATAACTCAACTAACTTATGCTTAACAACCTTTAAATAATGTTCTATAGGGTATTATCGTCTTATAGAAACATAAACATTTTCATTTATAACACAAATTCATTTATCTGCAATTAATAAAATTTCTATTAGTTTAATCCTTCATTCTATTTCCTAATTAAGAGACTAATTATTATGCTACCTTAGCACAGTCATGATACCGCGGCCCTTCATTTTTCAACAGTGGGCAGATAATACTTCCAAAACTACTCTTAAAGAAATTTTTTTGGTAAACAGTCTAACAGATATTTGTTAAATTCATAAATTGTAAACTTAATACTTGTTTTAATTAAACTCTCATTCTACTACTAATATTAACATTGTATCTGCTACATATATTACCTGTATATATTCAATTACAATAANGTCATGATACCGCGGCCCTTCATTTTTCAACAGTGGGCAGATAATACTTCCAAAACTACTCTTAAAGAAATTTTCTTGGTAAACAGTCTAACAGATATTTGTTAAATTCATAAATTGTAAACTTAATACTTGTTTTAATTCAACTCTCATTCTACTACTAATATTAACATTGTATCTGCTACATATATTACCTGTATATATTCAATTACAATAAAAATACTACAATTAAATCTTACTTCATTTAAGTATAGTGTAATCTAATCGTTAAAGCTAACCTTAAGCCTATAAACCTTTATTAAAATTTAAGTATTTATTAAAAGTTATAAAAGATTACCCCTTACAATTTGCTTATAAAATAAATAAAAATTAAAATCTCCCTCTTCACCTCATAAACTAAAGTATTTATTTAGTAATAGAACCAGACATCTTATAAATCGAATAATATCTCACTTCTAACTTTATTTCTAAAAATTTAATTAAACAAATTTTGGTTAAAAAAGTTATATATTTATATTTCGGAAAAATTTATGTAATAAAATTTATTGCCAATCTCTGATACAAAAGGTAAAAAAGCTTTTAATAATTTCATATATCCATAAATTCCTTCACAGTTTAAAAATATAATTTAATTCTATCTACTCTAAATTTAATTAAGTTTCTTTTGATATAATTTTCTAATCAAAATATTTTAAGCATTATATAAATTTACTCAATGTAAACGAGGCTCTTATTCAAGATCTATTATGCCTTCAAGGCCCCCCTTCCGGCGGGCCTACTTTGTTACGACTTATCTCATATTAAACGAGAGCGACGGGCGACGTGTGCATATTTTAGAACATTAATCAAGCTGTAAAACTATTAATTGTATTTACTAATAAATCCACTTTCATTTATTATTTAAAAATAATATTCATAATTTTAAATTATTGTAATCCATTAAAGCATTATAATTCACAATACTTTGACTTGTCATCATCCAAACTTTTGTTAAAGAAAAAACTTTTTTTTTAATTTATTCATTTTAACAGCAATAGATAAGTATTAAATAATGTAAAGTGTATTGTGGCACGGTGTCGATTTTCCATTCTTTAATTATTTCTCTAAATTGTCATTCCGATGGGATCTTTTTTTTCTTAATTATAAAATTAATTTTTATTTCTTTCCGAATTTCTTCAAATTTTTAAACGTGATCATGGATAACAATCGCAGAGCTAGCCTTCCGGCAGAATTTATTCGTGCCGTGGACAACATGTTGGATGTTGCCGTACAACTTCCGGGGGTGGTAAGTAATTTTTCTTTTTTATACTTTTACTTTAATAACTTTCTTTTCTTTTTTAAAATCTTTATCTAATCAATAATTTTTTTAATTTTATTTTATTTTCAGGTCCCGATTTTCACCAATGCTGAAGCCACCGCTATAGACGCAGGATTGAGGGAGGTGGGACAAATCAACAGACAAATTAACTTCCTCACTCAACATATGAACGTACGAATAAACAACATCGTAATACTAATCAGAAGTCGAATGCCTGACGACCCCAATTTTGTCTAGCCTGCAGTTCCGGTTCCTACCACTCACGGAACTGAGCAATTCGTCCCTGAACCACCTTTTGTGCCTACTGCTCCCGAAGTTCAGTCACCGGGACCTTCCTTCTCACCACCGTCCCCAACGTACAACAGTTTGGATTCAGGGGAATCCACAGGTCTTCTTCCTGGAACCAGTGGTACGGTTCGACCTACAGTTGGAACAAGTCACCAAAGATCCGAGGAAAGGCTTCCAACACCAAATCCAAGCCGAAGACTTCTAAGGTTAGAGATCCCCTCAAGAATTTGGGAAAACGGTATCATTCCAGGAATGCAGTGAACTGTTGGCCCTGCCCGGTGTGCAAAAAAGAGTACACCACTCGAACACTAATGCTGAAACACCGCCGCCGAAAACATTCTACTTTTCGTGGAGTAACGAACCCAATAGTGCAGTTTAAATTAATTTCAAAATTTTATTTTAATTCCTAATTCTCTGTTTGTAAATAAATTAACTAAACCAAACTTAACAATTTTATGACTTTTCCGATTTTCTTATTTTTCCAGATTTTATTTATTTATTTAGGTAATGTACCTCGACTGCCGTGCTGGTAGTGTTCGATTTTTCTTACTGATGTTGATTCTGAAACCCTAAGATTTTCCTCTATCCTGTGTTCTAATCCAGGTAATTCTCCCGTCCCACTGTTCTTTCTTTCTCTAGAAGTACTAAACCTGCCGTGCCTATTTATGAATTTCACGTGTCGACGTTGTTCTGATCTGGATGTTCGGATCTGGGTTGATCTTCGGATCAGAATGATCCGGGATGATCCGCGGATCACAATGATCCGGAGTGATCTGCGGATCCAGTCCTTTACATTTTGTGAATCCGCGGAATGAGCTTCCACAAATTCCATGTATCCACGGATCATCTACTCCCCATGAAGCATTCTTTCCCTGTCCGTTCTCCTTCCCAGTTGTTACTTTTCCGTGGGAGTTTACCAACCGTTTTGGGCACACTCCTTCTTTGTGTGAGGAGGGTATCCATACGGGTCTTACGATCCCTATCTCCCAACTTTTGTATCTCAACTTCTCAACCTGCTGTCTATTTGCCTCTAGAAATTCCCCAAGTCTTTCCTGTCTGTTTCTTATACAAGAACCCTCATTTCTTGGTTCTGTCCTTTTTGTCTGTTTGTCCCAAACTTTTTCTTCTTCCGAATCATGTCTACCTACAGCAGCCCAAAAGATAATCATTTGCAAATCACTTGATGATTCCCGATTTCTTTTCGCAGAAGCTTTTTTAATTTCCCTAACATACCCACGGAATATGTGAGTCAACCTGATTTTCTACTATTCTACCACCGGAGTTCGGATAATACTCTTAGTCTACAATTCTTTTCAACGTCCCTTAAAAGCTCCGAACTTTGCCTAATTCTCATCTTTCTCCATACCCATGACCAATCAAAATACACCCTAAGGGAAACTTTTTTTCCTATTCTAATACTTTCCTTCTCTGTATGGGGGAATACCATGGTGGTTTCCACTCTCCTGATCACCTGAATCTCCTCCTGTAGATCATCACTCCCTTTCGTCTCTCCGTGTTTCTTTCCTCCAGTGAAGGAAATTAGCTCCTTGTTCCGTCCATCTCCTGGTTGTGTCTGTAGTTTTACTTGCTCCGAAGCTCCTGGTTTCCTGTCTCTGGTACCCTTCACTCGATGCCTCAACGGTGTATCTTGACCACCCGTTTTCTTGGTTGCATAATCCTTCTCACTTCTTACAGCAAGTTTGACCTTGGTGGTTTCTGGTCGCGATAATTCTTCAATTAACCTGGTCTTCCCTTACCAAGTTTTTTTCTGGTTAATCATCAAGATTCCTGTGGAGTCTCGCCCTTCGTGCTCTCCATTTCTCATCACTGGGTCTATGACGTTACTCTTTACAATCCATGTACTCGAGTCAACTTCTTGTTTCTCTGTGATTACTCAAAACCATTCTCCAAGGCTCTTCTTCACACATCTTCCTCTGAGCACTTCTCCTCCGTGGGTGACCCTAACTATAGAATACTAATAAAGATTGGTTCGAACTAATAATCTTCACATCAATAAACCCTCTAATATTCCCAAAAACTTTCAATCCACACAGTAGTAGAAACAAATTCTCAAACAACCATTTTCCCATGCCAAATTCCTGACGTTTAGGGCTAGATCACACTGATCTTTTCTCGAGGTCCTCACTGGCACCTTTTCCCACTCGGGATCTACTTGAACCAAAGCCCGAAGCATGAGGTCACTACTCGATTATTTCCCACTTATATCTTGCCTTTTTCACACAGAATTTAGCACAGCTCAACTCCAAGATGCGGTGAGTGGGGTATTTCGGCCCTTCCCCATCCATCACATCTCTTCCTTTCGACGACATAGCAGGGATCACTTGGTCAAGTTGGCAACACTGAGCAGCCATTCTTCGCCTACACTACATGTTTTTGATTCATGCGTTTATCCCCTCAGCGTTGCTCCTCTAGCCCCAACCACTCCTGAGCAGCGCAGTGGTCGCCTGGATCACAAAGTTCAGGATGGTTGTCGTTGTGGCAAGACCGTGCCCTAAGCGGTACATATGCATCCTGTACGCGTAGGCTTAACTTCATTGGACTCTCCCACACAGTCATATCTCTTTCAGGAACCTCTATTCCCCACATTGTCCTTAATAGCTATTTTGGAGGCATTAAGCCACTAAACGTCGTCTCGCCCACACAGTGACGAGTAACCCTATGGTTGCCCAGACATTACCTCTGTAATCCACACACTAATTTGTCTACTTTTCACCCAGTATCTTCACCTTTAGGTGTCCCCACCTAAACTACTGCGAGCTTCTACCTCTCCACACTACTCCTCTAGGGCTAACAACTGTAACCCTTCTAGTATGCGCGTCCATCCCACTGTCACCGGTTCGGTCGTGCCCTTTTTTGTAGCTGAGACCAGATCTTTTTCATTCTGTCCCTTGAGCTCTATTTCTCCCAACACGCCATCGATTTCCCTTTCCTTTTTAACCCAGCGGAATGAATAAAGTCCCCTTCTTTCTACGTCTCCTGACCCGTGATTGTGACTGTCGCGTGTCGTTTCCATCCAATTGACAAATTCCTTAAAACTTTCCTTAGTTCGCTTACTAAAACTACTTTCTAACTGAACTACGGTACGTTCTACATAAAGTGCCATTGGAAACAACCCCATTGGTTTTTGCTCCTTGAACTTTATCTGGTTGACCTTTCTTAAAATTCCCCATTCCAAATCTCCGTTCAGCTAAACTAGCCTTTTCTCGATGACAAATGGTCCAGCCCATTCGATATGGCAAACTGCTGGTATCTTCATCGGTGGTCGGTGCAACCAAACCTCTGTCCCTGCCTTGTGAGTTTCTATTGTCCTGCCGGTTGTACTACCTTGGTAAATTTTTCTCCATGTGTTAGAACTCAACATTATTAAAAGTAGAGCTTCCACGATTGGTGTTCTGAAGCTTTCGTCCGGTTTTCTTTTGTACTGTCGCCTCATCCTCTCCCGACTTGGTGATGGTTCCGGGAGACCTCCAACCAGTGCTACTGGATCTTCTTTCCCGATCCGATAGGTGAACCTAGACTTCATCCTCCAATCCTTGGTCAGATCCATTGGTGGTCCTAGTCCTGCAAAACTTAACAAATAACCCATAATTTTCTCCATCCTATGTCTGTAGTACGCTGGTACTGCTTCTTCTATCACCACCTTCTTCGGAACTGTCCACAGATGATTTGGGGTAGACAGCCTTCAGTACTTTCCCAATCGGTTCCAGTGAAAACGTTTCGTCCGAGACGGCAGTCACTTCAAAAGGTCCAACCAGAGCGCAGACGATAGGATTATAAGCTTTGCTAACTGGGTGCCAAACCCAAACTCTTTTCCCTACCATTGGGTTAAATTCTGGAGGGTGGATGGAAACCACGTGTTTCACCCCTTTCTCTGGACTGAATAGTCTATTCACACTCTCTAGCTCGATCTCATCTGGTACCTTGGTTCCGACGACTGAGCTCTTCTGGGTTTCTTTAACGGTGGCACGGTGTCGATTTTCTCTTCTTTAATTATTTCTCTCAATTGTAAATCCGATGGGACCTTTTTCTTAATTAATTATTATGATACCCTTTCGGGTTTAATCCGTGTGGGAAATATTAGCAATGTTGGGACTGGGCTCGGATTACCTCATTTATGTCATCTTCCCAGATAAATCCAACTTTCCCAGATGTATGTCTGGTGGCCAGATGTTTCCGAGTTCTGGATCTTCGGATGTTCCGCGGATATCAGATGATCTGCGTGTGATATAGATCCTGAGTGATCTACGGATCTCACAGACCTAAGATGATCTGTGGATCACATAGAACCGGGATGGACGATCTGCGTGTCGTCCAGATCTGGGGTGTTCTGCGGGTAGTACAGATCTGAGATGATCTGCGGATCTCACAGATCTGAGATGATCTGCGGATTACACAGATCCGGGATGATCTGCGGATCACGATGATCCGGGATGATCTGCGGATCACAATGATCCGGGATGATCTGCGGATCACAATGATCCGGGATGATCTGCAGATCACAATGATCCGGAATGATCTGCGGATCACAATGATCCNCAGATCACAATGATCCGGAATGATCTGCGGATCACAATGATCCGGGACGATCTGCGGATCACACAGATTTAAGGCGCTCTGCGGGTTGGACCGATCTACTACAATAAGGACTATGGGTACCGGACACATTCAGATTCTGGATCTATTTATCGGACTCGTCCCAAACTTTGGGACAGTAACTACTCTACTCCGAGGTCTGGTACTGTAGTTCGAACTCTCCGGTGGGGGATGCGATAATCCTGAAGGGAATATCGAAATCGGTTCTCCAGACTGTGAGAACTCTNTCGGGAGTCCACTCTCTCTGAGATCGCCGGGACTTCTCGATCCGCGGGTGAACTGGGTTCTCCCCGAAGTACTCTGGGATCTCCGGATCACTTGATACGCGGGTGAACTAGGTTCTCCCCGGACTGTCTAGGATTTCCGGATCACTTGATCCGCGGGTGAACTAGGTTCTCCCCGGACTCTCTAGGATTTCCTGACTACTCGATCCGCGGGTGAACTGGGTTCTCCCCAGACTCTCTGGGAGTTCTTCCGTTCAACTAATCCAAGTCTAAGAAACTTACCGGTGGACCGAAATCCACATCTTCCTGATACCTTGAGGTCGGGTTGCACTCTCCCGTTTTGGAGGATTCCGTGGGGGATCAATGAAGTTTTGGGTCCCGATGTCCCGAGTGTCACCGGAGCGTCCGGGCCTCTGTTTCCTATCTCCAGGTGGCTCGTCCAGCCCAGCCACACCGAAGGTATCGGAGACCGAGATAACTGAAAATAATGTGTGATGTCAAGAGGAACTCGAAGAACTAATGCTGCTCATTGAGGTGTTGTTTTGCCACGCGGTACTTCTGACCCTGAGCAGGGATGGAGCCCTGCCGAGTCCACGGTCTTCGAAGGGATGGGTTAACATCTGACAATACACATACACTTACTGTTTTGATGGGAAAACCCTTAGGTCTCTCTCTCTCTCTGTATTCCAATCGATCACACCAACTATCACAAACTCACTCCAAACAATCCAAAGAAACTCACGTTATTCCATATTTTTCTCCTAATTACTGATTGATTTATGACTCTAATCCAAACCAAATACTGTGACACAATAGACTACTACAGTTGAACTAAGCCAATAAAATAGAAATGAAAACTTACTTATCTCCTAATGATAACTAAAAACCTCATCTCCTAATGAGAGACAACATAGAATGAACCCCCTCCTTCATTCTTGGACGAGACAAAAACGTAATGGCTCCTTCCTTAGGCGAGCGTTTAGCTTCTATTTATGTTCTCGGAAACCCTGCCACAAGGAGTGTTCACTTCCCTTCTTCTGAGAATTTGTATGAGTCAACTCCCCACTCCTTAAGACAAAAGAATTACTCATAGAAACCTCATCCGTTCAACATGTTAAAATTCTGAGAATCAAAATGCCCGGATGCCTGAATAGCTACCGGATTTTCCGTAATGCCACAATATTGTGGGCTATCGATTACTTAACAAATTCCTCTAATATGTAAAAATACCGCCAATTTCTTTAAGTTTTAAAAAATTTACTACTCAGGTTAGAAATATTTTTAGATTAACAGGGTATCGAATCCTGGTTACTTAACTAATTTTATTAAAATTAATGTATTAGTAATAAATTAATTCCAATTTTACCTGAGAATTTAAGTTTTACGCAACAATTTTAATAACTTTAATGTTCACCTATGTAAATTAATTTTGCAAGCGAATGCTGGCACACATTTATTCGATCTAATAACAAATCTCTATACCTATATAAGTTGTATAATATTAAATACTGTATTTTATTCCTATTTATATACATATAAAATTATTGTTCGATTAATTCTTAAGTTAGAATTAAACTTTTACTATAATATGGTAAAACATTATTTAACTATTTTTTTTTAGAAAAGAGTTAAATAATATAATAATATATTTATTATTTATATAAACATCTTATGTTAATATTATAGATGTACTTCTATTTAATTTAAGTTAAACTTTAAAAAAATTTATATTATCTAATAAATGAATAATAGTTTTTTATTTTTTTTATTATGCTTTATATAGATGTATTTATATATTATATATTTATTATATTAATTAAATAAATCTCTATTCTTATTAAATAAAATTTTATTGTTTAATAAGTATTTTATATTGATATACATCTATTATACCTACAGTTTTTCATTTTAAAAATCACAAATATCATCTAATCACATACACATAAAATATACTAATAATGTGCCTGAATTATAAGGATTATTCTGATGGAATAAAACATAAAACTTAAACGTTCATTATTATAATTAATATATTCATAATATTTCCTTTAATATCAAAAATTAATATGCCTTACCTAAACACTAAATTATAAATACCACAAACCATACTGTTATGTTATTCATTTAATAAAAGATAAGCTAAACAAGCTATTGGGTTCATACCCCCACTTATAGAATTCAAATTTTCTTTTTTGAATTATATTCAAAATTAATAACTTAATTTTTATTCTATCTTTTATGTTCGGCTCAATCTTCTCTATTTCAAGCACGTCTTAACTCATAGCTTGGATAGGTTTAGAAATTAACTTAATAAGTATAGCCCCAATTCTTATTAACAAAATATCTCAACTATCAGTTGAAGCATCAATTAAGTACTTCTTAACACAAGCTATTGCTTCCTCAATTTTGGTGTTTTTTGCTATTATTCATAATTATCTAGTAACTAATATACTATATTTTACTATATCTATTTCTGATATCATAATAGCATGTTTAATATTAAAAGCTGGAGTAGCCCCTGTACACTTTTGATTTCCACAAGTTTTAGAAAAATCAGAATGATTCCAATGTATATTAATTTTAAATTGAGAAAAACTTGCCCATTTTGTCCTAATTTCATTTTTATTAACAAGCCATTTCGTTTGAGTGTTTGTAGTAGTATCTTCAATTGTAGGCCTTATAGGGGGCATTAATCAATTTAATATTAAAAAAATTATAACCTATTCATCAATTATTCACTAGTTGGATGCTTGCTATCATTACTGCCAATGAAATAATTTGATGAGTGTATTTAACCCTTTACTCTGTCTTAATTATAGCTATCACTCCTATTTTCATGGTATTAAATATTGATAACTTAATCCTGATTAATTTTTTACATGTACCTAACTCACAAAAAATTATTGTTATAATTAATTTTCTCTCGATTGATGGCTTGCCCCCCTTTCTAGGATTCTTCATAAAAATTATAGCTTTAACTACCCTTATAGTATCTCAAACTAATTTTATAATTATTTTTGTACTTATTATTTCTTCATTTTTAGCTTTTTATTTTTATGCACGGAAGTATAGTGAATTATAATGTTTTAATGGATTACAATAATTTAAAATTATGAATATTATTTTTAAATAATAAATGAAACTGGATTTATTAGTAAATACAATTATTAGTTTTACAGCTTGATTAATGTTCTAAAATATGCACACATCGCCCGTCGCTCTCGTTTAATATGAGATAAGTTGTAACAAAGTAGGCCCGCCGGAAGGGGGGCGTTGAAGGCATAATAGATCTTCAATAAGTAAATTTATATAATGCTTATAATATTTTGATTAGAAAATTATATCAAAAGAAACTTAATTAAATTTAAAGTAGATAGAATTAAATTATATTTTTAAACTGTGAACGAATTTATGGATATATGAAATTATTAAAAGCTTTTTTATTTTTTGTATCAGGGATTGGCAATAAATTATATTATATAAATTTTCCCGAATTATAAATAGTTAACTTTTTAACCAAAATTTGTTTAATTAAATTTAAAAAAATAAAGTTAGAAGTGAGATATTATTCGATTTATAAAATGTCTGGTTCTATTAATAAATAAATACTTTAGTTTATGAAGTGAAGAGGGAGATTTTAATTTTTTATTTATTTTATAAGCTAATTGTAAGGGGTAATCTTTTATAACTTTTAGTAAATACTTAAATTTTAATAAAAGTTTATAGGCTTAAGATTAGCTTTAACGGTTTGATTACACTATACTTAAATGAAGTAAGAATTAATTGTAGTATTTTTATTGTAATTGAATATGCAGAAGTAATATATGTAGCAGATACAATGTTAATATTAGTAGTAGAATGAGATAATTAATGAGATAATTAATATTAATATGAGGTAACTGGATGGTCGCTTTAATAATTGGAGCCTCTGATATAGCTTTCCCTCAAATAAATAATGTAAGATTCTGGTTATTACCTCCATCCTTAAATTTATTACTAATAGGAGGATTAGTAGAGAGTGGAGCCGGAACGGGATGAACTGTTTACCCTCCTTTATCTTCCAATATGGCTCATGCCGGTAGTTCAGTTGATATCTCTATTTTCAGTCTTCATTTGGCTGGAGCATCCTCTATTCTAGGGGCAGTAAATTTCATCTCAAATATTATTAATATACAAACCCCAGGTATAACTTGAGACCAAACCCCTTTATTTGTTTGGTCAGTATTTTTAACCGCGATCCTTCTTCTTCTTTCTTTACCTGTATTAGCTGGTGCTATTACTATACTACTAACAGATTGTAATTTAAATACTTCTTTTTTTGACCCTGCTGGTGGTGGAGACCCAATCTTGTACCAACATCTATATTGATTTTTTGGCCATCCAGAAGTATACAGTTTAATTTTACCAGGCTTTGGTATAATCTCTCACATTATTACTTTTGAAAGAGGTAAAAAACAAACTTTTGGTCAATTAGGTATAATTTATGCAATGAGTGCCATTGGGGTTTTAGGGTTCATTGTATGAACCCATCATATATTTACTGTAAGAATATATGTTGACACCCGTGCCTACTTTACAGCAGTAACTATCATTATTGCTATTCCTACGAGAGTAAAAATCTTTAGCTGAGTAGCTACACTTCAAAGATCAAATATTACTTCTATTACCCCAACTATTATATGATCTCAAGGGTTTGTGTTTTTATTTTAAATTGGGGGTTTAACAGGGATTATATTAGCCAATTCATCTATAGACATTATTCTCCATGATACATATTATGTAGTTTGTATATTATATATATTATGTTGCGCATTTCCATTATGTTCTCTCAATAAGGGCGGTGTTTGCTATCATGGGAGGGCGTAATTCACTGATTCCCGTTATTTACCGGAACAACCTTAAATCCTAAATGATTAAAGCTTCAATTTATCACTATGTTTATTGGGGTAAATTTAACATTTTTTCCTCAACATTTTTTAGGGCTTAATGGTATACCACGGCGATACTCAGACTACCCAGATCCGTTTCCTTTTTGAAACTCTATTTCCTCTATCGGTAGATATATTACACTTATCTCCATTATTATATTTATTATTGCCAACCGCCCAAGTATATTTAATTATTTTACAGCCCCTAATATTGAATGAATTCATAATCTTCCCCCATCAGATCATACTTACACAGAATTAAGAAAAATTCACTATTAATCTAAATAAATTTATTATGGCAGAATAGTGCATTGAGCTTAAACCTCAAATATGAATTTATTATTCTTTTAGAAATTTCTTCTTATTCCTCTGCTGGGTTTCAAAATGCTTGCTCTCTTTTAATAGAAGAACTAATTTTTTTTCATGATCATACTATAGCAATCCTTATTTTAATTACTATAATTATTTCATTTAATATATATTCAATCCTTGTTAGTAAAAATATTAATAAAACTATAATTGAGTCACAACCCCTTGAATTATTTTGAACCATTAAACCAACGTTTATTTTAATCTTTATTGGTATCCCATCAATTCGTCTACTTTATATACTTGATGAAGTATTTAACCCTATAATAACAGTAAAAATTATAGGTCATCAGTGATATTGATCCAATGAGTATTCTGACTTTAACAATATTGAGTTTGACTCATTTATAATTAATTCAATAAATACAACTAATTTAAATTTAATACGTCTACTAGATGTAGATAACCGTATGATTATTCCTAAGAATACCCACATTCGTTTACTAATTTCATCCTCTGATGTACTTCATTCCTGGACAGTACCGAGTTTAGGAATTAAAGTAGATGCAATCCCTGGACGTCTAAATCAAATTAATTTTTTAGCCAACAAAACAGGATTATATTTTGGGTAATGTTCTGAAATCTGTGGAGCCAACCATAGTTCCATGTCTATTTGCTTAGAAAGAATTAACTTTAACTATTTCTATAAATGACTTCATAAATTTTAGCATTAACTAAGCTTCCATTAAATAACTTAAAGTAAGTACTGGTCTCTTAAATCATTCATAATAAATAACGTATATTTTTAATGGTGTATAAAGAATTAATTTATACTAAAATTTAGTAATGTCAAATCTAATAAACATCTATTATGTATTTTTTTATTCCTCAAACATCCCCTTTCAACTGAAATATGATATTCGCAATTTTTTTAGCTACTATAATAACCCTTATATCTAAAGTTTCTCTACTACTGGTTTGTGAACAACTAAATTTACTTCTTTTTCAAATAACCTAATTAGCAATCAAATTAATAATTTAATTCTATTATGATAACTAACTTATTTTCAAGATTTGACCTCTGCTCATTAACTTTCATCGATAACTGGATATCGATGATTTCGATTATTTTATCTCCTCAGATAGAAATTGGAATAGTCTGGCACCAACCGGAGTAACCCCTTTTAATGCTACAGTAATCCCCCTTTTATACACCATAATTTTATTATCTTCAGGAGTAACTATTACATGGTCCCATCATGCCCTTCATGATAATAATTTTTATCAAAGAATTCAAGCAATTATTTTAACTATATTTTAGGTATTTATTTTTCTGCCCTTCAAGGATTTGAATACTATGAAGCTTTTTTTTCCATCTCAGACTCAGTTTATGCTGCTACTTTCTTTGTTGCTACAGGATTTCATGGACTTCATGTATTAATTAGTAACACTTTCCTTATTCTTTGTGCCATCCGTATATCCTTAAACCATTTCTTTGATTATCACCATTTTGGGTTTGAAGCAGCAGCATGGCATTGACACTTTGTTGATGTTGTTTGATTATTTTTGTACATCAATATATATTGATGAGGAAGATAAAATATTTAATGATTTAATAAACACTTTATATAACCTTAGTATATAATATTATAATTAACTTCCAATTAATTGAATCTGCCCTCCTCCAGAAGGCTATAATAACTTTAATCTTCATTTTAAGAGTTGTAGTTCCAATTATTTTAATTTGTATAAATCTTATTTTGTTTAAAAAAAATTATCTATCTCGCGAAAAACTAAGCCCATTTGAATGTGGATTTGACCCAAAAGTAATACCACGTATATCTTTCTCTCTTAAATTTTACTTAATTTCTATTATCTTCCTAATTTTTGATATTGAAATTGCATTAATTTTACCAATTCCTATTATTGACACAATAATTAACCCTTTATATATAATTATTTTATTTGGGGCCTTTTTAATTATTTTAATATTAGGTCTTCTTCATGAATGAAAGGAGGCGGCTCTTAATTGATTAGTTTAGGGGTATAGTTAAATATAACATTTGGTTTGTAATTAAAAAGCACTAATTATGGCTTCCCTTATTTTAAGAAGTGAATAATCACATAAAATTTCGGCTTGTCAATTTAGTTATAATTTAACCTTAATTTAAATGAACCTAATATTTAGGGTATCACTGTTAATGATAAATTGAGTAATATAACTCCAATTAAAAAAAAAGAGGTTCATGCTTAAGCTGCTAACTTTTAGTGTAAGTGGTTAAACTCCATTTTTCTTTCTCATTTAATAGTTTAAATTGAAAATTCTAGGATTTCAACCTAAAAATATATTTCTATTTAAAGTTTCTTAAGAATAAGTATATTATCTTAGTATCTTCAATACTACGCTTTATTTATTAAGCTACTAAAGATTCATTCATTAATTTAAGATTAATAATAATATTACTATAAATATAATAAATATATAATTTTTAAACCCTAATCCCCCTCATTTATCTACTAAAGAAGATAAATGCATGAACTTAGATATAACCCCTTGGCCCCCTCCGTATTCTAACCATCCATGATCAAGTATCTTTATATAATTTCTACCATGAGTTAACAATGGCATAAAAATAATAGATGATGTGTAAGGTATAAATCATATTTGGGCTCCTCACAAATTATTAATAGCCATAATTTACTTATTTTTATATATATGAACCCAATCTTTGAAATTAATATTAAGATCCATACACTTAGAACTACCCCTACAGAAATAACTGATAATTTCAGTCAGGATGGTAAAATAAATACTAACGAAGGCAAGAATATTCACCTAAAAATCGAACCAATACTAATAGATACCAAAAATAAACTTCTTATAGGGAAAAGTATAACTAAATCCGACTCAGCGACAGGTATTGATACCCATTTTCCAGCCTTTAAATATAAATAAAAAACTAAACGAATTGAATATATAAATGTGAATATAACCCCTAAAGATACTATTCCATAGGTTAATCAATTTATAGCTTCTATAAATATATCCTCTAAAATCAAATCTTTTGAGTAAAATCCTGATAAAAAGGGAAACCCACATAATGAAAATGAACACCCAACAAAATATAAGCTACTCAAAGGATAAAGATACCCTGCCCCCCTTTTCCCCAATAAAGCGAATATCCTGAAAATATTCATTTTGGTGAATAAAAAACCCAGCACATAAAAACAATAAAGATTTAAATATAGCGTGGCTAATTAAATGAAAAAAAGCTAATTCGTAAAATCCTAAGGATAACGACAATATTATTACCCCTAATTGTCTTAGCGTAGATAAAGCAATAATTTTCTTTAAATCAAACTCATAGTTAGCCGCTAATCCTGATATGAATAAAGTTAATGTAGAAATTAGTAGTAAATAAATATTAATACCTAACAATTCATTAAACCGGATTAATAAATATACCCCAGCAGTTACTAAAGTAGAGGAATGAACTAATAAAGAAACGGGGGTGGGGGCAGCCATAGCAGCAGGTAATCAGGCTGAGAAAGGAATTTGAGCACTTTTAGTTTTAGCTGCTAAAATCACCAAAAATAAAACTAATTTTAATTTTATGTGACTATACGATTTTTGTAGATACAAAAAATCCCACTCCCCATAGTTAAATCACCATCTGATATTTACTAAAATAGCTACATCATCCACACGATTTGAAAGAACGGTGATTATCTCAGAATTCAGAGACTTTACATTCTGGTAATAGATAACTAATGCGTAAGAAACTAGGCCTAACCCATCTCATCCTAATAGGATTCTAATTATGTTTGGGCTTAATAGTATCAATATTATAGATATTACAAATATATAAACTGACAAAATAAAACATGTTAAACACTTATCCCCATGCATATAAGAGTGTGAATAAATTAATACTATTGATGAAATGAAAGATACTACCCCTAAAAATGTTAATCTTATTCAATCTAACAATAACAAAAAACACCACTACAGAATTTAATTGAAAAATCTCTCATTCTACGAAAATGATTTTATTTAAAATATAAAATCATGCCCCATATACTACTATAAAGCTTCTTATGGATATTAGAAATACTCTATATAAAAAAGAAATATCTAACAATATTTTTTTTAGTTTAAATCATTTAATTATTTAGGAACCAAAGTTATCTAAAGGCCCACAACTTAAAGGCCTTTAATCTTTCAATTAAACTACCTAAATTATATAATTTTGTAACCATAATAGTTTATACCCAATTAAATAATATTCTATTTAATAAAATTAAAATATTAATAGATAAATATGTATTAATATAACATGGAACTCCAAAAATCTATTAATTTGGATATTTAAGACTCTTGAGTAATACTTCCCATGCTGAGTTAAAGAAAATATATAAAATGTAAACACCGCCCCTAGAAAGGAACCCAAAGGAAACACGATTATGGTGATTCCATGGAACCCTATCAATCTAACTATTAAATTAATCTCTGATAATAAATTAATACTAGGAAAGGCAGAAATATTTCTGCAACATGCTAGAAAGAATAATAAACAAAATATAAAGATTAGGTTAATCAACCTTTTATTTAAGTAAATTCTTCGTCTGTGAGCACGTTCATAAAATATATTTACTATACAAAATAAACTGGATGAACTTAGTCCATGGCCTACTATTATCATTAATCCCCCATTTAAAACTCATGTAAATCCAGTAATAACACCACCAATTACTACCCCTATATGAGCTACTGAAGAATAAGCTACTAAAGCCTTTAAATCATTTATTCGGCAACAAACTAGGCTAATAAAAATTATTCCTGCTAATTTTAAGCTAACTAGTAACTCTCCAAAGTTTACTTAATTACGTAATTAAATGTGGTATATTTATTAATATGCGGCTTAATCCGTACAAACACCCCCACCGTCCCCCCATTTTAATAACACCCCAGCTAAAATTATAGAACCACCAACTGGAGCTTCTACATGAGCTTGAGGTAACCACAAATGAGTTAAAAATATAGGCAATTTTACTAAAAAAAAAGCAAAAATTAAAATAAATCCTATTAATCAAGAAGCCCCACCGCCATAATACCTTAACCCTCTTAATTCTAATAAAGATAAACTTACAAAATTGGCCCCAAATCCTTTAACTGTTATTAAATAAATTAACCCTATTAATAAAATCAAAGAAGAAAATAGAGTATATATTATAAAATAAACCCCAGCCTTTTAACGCTCGGGTTGGTGCCCCCACCCCATAACAATAAATAGTGTTGGAATTAGTCTGATTTAAAAAAAAATGTAAAATATCAAAAAATTAGTTCTTATAAATCTTAATATTAGGGATATTATTAGTAATAGTATAAAAAATCTATACAATTTTGTAAAATTACTATTTATATAGACATAAGTTCTAGCTAAATATATTAATAATACCAAAAAAAAACTCTTAATAATATTAGTAAGTAGCTTATATTATCCAAACCATTCCATCTGCTTAAAAATTTGTATCTCTCGTATAAAGAAATATGTGCAACTAATATTAATAAATATATAGTTAACCACCCTAAAATTAATCATACAATAATTTTGGTTACTAAAGTCCCTAAACATATTAAACCCAACATAGACATCATTATTTGTATCATTAAATGGTTAAATGAAATATATTAATATAATCACCCCCAAATATACGCGCTATAGAAATTAAAATTGTTAACCCTAAAACCCCCTCACACACTCTAAAGATCAAAAGTATTATTATTAAATAAAAAGTGTCGGAGATAAATTTTAAAGCTATAAGGTAAAAAATTACTAAAATTAAAAATTCTAGACTTACTAATATTTCAAGAAGATGTTTTGAATTCTTTATAAATCTCATAAATCCAGCCCAAAATGATATTATAACTAATAAATCTCATAGAATAAATTTTAATTTAAATTAGCACAAATAGCTATTATAATTTAATTTAAAATATTGATCTTGTAAATCAATAATTAGGACCCACCTGTAAAAGGTTCAAAAAGAGGTATTAATTCTATCCTTGGCCCCCAAAACCATTATTTTATATAAACTACTTAATGAATATGTAACTTTTCTCTATTTGGTATAAAAATTATTAATATTTTCATTATCTTTAATTCAGTTATATTTCTCATAGCAAACACCCCTTTTTTAATAATTGTAATAATAATTATTCAAACCTTTTCTATTTGTGTAGGGCTAAAATTTATAATCAAAACATCTTGATTCTCATTAATTCTTTTCTTAATTTTTGTAGGGGGTTTATTAATTTTATTTATTTATATCACCAGCTTAGCCTCAAATGAATTAATTACTTGAAATTTAAATACCCCAATTTTGTCTTGAATAAATATCCTGACTCTTTTATTAATATTACCTTTTAAATGAAACTTCTTTTTTTTTAAAGTGGATTTTGTAGATATTTATAGCTTAATTTATAAAATATACGCTAGAACCTCACCATTTATAACTCTTACAATGATTTCTTACCTTCTTTTAACCCTCGTTATTACTGTTGCTATCATTTTTCTAAACGCAGGACCTCTTCGTAAAACCTTACGTCCCATTAAGTAATAAATGCTAGCTAAAAAATCAAATATTGCCCAATATTTAACCTACTTAGCTAGATTAACAGGTTGTTGCCCTCATACTTTATAATTTATGACCAACACCCGAATTCCTAGCTAAAAAATCAAATATTGCCCAATATTTAACCTACTTAGATAGATTTACGGGTAGCTGTCCATCACACTTTATAATTTATGACCAACACCCAAAATGCTAGCTAAAAAATCAAATATTGCCCAATATTTAACCTACAAGCTAGATTTACGGGTTGGAGCTCTCATACTTTATAATTTATGACCAACACCCAAATTGCTAGCTAAAAAATCAAATATTGCCCAATATTTAACCTACTTAGCTAGATTTACGTGTTGGTGCCCCTCACACTTTGTAATTTATGACCAACACCCAAAATGCTAACTAAAAAATCAAATATTGCCCAATATTTAACCTACTTAGCTAGATTTACGGGTTGGTGCCCTCACACTTTATAATTTATGACCAACACCCAAAATTCTAGCTAAAAAATCAAATATTGCCCAATATTTAACATACTTAGCTAGATTTACGGGTTGGTGCTCCTCACACTGTATAACTTATGACCAACACCCAAAATGCTAACCAAAAAATCAAAAATTGCGAAATATTTAACCTACTTAATTAGATTTACGGGATGGTGCCCCTCACACTTGATAATTTATGACCTTCACCCAAAATGCTACCTAATAAATCAAATATTGCCCTATATTTAACCTACGTAGCTAGATGTACGGGTTGCTGCCCTCACATTTATAATTTATTACCAACACGCAAAATGCTAGCTAAAAAATTAAATGTTGCCCAATATTTAAGCTACTTAGCTAGATTTATGGGTTGCTGCCCCTCACACTTTATATTTTATGACCAACACCAAAAATGCTAACTAAAAAATCAAATATTGCCCAATATTTAACCTACTGAATTAGATTTATGGGTTGGTGCCCCTCACACTTTATAATTTATGACCAACACCCAAAATGCTAGCTAAAAAATCAAATATTGCCCAATATTTAACCTACTTAATTAGATTTACGGGTTGGTGCCCCTCACACTTTATAATTTATGACCAACACCCAAAATGCTAACTATAAAATTAAATATTGACCAATATTTAACCTACTTAATTAGATTTACGGGTTGGTGCCCCTCACAATTTATAATTTATGACCAACACCCAAAATGTAAGCTAAAAAATCAAATATTGCCCAATATTTAACCTACTTAGCTAGATTTACGGGTTGGTGCCCCTCACACTTTATAATTTATGACCAACACCCCAAATGCAAACTAAAAAATCAAATAGTGTAGAGGGGCTACTCCAGCTTTTAATATTAAACATGCTATTATGATATCAGAAATAGATATAGTAAAATATAGTATATTAGTTACTGGATAATTATGAATAATAGCAAAAAACACCAAAATTGAGGAAGCAATAGCTTGTGTTAAGAAGTACTTAATTGATGCTTCAACTGATAGTTGAGATATTTTGTTAATAAGAATTGGGGCTATACTTATTAAGTTAATTTCTAAACCTATCCAAGCTATGAGTTAAGACGTGCTTGAAATAGAGAAGATTGAGCCGAACATAAAAGATAGAATAAAAATTAAGTTATTAATTTTGAATATAATTAAAAAAAGAAAATTTGAATTCTATAAGTGGGGTATGAACCCAATAGCTTGTTTAGCTTATCTTTTATTAAATGAATAACATAACAGTATGGTTTGTGGTATTTATAATTTAGTGTTTAGGTAAGGCATATTAATTTTTGATATTAAAGGAAATATTATGAATATATTAATTATAATAATGAACGTTTAAGTTTTATGTTTTATTCCATCAGAATAATCCTTATAATTCAGGCACATTATTAGTATATTCTATTTGTATGTGATTAGATGATATTTGTGATTTTTAAAATGAAAAACTGTAGGTATAATAGATGTATATCAATATAAAATACTTATTAAACAATAAAATTTTATTTAATAAGAATAGAGATTTATTTAATTAATATAATAAATATATAATATATAAATACATCTATATAAATCATAACAAAAAAAAAACAAAAACTATTATTCATTTATTAGATAATATAAATTTTTTTAAAGTTTAACTTAAATTAAATAGAAGTACATCTATAATATTAATATAAGATGTTTATATAAATAATAAATATATTATTATATTATTTAACTCTTTTGTAAATAAAAAAAAAAGAGTTAAATAATCTTTTTTCATATTATAGTAAAAGTTTAATTCTAACTTAAGAATTAATGGAACAATAATTTTATATGTATATAAATAGGAATAAAATACAGTATTTAATATTATACAACTTATATAGGTATAGAGATTTGTTATTAGATCGAATAAATGTGTGCCAGCATTCGCGGTTAGACCCACGATTTAATTAATTTACATAGGGGAAAATTAAAGTTATTAAAATTGTTGCGTAAAATTTAAATTCTCAGGTAAAATTGCAATTAATTTATTACTAATACATTAATTTTAATAAAATTAGTTAAGTAACAAGGATTAGATACCCTGTTAATCTAAAAATATTTCTAACCTGAGTAGTCAATTTTTTAAAACTAAAAGAGTTTGGCGGTATTTTTACATATTAGAGGAATCTGTTAAGTAATCGATAGCCCACGATATACTTTACATTATTTAATACTTCTGTATTGCTGTTAAAATGAATAAATTAAAAAAAAGTTTCTTCTTTAACAAAAGTTTGGATGATGACAAGTCAAAGTATAGTGAATTATAATGTTTTAATGGATTATAATAATTTAAAATTATGAATATTATTTTTAAATAATAAATGAAAGTTATGAATGATAATAATAAAAATAAATGATTAATGTTCTAAAATATGCACACATCGCCCGTCGCTCTCGTTTAATATGAGATAAGTCGTAACAAAGTAGTCCCGCCGGAAGGGGGGCCTTGAAGGCATAATAGATCTTGAATAAGAGCCTCGTGTACATTGAGTAAATTTATATAATGCTTATAATATTTTGATTAGAAAATTATATCAAAAGAAACTTAATTAAATTTATAGTAGATAGAATTAAATTATATTTTTAAACTGAAGGAATTTATGGACATATGAAATTATTAGAAGCTTTTTTACCTTTTGTTTTAGGGATTGGCAATAAATTATATTATATAAATTTTCACGAAATATAAATAGTTAACTTTTTTAACCAAAATTTGTTTAATTAAATTTTTAGAAATAAAGTTAGAAGTGAGATATTATTTGATTTATAAGATATCTGGTACTATTACTAAATAAATACTTTAGTTTATAAGGTGAAGAGAGAGATTTTAATTTTTTATTTATTTTATAAGCTAATTGTAAGGGATAATCTCTTATAACTTTTAATAAAGGTTTATAGGCTTAAGATTAGCTTCAACGGTTAGATTACACTATACTTAAATGAAGTAAGATTTAATTGTAGTATTTTTATTGTAATTGAATATATAGAGTTAATATATGTAGCAGATACAATGTTAATATTAGTAGTAGAATGAGAATTGAATTAAAACAAGTATTAAATTTACAATTTATGCATTTAACAAATATCTGTTAGACTGTTTACCAAAAATATTTCTTTCAGAGTGGTTTTGGAAGTATAATCTGCTCACTGTTGAAAAATGAAGGGCCGCGGTATGATGACTGTGGTAAGGTAGCGTAATAATTAGTCTCTTAATTAGGGAATGGAATGAAGGATTAAACCAATAGAAATTTTATTAATTTAAGATAAATGAATTTGTGTTATAAATGAAAATGTTTATATGTTTCTATAAGACAATAAGACCCTATAGAGCTTTACTTAAAGGCTGTTAAGCATAAGTTAGTTGAGTTATACTTAATTGTATTAAATTTAATTGGGGAAATTAGAGAATATTAAAAATTTCTTTATTTTAGAGATAGTAAATAATTAGTTGATCTAGTGTAGAGAAATGAGAAAAAGTTACCTTAGGGATAACAGTGTTATTAAATTAGAGAGCTCATATTGATAGTTTAGTTTATGACCTCGATGTTGAATTAAGATACCTTATAAAAGCAGCATTTGATGTAGGTGGTTGTTCAACCATTAAAGTCTTACATGATTTGAGTTCAAACCGGCGTGAGCCAGGTTGGTTTCTATTTATAGATTTAATAAACGTGGTTTAGTACAAAAGGATTAATTATTTAGAATATTTCTAATTAAATTAAGGTATACAAAATTAAGGTGGCAGAAAAGTGCATAAGATTTAGGTTCTTACAATAAAATTTACATTTTTCTTAATAATAAATTCATGAAATAGAGTAATATTATACATTTTTGTGGCTTTATCTTATATCTTAGTAATTGTTGGAGTGTTAGTGTGTGTTGCTTTTATAGTGTTATTAGAACGTAAGGTTTTAGGGTATATTCAAGTTCGTAAAGATCCAAACAAGGTGGGGATAGCAGGAATCCTTCAATCGTATAGTGATGCTATTAAGTTATTTACTAGGGAGCAAATAGTTCAATCTTTTTCTAATATAATACCTTTTTATATTTCCCCGTTGTTTATTTTCACAATTATTTTATTAATATGATCTCTAATTCCATCAGGTAGAAGAATGTTAAATATAGAGTTGGGGGGATTATTGTTTTTTTGTTGCACAAGACTTAGAGTTTATGGCCTTATAGGGAGAGGGTGATCCTCTAATTCTAATTACGCAATATTAGAAGCAATACGTGGGGTTGCACAGATTATTTCCTATGATGTATCTTTAGCTTTTTTCTTTATTAGTATTATTTTTTTAACGAGATCCTTTAGTATTAAACATTTTAGCTTAAATCAAGAGTTTTGTTTATTTATATTCTTAATGTTACCTAAATTTTTGATATGATTAACATCAATATTGGCTGAAACTAATATTAATATTAATTATCTCATTAATAATTACTAAGAAATGTCAGTGTATATATAAAGTATTTTCAATATATTTTTCTATTCTAATATGATTCGTTCCACCGATAGTGGTATAAATGCAAGCTCTGTTCATTAAAGTGCTACCAATTTTCTACTTTCAAATTACATATGAGTGCTTGTCAAAGACTTAAACATAGGAAAGTCCGTACTGTTGTGAAGAGACGGAATTACAAATGCGGATTCTGTGCAAATGATTATACAACTAGAGTCCAGCGGGAGTTCCACTTAGCTGAAGTTCATTCATGTTCCGAGTGTGCTTTCCGTGGTCAACACATTACTCAGCACCGTCAAATTCACCCTCTCCAATTTGGAGGACGAGATGTTCAATCCATAGGAGAATTGGGAAATGTGGAAAGAATTAGTGATGGGAATCCGTTCAAAAAAACTGTGGCATTTAAGGGCTTCGTGCGTACGTACCGCAGTGAGTGGCAATCAGAAATCACACCTCTACAACAGTATTTGACCGAAATTAAGCCGCACGTAGGAAACATTATACGCAGCAGTTTAGCAGATCTGTCAGCAATCAAGGCTCAGTTCAGTGTGTTTGTCATATTTCAGCGGTATTTGTTTCGTGAAAAAGACCACAAAGTTTATGAATTCCCTTCAAAACCCATTAACTCACATATGCTTATGTGTCTTAACAATCAATCATTTGATAATCTGTATGACAAACGGTCAAGCAAAATAATCCAAACAGTTCACATTTTCGAGAAGTATGGATATGGATGGCAGTTTCTCAACGTTACTGGTGAAGACCTAAGGATAGGATTGTTTCGACCACAACGAGTGGGTAACAATAAGCTACTTCCATTAAAATTAATTAACAAGAAAGCGCTAATCAATGAGCAAAGCAAAGATGAAATGTGTTTCAAATGGGTATGCCTAGCAAGCTTACATCACAACGATCTAACTCAACGAGATATCAAAAATTTGAATCGGTGTAGTTACTACAAAAAATTTGAAAAACAATATAATTTTTCATGCATATAGTATCCTGTGGAAGTTCGTGATGTTCCTCACTTTGAAGTTGCTAACTCAGTAGCCGTAAATATTTTCAATTATGATGATATTGAAGGAGTACTACCTGTCTACATATCCCTACACAATTATAAAGACTACAAAATTGTTGACTTATTGTTCGTGGCTGGAGACATTTCCCATTTTGTTGCTGTAACTGACATTCATAAGCTTTTAGGCAAACAAAACAATCATCGCAGACTTCTCTGCTATAACTGCTTACAAATATTCCCATTGTCCCCCGACGGAGATGGATGTGATATTTTATGGGGTGTTGTAAGAAACTGTACTAAATTTAAGTTTCAAAACGTATCAATGCCCAAGGAGTCGCTGAGTGGGAAACAACCGACAATATCATTTACGATTATTGCAAAACAGTTAAAGTCAGGATTTGTAATTTATGCTGACTGAGTGTCTATTGATTCCAACTAACCAGATAACTGACAAAAAGAAAAATTCTTACACAATTAATAGAGCAGTTCACACTCCATCTGGATTCGCTTACGTAGTGGTAGATGTGAACAGGAATATATTCAAAAAGAGAGTATACAGAGGTGAAGATGCAGTAGACATATTCCTAGAGGATGTTAATGAGATCAAAAACGAAGTGTTTGATATCTATGATTACCCAAAGCCAATGCTAATGTCGGATGTAGAGAAACACCAATTTGATCAAACAATGCTGTGTCATATTTAAGACAGAGAATTACTAAACGACATGGTTCGAGATCAGTGTCGATTATCTGGTGTTAACAGAGGGGCAGCTCATGCTCAGTGCAATTTGGACATTCATCAAACGAAGCAGCTACCTGTTGTACTACACAACTTCAAAGGATATGATTCCCATTTGATCATCCATGGTTTTAGAAAGTTTGGAGATTCTATTCGGGTCACACCTTCGACATCAGAGAAGTTTATGTCTATCAGAGTAGATTGAATCGTGTTTATAGACAGCTTACAGTTTGTGAATCAAAGTTTAAATTCTCTGGTGAATGATCTAGTGAAACAAAATGATGACGAGAATACATTCAAATTGTTATACCAAAATTTGGAATTGCTGAGCTTGTTGACTTACTGAAAGTAAAACAAGTCTACCTTTACGATGACATGTCCAGTTGGGAGAAATTTGATGAAATGTCACTTCCAAATATAGACAGCTTCTTCAACGAGCTCAAGAACAAACCACTGAGCAAAATTGACTACGATCATGCGTGTCAAGTTTTCACTAACTTCAAGTGTAGTTCACTTGGAAGTTAACATGATTTATATGTGCTTTTGGATACTCTACTACTGGCGAGTGTATTTTAAAACTTTCAAAAAATGTCACTGAACTCATACAAATTAGATCCAGTACACTACATCTCAGCTCCTGGACTAGCTTGGAATGCAGCACTGAAAATGACATATGTGATTTTGGAACAACTTGCTGACATTGAGCAGCATGAATTTCTAGAATTAGGTATGAGGGGTGGAGTAAGTATGATTGTGAAGAGAAAGGCAGAAGCTTGGAATAAATATATGACTGAGTATACGGGGGATCCTGACAGCATAGATCAGATTTACATCATTAGCTAGGATGTAAATAACTTCTACGGTCAGGTCAGTATATATTAACATTATCTTATAGTATCTTAATTATATGTGTACATGTTTAACAGGCAATGAAGACTAAATTACCGGTTTCAGAGTTATGGTTCATGACAACTAATCAAATTGAGTCATTCAAAATTGAGAATACAGACGAAAATTTTTCGATTGGTTATATAATTGAGTTTGATCTTGATTATGATGTAAAGCTACATAAACTCCACGATCAATATCCTTTAGCACCGGTAAAGCTTACAATACCAAAGGACCATCTTAGCAATTACCAAAAAAATCTAGTAGATGTGTTAGTCATCAAATAAATAGACAATCAAGAGAAGCTGATTACTCATCTAGGACCCAGAAAAAATTATACTGTTCATTACAGGTGAAAACCTAGAACTATAAAAACTTGTCTGAAATTAAAAAATGTAAAAGTAATAAACCTTTATAGGAATTTCAAATTTTACATTTCAAAAGTTATGATCCTAACTAAGATTCACCGAGTTCTTACATTTACGCAAAAGGAGTTTCTCGCTCCTTACATAGAGTTCAATCAAGCTAAACGAGCCTCTTCGCGAAATAGCTTTGAGGATTCTTTTTTCAAGCTGATGAATAATGCTGTTTTTGGCAAAAGTAATTAAAATATTTTTTGATGGTCTATTTATTTATTAAATTAGTTTAATTCTTATAAATAGATAGAGAACGTACACAGCGTCGACTTTGAGTAAGATTGGTAAACAAGAAAGAGCAGGCAATTAGGCTTATCGCCAAACCTCACTATAAAAGCGATGATATCTTAGCAAATGATTTAGTCTCGTTTAACATGACGCTAGCTAGTGTTACCTTAGATAAACTAATATAACACAGGATTTGCATTTCTGGAGCTTTCAAAGTTATTCACGTACGAGTTTCATATGAATTATGTACAAATGAAGTATGGAAAGTCAGCACAACTTTTCCTCACGGACACCGATAGTCTGACTTATCAGATCAAGACTCAGGATGTTTATGCAGACATGAGTGTAGATAGTCATCTATTTGACTGTAGTGACTATCCAGAAGATCATTTTTTTTGGAACACTGTCAATAAAAAGGTGATAGGGAAACTAAAAGATGAGAAAAATCAACTTAAATTGGTAAGTTAATCGAAAAAAAAATTTTTTTTTACCTATGATCAAATGGGGGGTGAGATTTTTTCAATGATATTTTGAATCCTCACCCTTTCGGTTTGCCAGCAAATGTCAAAGGTAACTAAAATACTGGTAAAAACCTTGTTTCAGTGGGTTTAAGCTGAGCTAAAGAACACCCTTGGCATTTGGCGGCAAAATATTTAAAATGAATTTACAAAATAAGTAAAATATAAANTGAATTTACAAAATAAGTCAAATTATAAGCAAAATTACTTCGAAATGAAAAGTGCAAATCAGTAAGTGCCATGAGTACCTATTCGGGTAGCACAACATAGACCTAAATTGTTTGCGTACCAGACTTAATAATGGACTTAATAAATAATCGGATCATGATTGTGATTCTATTTTTGTTAGATAATATAGAATTTTTAGGAATCAATCAATTAAATTATGGTTGATTTACTTATGTATTAAGGTGATTACACACATGAAATAATTACCGCTTTGCTAATATCGTATTACTGAGAGCGGAATTAAAAACCTCCAGAATTTGATATTCTAATAATATGAATTCATTTGTACATAGAAGACATAAAGCATAACGATATTTATTTGAATTTATTACCGCTATACCAATATCGAATTACTACGAGCGTAATTCACAAACCAAAAGATTTGGTGTTTTAAAAATATGAATACATCAGTACATAGCTGCCACAAACCATAAACATATTTCCCTGAGTTTTTTACCGCTATGCAAATATCGAATTACCGGGAGCGGAATTACAAACCACAGAATTTTGGTACTCTAATAATATGAATGCATTGGTACATAGCTGCAAACAAACACACATTTTTTTAAATTGTTTAACGCTAAACCAATATCGAATTACCGGGAGCGGAATTACAAACCTCAGAGTTTTGGTACTATAATGATAAGAATGCATTGGCACATAGCTGCAAACAAACATAAACATATTTCTTTAAATTTTTACCGCTATGTCAATATCGAATTACCGGGAGCGGAATTACAAACCTCAGAATTTTGGTTCTTTAATGATATGAATGCATTGGTACATAGTCACAAACAAACAAACATATTTCTTTCAATTTTTACCGCTATTGCAATATCGAATTACCGGAAGCAGAATTTTAAGCTTCAATAATTTGCCTTTTGGATGATATGTATACATTGCTACATAGCTGCCATCAAAATTCTACTGGTTTCTCATTTAAATTTTTAATGTAACGAGTATTTACTAATATTAATGATTTGATTGACTTCCATTGATTATAATTTGAGTAAAGAAATTTGAAGGCCTTATGTAAATTTTACAAAGTACACGTAAGCACTCCTCGTCAAAATTTTGAGATCTGAAACTCCGCTCTTGGTAATTCGATATTGGCATAGCGGTAATAATTTAAAGAAATCTTGTTTGATTGATGGTTGCTATGAACCATTGCATTTATATCACAATAGCATATTTTTGAAGTTTGCAATTCTGGTCACGGTAAATCGATATTGGCATAGCGGTAATAAATTGAAATAAATGTGGTTGTGCCTGATGTCATTTGTGAAACAATGCGTTAGTATCATTAGAATATCAAATGTTTCCGGTTCGTAAGTCAGTTCCAAGTAAATCGAAATTCGCGTAACGGTAATAATTAAAAAAAATTGTTGTTTGTTGGCAGGCATATACCAATGCATTGATAACATTAAACTAGAAAGTTTTGAGGTTTATAATTCTGTTTCCGGTATTTCGATATTTGCATAGCGGTAATAATTTCAAGGAAATATGTTAATACTTGATGGCAGCTATGCACCAATGAATTCATATCATTAGAATAACAAATATTTAAGGTTTGTAATTCCGCTCCCGGTAATTCAATATTTGTATAGCGGTAATAATTTCAAAGAAATATATTTATGATGCTTGATGGATGTTATGTACCAATGCATTCATGTTATTAGCATAGAAAGTTTTGAAATCTTGCAATTCCGCTTCCGGTAATTTGATATTCGTGTAGCGGTATTCATTTATGTAATCACCATGGTGCTAAAGAAAATCATCTATAATTTAATTAATTACGACAAAAGATCATCAAATTACTCCAGATCTACAAAAACCTTGAGAGTCAGTCTATGCGAGTCAATCATGAGAGTCAGAGTCACGAGAGTCAAAGTCATGGACCTCAAAGAACACTAGCTCAAAGTAAAGCAAAATTCCTTTTGTATTTTTCTACTTTATTCATTTCTCGTGAGTGAGGAACCTCCGGGGGTCTAGCCAGGTATCCGTAGCACTTACTAAGTGTGAGTTCACATTTATTTACATTTTGAATTGTGAAGAAGAGTGGAGTAGTGGAGGAGTGGGATTCAACTTTTGTTCGGCATCTTTATAAATAAAGTGCCCATGCCCGAAACAGAAAAAAAGAAAAGTTCACAAAGAATTACCCTGAAAGAAACATGGAATTAATCAAATCCACCCAAAATCCTGATCTAAGATTAGAAAATTCTATTGATAGCAGTATATGCGTAGAAATTTTCGAAATTTCTGATGACAACTGAGTAAATAATAATACAATTTAATGACTAGCGCACACCACTCCAATTTTCACATGTTTGTTTGGAAAACTGTAATATGTGAATCCCGCCGAGGGCTAAATGCTATTTGATTCGAGACACGGTTCAATGTTTCTGATAATTTTTTTTGTATTAAACAATAAAAATGTTACTGTTACAAAAAATCCTCCTTACAGACCAACTGTACTTCTACTTCATTGCTGATAGAAATACTAGACGACTGATAACCAAACCCATAGAAATACCCATATTTATACCAGCAACCATACATATGAACGAACCTCAAGAAAAATTATAAGAATGATGATAAATCACTAACAATAAGAAAAAAGATAATAAAAAAACTTCACGATAGGTAATTATGAATAGTACTAGTTTTATTCACTTTCTCAAGTTAAGTTCATGAAATCAAGTTATTTGTTTTTACTCTCTTCATTGTATTAATAAATCTTAATTTGATTCACTTTCAATATAATCTTTCAATAGAATCAGCCTATTCCTTGAATAACCACAACATTCGCAACAATGACTAGAATCAGTCCAATCAAAATACTAATCGAGACTTAAATGTTGTGTGGGAGTTGTACTCGAATCTTCCCGTATGCAAGCATGTGTATGTTGGGTTTTTTGTCCTTTTTGATTGATTTTTCACGATTTTTCTAAAAAAAATTATTAGGTCTCATTATCGCGGCATTTTTTTCGCTCAGCTCAGCTCAAAATTTATTATTTATTCTTCGTAAATCTCCGTGAATCCCCTCCTAGTATTGACAATTTTCGCGCTTTCTCGTTTGTTCATTTTACACAGAAATTCTACAAAATAAATAAAAATTATTTTTCTGTGTGAATTTATTTATTCGATATTTTGTACGCTATTCTACGCATTTTTGTCAATTTTTGTTCCAATTTTTACACAAAATTTTCATACGCCAAATTCTACGAAAATTTATTCCAGTAAGCCGATTATTACGAAATTTTTTATTTCGATTCTGCCGTTAATTTTATTATTATTTCCGACGTGCATTTATTTTTTTTTGATCGATTTTCATCGTTTATTTATTTTTTTCTCATCGATTTGAAAATTATTTGCAAACAAAATTGTAAATTTCTAAATTGATCAAGTTTAATTTGTGGTCAAGTTCCTACCAGCAATCCAAAGCCCCCGTTGGTATTTCAAACCAGGCAGGTGGGGAGGAGGTTTTCGTTCCAGAAATGGCAAGTTCGGGAACAGAGACGCGGTTTTCGACAAGAAAACGTGCTTCACGCCGTTCAAAAAAAGAAGATTTAGAGTAGCCTGTGGTACGGAATTGGAAAATTTTGAAAACGGGAGATGGGAATACTCAAACCAAAATTCTCGAAATCCCATCCGCTCATACCGATCCAATTTTCAAACCCCTGGTTCCGTCCAGGTCTTCCTTAAAATCTAAAAATTCGTAAACTTCACAGACGGTTCCATCCCCTCATACCGACTTACCGATTTTTCACGAAAGTTTACTACTAAATGAAGCTTAGTCTTCAACTTATCAACCCTACGCTATTCCTATAGTTCATTCTGGGTTTGTTTATGCGGTTTCACCTGTCTAAATTCATGAGGCTGTTCAATTTGCTCGGCGATTTGATGGATCTTCCGATCCAAAGGATTTTATTGAGTGTTTGGAGAATGATTTCTCAATTTTTAATGTTTCAATTGATCAGGAACTTAACAATTAATGGTAGAATATTGGATGGCAATGCGACAACTTGATACGAGTCAATTTGACCTCGCGTTAAAAAGATATAGACAATCCAGATTATCACGTGAGGAAATTTGGCATTCTGTCTGCCAGGAATTACGTGAGTTTTTAATCCAGTTTCATGTAATTCCGAAATTCGGCAGAAAAATCGTAATCTCGTTTTTCACTTTGGCGATAATCCCAAAACGTTTGTAACGGAAAAATTAAAACTTGCGAAACTCCTCAATCCTCGATTGACAGAAGAGGATAAAGTTAAGCAACTCATTGATGCTTGCACGGCAGAGTGTTTTTCAAGTTTGTATTTTTGGTGTATTACAGTCTCCTGTTGATTTTTTGGTTTGTCTTCAGCCATATTCCGAAGTTCATGCGAAGGATGTGGCTACAACAATGACTAAGTCGATCAATCCTATTCCACCAGCTTTAATGTCTATTCAGACACAGCCAAATCGATTTACACCAAATTTTCGCTCACAAACTCCGAGTCTCCGTAATCCAGTTGGTCCACCGTACTTTTTAGCTACAACTGGTAAAACAATTTGCAGCTATTGTCACAAAACGGGTCACGCAGTTCGGTTCTGTCCGAAGGATACTGCTTATAGGCATCGGGAAAGTTTTAATGGAAACAGTCGGGGAGGTTCTAGTAGTAATTGGACTCACAGAGCTAAGGAACCTCAATATCGTTTTCCGGCTCCAAAACAACAGTATTTTCCAACTCCTCCTATACCACCGTTCCTAACAAGTTCTCGCAACAACAGCAGTCAACAACAGTCGCAGTATTTTCCTCAACCGTACCCATTCGTTAAAAAAAACTATTTTTCGTACGCGCCAGGAGGTTTTCAGCAAAATTGGCCTCAGCAATTTCTTCCACAGCCATTCATTCAATCACAACAATTCGGATCCCTCGTTTATTTTCCGCAAAATTATATCCCCGTTAATTTTCCTTCGAATCAAGTCCCCATTAATTCGACTTTAAATTATCCTTTTATTTCTTCTGTCTCTTCTAGAAAGCTAGAACTGAAAACTAGAACGTCTGGTGTTGCAGGACCATCAGCCTAATATTTTACCGTCACATGTACATAATTGTAATATAGCATCACTTATTTCTGACGAAGTTATTGCATCAGCCAAGTTTACTTCCAATTGTAACCATTGTTTAGATTTAGTTTCGTATTTCGTAAATTTTTCAGCCGCTCGTTAGTTAAGGGTACCAACTCGGACGCCGCAGTTCAAGCCTTCACAACCCCTGATTGCGTTTCTGTCGATCGGTCGAATTTAGTTACTAGGTTTACTCAAACATTAGGCGTCGATTTTCCGCCATCAAACAGACTTCGATTTGATAAATCAGACGAACTTAGGTTAGATAAATCAGACAAAATTAGGTTAGATAATTTTATTTCAGTCGAAATCTCCGAAACCCTTGTAAATAAGCCCTCAAATCAACATTTCACAGAGATACAATAATTAGGCACTAGTGCTTCTGAGGAATAAGACGTAAATGTTTCTACAGCTGTGTTTCTACAGTCGGTTAAATTTGGTTCAATCAAAATTAATAGTTTTATAAATACTGGAGCTTCAATTTCTGCTATTGATCCAAATATTATTCCGTCGATTTCCACAAGTACCGTTAGTGAAAAATCCGTTCACCGTTTCACATTCGTTTGTCTATTTGTCAATCACCGGCTCAATCTATAAAAAAAGTTTTTTGACTTCGTTTTACCGTTAATTATTAAGATTTGGAATGGGATTTTTTGTCATACCGGGATTGAGTAATAAGGTCGTTATTGGTATGGATTTTTTACGTCATCACCGTTCCATTCTCCATTGTGATTTTCTTTTGCTTGACATTACGAAATGGTTTTCGGCTGATTTGAGTCAAGACGGTCTTGTCGTTGAAGAATTAGGTAGTACAGAGTTACCGTTAATTTTCCCTGATTCTCCAGAAAGTATCATTCCAATGGATGCACGGGTTTTCTTGTATTATCTATCGTTGTACCGCTGAGTTTCACTCACAAAGTAGAATCTCATGTCGATCCAAGTATTTTTGGACTTATTCATGTGACACCGTCATTTCCACTCCAGAACTCGCGACTCTTGGCAGTGGGTAATTTCATAACATCAGTCACTTCAGGAAAAGGTCACACTTAGGTGACGAATCTTAGCAAAATTCCAGGTAAGCTAAGGAAAAATGAAATTTTGGTTAGTTTTGATTTTTGTGATGAATCTTTGATTCAGTGCTCACTTGACGAGTTTCAACCACCGAAGTCAAAAGATATAAGCGTTCCGTCCACTTGAATGGGTTTATTGTCCAACGTTTCTCTCGATTCCGTATTACCGCAATTTCTTTCCACTGTGCATATTTGTTCTGGGTTAACTGATACCCAAACGTCTCAATTAATTTACACACTTGTCCTATTTCAAGACGTTTTTACTTCACATATAACGAAGTTACGAAAGACTGATTTAGCTAAGCATAGAATCGATACAGACAACGCTACACCGATTAAACAACGTCCTTACCGGGTTTCGTTTGTTGAACGTCAGGAGATTTCTCGATTGGTTGATCGAATGTTGGCAAATGGGGTTATTTCACCTTCTAATTCTTCATGGCCTTCACCAGTCATTCTCGTTTCTAAACCGGATGGTTCTTGGCAATTTTCCGTTGATTATAGGAAAGTTAATCAATTAACTCGACGTGATAGTTATCTATTACCTCGTATGGACGTTGCTCTCGATAGGCTTTGAGATGCAAAAATTTTTTCCACAATGGATTGTCATCAAGTATACTATCAGGTAGAAATGGATTCTAAAAATTCTAGAAAAACTGCTTTTGTTACTCCGGATGGTTTGTTTGAATTTAACGTTATGCCATTTGGTTTGTGTAATGCTCAAGCAACGTATCAACGTTTGATTGATTCCGCATTAGGTTCATTGAAATGGTCAGTTTGTGTGATTTATTTGGACGATATTATCGTGTTTGGCAAGACTTTTGAGTCTCACTTAGAACGGATTAAGTTAGTCCTTCAGGCTTTAAAGAAATCTTCTATTCAATTAAAACCAGCGAAATGTACGTTTGGAGATACCGAATTAAAATTCTTGGATTACCGACGGTGTTTATTTAAATCCTGCTAAAATTAGAGCTGTTAGTGAATTTCTAGTTCCGAAAAACATCTCGGATGTTCGCTCATTTGTTGCTTTATGCTCGTATTGCCGTAGGTTTATTCCAAATTTCTCAAAAATTGCCGATTCACTGCATCAGCTTGATAAAAAAGGGGTTCAGTTCAGCTGGACACGTGAGACGGAGAAGGCACTCTTAGAATTGAAGGAGAAGCTTTGTTCTGCTAAAGTTTTAGCGTATCCAGACAAAAACGCTCCAACTTTTCTCCATACTGACGCTTGTGGTTACGGTATTGGGTTCACTCTTTGCCAAAAACAGAATAGTAAAGAAAGAGCCATAGCGTACGCTTCACGTAGTATGACTCAAGAGGAAAGGAATTATGCTTCTCCACAACGGGAATGTTTAGCAATTGTTTGGGCAATTAATATTTTCCGTCCACATCTGTAAGGTCGATATTTTGACGTTATTACCGATCATCATTCGTTGTCTGTTAATTAACTTGAACGATCCTAATGATCAATTAGCGCAATCGGCTTTACGTTGATAACCGTATGATTTTACAATTACCCATCGTTCTGGGAATAAACACACTGATGCTGTCGTACTTTCTCCATTTCTTGTAGATCCAGCAAACAGATCTATTGAACTAGGTTTTGAGGAATCTTTATATGGTTTGACTCATAGTGTCGAATATTTACAGTCAATTGCATACGTCGATTTGTCCCCGTTAGAATATAACGAACCGATTTTCAAATTATCATTTTCCTAAATTTCCTTGGCTCCATTGCTCCAAAACTAAGAAACGATGGAATGTTGCAGATTTCACTCTTCAAAATGGTATTCTCTATCGCAGTAATTCTGAAGAACAAGGGAGATTGTGGCGTTTAGTTATTCCGCCTAAAATTAGGATAAATTTAATTACCGAAATTCACGTTACGTCGTATGGCCACTTGGGGTTTTTCAAAACGTAGCATTCAATAAAATCTCGTTATTTCCATCCAAAAATGTATAGGCATGTACTAAATTTTGATCACAGCTGTGCTACGTGTCAGATTCACAACCTCGCTCTAATCAAAGGGCAGAGTAGCCCAATGAAACCTCCATCAGCTCCATTTGAGGTCGTTGGTATTGATTATATTGGTCCACTTCTAATGACTCCTAGGCGTAGCCAGTATTCACTTACCGTTAGTTGCTAGTTGACACGTTATATCGAAGTATCTCCGTTCATTCCGCTGATTCCGAAAGTGCGATTCGAATTTTACAACGTGATTTGATTTCTCGCCATGCTTGTCCAGTCAAAATTTTCACAGATCAAGGTACTCATTTTTCTTCCATGGAATTTCGTCATTTCGCACAGACGAATGGTATCAAATTACTCCGCACTTCAGCCTATCATCCACAGGCTAATGGGGTTGACGAGAGGGCTAATGGCACGATTTAACGTATTCTCACTAACTTTGTTCAAGCTAGCCATAAAGATTTGGATTTACATCTTCCTAGAGCAGCTTTCGCTATGAATTCTATCGTTTACAAAATCATAGGGCATTCGCTTTATTTTCTGGTTTATGGTAGCTACCGAACTTGCCGTGAGATAATTTATTACCAACTTTACGTGAATGGATAGAAGCCGAGGAACAGAGTGTTTCCACACATTGTGTTCAGGATGTTTTAGCCGAAGCTAGACAATACGATTTCCAATCAACAGAGCTCACAGCAATTGTTTAATTCCAAGCATCAGCCAATTACTTACGAAAATGGTCAACTGGTGTCAGTTCGAAAATTTTCGAGTTTACCTGGTCATTCTAGAAAGTTAACACCTAATTGGAAAGGTCCTTTTGAAGTAGTTTGTCATGCATCTCCTACGGACATTTGTATTCAGACGATGACTGATGCTGCGAAGGCAAAATCAAAAATTGTTTCGATCCAAAACGTTAAATTATACAACATTCCAACTGACACCGATGGAAATCCTGTACCAGAGATGATAAGTTCTCGAATTTAGAACTATATTCCGATTTAACGAAACTTTCTACTCCTCCAACTATTCAATCTTCCACTGACAACATGCCGAATTTATACGACGATAATTTTTCCGTACACCCAGCTCCACATTTTGTCGCAAATCGTAATCAGAACTTGGATTCGGTTATTACAGTACCCCAGCACCTGCCCGAGTTCGAGTTGCTGGAAATAATTTCAATTCTGTTTTGAATGTTTGGAAAAATTGATTACTAAAACGACAAGAGCCAACGAATATTCCCTACAGCTCCTCAGATTTGGACGATTACTAATTTTTTCTCAAAATTTCCTGGTTAATTTTTCGAATACTTAAATTTCTAAAATTTTCAGAACTATGAAATCTGATTTTGAAATCGACATGGATTTGATTGACTTGGACTTGGTTAAGGAGGAGAGGTTGTTGGCGAACGAGGTCGTCCTTCCTCCAAAGGGACCGGATGAGGTCGAAGTGTTGGAAGAGTTCTTTGGTCCAGCGGGTGAACTGGAGGAAGTACTTAGGGAGCAAACTCCACCTCCGGCTCCAATTCCATTTACCAGCACTTTGGTTTCGGAAGTATTTGTAGCATCTCCTCGTCGTTCTCGTTCTCCTTTTCGAAGAGGGCCCCGTCGTGTGTCCCCGTGTAAGAATGCGCCCCAAAAAAGAGTCCGTAGAGTTACTCCGGTAGCGGATAGAATCGGGAAGGTCGAGGAGCCGCTTCCTACGCCGGGCCGTTGACATACCCCGCTGGCGCAGAGAGTCGGTATTGCCCGACAGTTTCGGTGTGGGATGTTCCTCCAGTAGGATTGGGTGTGAATACGGCAAGATTTACGGTTCAGCCAGCTGCGACTTTCACATCGGCAGCAGCAATTCCTAGTCACCTTGTTCTCCGTAACCCAGGTGAACCTTCAGACTTTCGGAATTATCCGAAATATGAACCAGGAAGACCGGCAAATCCACCGCCGGCCAGACGCGCTGAGCGGCGAGAACCAGGATGGGAATTGCGACCAAGGACAGCATCACCGTTGAAGAGGACCGAAATCGCTCCCTACCCAATTCCAACACCGGCGATTCCACCGCTTTTTTCACGTCAGCCACCTTGGAGAATACCAAAATCACACATTTACACTTTTGAGGGAAGGCCTGTCTGTTTTCGCTGTCAGCAGGTCGGACACACGCACGGCGATCTAAATTTTCATCTGCATCATATTCCACACATTCGAAAACCCACTTAATTTACCGATATCCCCGGTAAAACCCCGATATCCCCGTTAAAACCCTTGAATTCCCCGTCAAATTCCATGATTTTTATATAATTTAAAGTAAATTGGTTTATTTCTCTCCTTTTTCTAATATAACCCTTTGTATATTTTTCCAATTATTTTTTATTACCATTGTGAGGTCACAATGTTCCCGAGAAGGGGGTAACGTGGGAGTTGTACTCGAATCTTCCCGGGAGGGAAGATTCGAGAGAGAGTTGTTGCGGTTCGGTGCGTGGTGTGTGGTGTGGACAGTCTGGCCTTGAGCCAGACCATTCCAACTCAAGACCTGGGACTGATCGGTGCTCCTTTCCTCTCATCCTTTTATCATCATTTTCATTTTTTTATAATTAATTTCATAATTATTATTTTTTGTTTAATTGTTTTAAGTTTAATATATTTATTAAACTCTCAACTGTTGTTTCCGGTCATCTTCACCATCTTTATTTACATGTCCACAGACTTCAATAGAATCAGACTATTCCTTCAATAACCACAACATTTGCAACAATGACTAGAATCAGTCCAATCAAAATACTACTCGAGACTTTAATGTTGGTGAATTCACAAACAATGGCAAAAATGAAAATTATCAAAATAATATACGACGTCAGACGCCTTTAGCAAGCCAAAAAGCTTTGAAAAATTCTAAATTACAAAATAACACTATATTTGCTGAATTCACACCTAACATTTAGTTCAAGCGTTTGCTTAATTGCTAGGTGCTGGAATTTTGTAGAATATTGTTTTGTAAAATTTGTAAAAAAAAAGTTATGAAACGCAGTACAATGAACCGAGGAACTAACTCCTAGCCTCGGCCTACCGACAAAACATTAGGCACGGGCAGGGCCTTGGAGGAAGTTCCGAAGTAGTGTACTGCATGGCTCAGCTTTTGGCGTGAGTCAGAGACACTGGCTCATGGCTCACCCTAGCAGTGAGCCAGCTCATGAGCCATGGCTCTGACACCGCACTTTTCTTGAGCTGGCTCATAAGCCAGAGCCATTGCTCATGACTCAACAAAAAAAAGTTTTTTTCTTCCCGTTAATATGCAAATTTTGCTCAAAGTGAGAATGACCTAGTGAGAATAACCAACACAAATCATAATTATAAATTGGCTAAAGGCAAATTGCGTATCAGTGATCAAAAATTCCGAAAATTAAAATTAAAAGTGATGATTTGCAAGAAAAAAAAATGGGAAAATTATGGCAAAAGTGAAAGAATTTAGGGGAAAAGTTGAGCCGTTGAGCCATGGCTGACAAGTTTCGTTGAGCTGGTACATGAGCCATGGCTCTGGCTCAAAATTACTACATGAGCCAGAGCCATGCAGTGGCTCTGGCTCAAAAATTTTTGTGAGCCAGCTCGAGCCAGAGTCATGCGCCACACTACTGTTGCTGCCAACATATGGACAGCCAGTTTTCTCTTAGGATATTGTGGCGAAACCGAGTATTGGGGGTGGGTTTGAGCTCCGTCTCGGAACCCCAATACATTTGAAATAGCNTTGGAGTTATCATAATCATAGATTAGTAATTGATTAGACAATCAAAGAGAATGTAAGTGAAGCGCAGGGAGGAAATTCGTCAAAAAGAATCCAGCAGAAATTTGTGTAAAATAATATGAGATTGACCATGTTCAGAAGAAATTATCCTAAGGTAAAGGTTGCATATTGTGGCGAAACCGAGTATTGGGGGTGGGTTTGAGCTCCGTCTCGGAACCCCAATACATTTGAAATAGCAATGGAAACCATGTAGAGTTAAGGCGATGTGGTTTTCCGATGGCATGGATAACACAGTCTATAAAAAGGCCTGACTTCCGGTACCTCGAGAGAGGAGGTTTATCAGTCGACTCAAGCTACTAGAACGGTTAGTTAGACGCACTGCACTGCTATTAAACAAAAAGGTAGGGACAATAGCTTTTCTAAAGTTCTATTACTATAATTCTGTTCTATTGAGAGTTTAGCCATTATTATCATTTGCGAATAAATAAGATAATCCTTCGACTGATTGTATGTATTGTGACTTGGTTGTGATTGGATCGGACCTCGGGAGAGAGAGAGAGCGAAGAACGAAATCCCTTCCCGGNGGTTAGTTAGACGCACTGCACTGCTATTAAACAAAAAGGTAGGGACAATAGCTTTTCTAAAGTTCTATTACTATAATTCTGTTCTATTGAGAGTTTAGCCATTATTATCATTTGTGAATAAATAAGATAATCCTTCGACTGATTGTGTGTATTGTGACTTGGTTGTGATTGGATCGGACCTCGGGAGAGAGAGAGAGCGAAGAACGAAATCCCTTCCCGGAAAAGCGTTNCGGGTTACTCAGCCCAGACCTAACACAACCCAAACTCATCCACTTCACTCTAGGCTTGTATGAAACCAGTAGAGTAGAGAAGATGCTTTAGGTAGAGAAGAAGAAGTGTCTTTAGAGAAGATAACCCAATACTCTAGTAGTTCAGCCTAAAGAGCCAGTCCCGTTCCCGTACTACAGGAAACCAATACTGTAGATACTCCGTGTATCCAAGTCCAATTACTATCATTCCCCATCTCTTTTATTCGAATCCAATGTTATCCTTTTCGTTTCCTTACATTAAATTATCCCAATCAATGCAACGGTACGCCGCGCCACAATATATCTGTTTATTTTTTTTTGAGCTATATCCCATGGAAACAGAATTTTTTACTCCCTGTTACAACTCACGGTTATGAAGCTTCTGCCCGTCTGACAGTGATATTATTTTTGGGCGTGATTTTCATAGTCGACGCTTTTGTGACTTGTAAACCTTTTTTTTATGTGAGATTTTTTAAAATAAACTGCACAAACGATAGACAGATTTTGTAAAGCTAGCAACACTAACAACAACCATAATTCAAACTTAGCCCAACACAACTTCATAATCGTCAGCATTTTAGTTTTTTGTGTAGTTCATCACAGTAATGTGTTAATGGGTATGATGGCTATGATGCCACCCCGGTTAAAATTTGGGCCGATTTATCCCCGGTAAAATTCTTGCCCTACTGAGATAAAATTTTTATTCGTTCACACTAAAAAATTCATGAAAACTGAAGAATTTGTGTACACTAAAAAATATCGTCAAAATTAAAAAAATTTTGTGAAAATGCAAGGTATGCGTTAAGTAAAAAATTTTCTTGTTAATTTAAGTGGTGTAGAGGTCAAAATTGACACAACTGTGGTGAAGTTTACCCCGGGAAAAATCTGTCCAATTCGGAAATCCGTACCCCGGTTTAAGTTTGGGCATTAGCAAATCCCTGCTTCATCACCTAATGATAACCGTTGAGTAGCCTGACGTTTGTTCTTAATTTTTTGGTAGAATTTATACTCTAGCGAGAAATGTTGTTGGCTATTGGTCTTTAATCTGTCTGCGCGCAAAAATTTTACATTTTTCAGAGTTTGATGTTTCGTACATTTGTTTTGAGTACATTTGATTTAGATGTAACAAAACGTGACAATTTAGGAAGGCGATGTATTTCAATCACCTCTTCAGGTTGAGAGGTAAACGTTAACATTTAGTTAGGTTTTAATTGTATTTCACGTTTATTGGTTTAGTTTTCTTCAAATTTGCAAAAAAAAATTTTTGGTAAGATGGAAATTGAGTTGGGTAGAAGTGAGCGGTTAATCCAAAGTTTTTCCTAAAAATTCCGGTTTCCAATGGAAATGGCTCAAAATCAAAAAAATAAACAGATATATCCTAAGACAGAAAACTGGCTGTCCATATGTTGGCAGCAACAGTATTCCTAGTGATGAAAGTTAGTATATAATGTCCACCAAAAAACAAACATGGCTGCCATGCTATATAGTTCTATATATCCTTTCATGATATGGTAGTGCTGTTCTCAGATGGAGATGGAGTTCGTGTCTCTATGTATTGGTGTTTATGTCTCTATGTACATGGCGTCGAGTATGCCATGTAGTTCTATATCCCAATAAAGATGAGGGTTCATGGCATGGTAGTGTTGCTTTTCAATGGAGATGGAGTTTATGTATTTATGGTTGTGGTGTAGAGTTACGTCTACTCGACACAATGTTTTTTTATTATTGCTGCCATGAAAAAAAGATGGCTTTTGTGATATACGTCATCTTCTACAGTTGTCGCTGCCATTAAAGGTGGCAACAAAGGGAAAAAATTAATTTATGGGGTAAATATGAAGTTTTTTTAATTACTGATAAGAGTTGAGTTTAGAAAGAGAATGATAATAATCATACTGGTGTTTACTCAAATGGTATTGGGACCCTTAGTTTTATTTTTTAACTCAAGGGTTTTTGAAAAAATTTATCAGATGTTTAGTTAATTGACATTAACTTTTGAAAATTAACTCGTACATATGTGTGTAATATACTAAAATTTTGGTTTTCGTATTTCCTATACGGTAGTATACAGGATTCATTGTATAGACGTTACACTTACCAGATATTTTGGATCCAAGGGAGATAAAAAATTAATAAAAAATTCCAGATATTTTGTTGTATACGACTGTGGCTGCTATTATGATGATGATGATGATGATGGCCGCCATTATATGATTCCATAAACGTTGTGTTTGGTTTCAAGGTCATGCGAGTTTTTTTCGCCCCTATATTTTGTTTATATAATTTTTATTATTAGACTTTAGTATCATATTGAGTTTTTTATTTGAGATTGAGAATGTGAAGTGTGTTCTTTTTTTGGGAGAGTGAGGGTTCCTCTTGTATGTGTAAGGTCTCTTGCTACAGGTGTTGAAGGATCCCTTTCTGCTGTTTTCAATATTTCATATCACATGTGGGGCAGTAATTTTTTACAATAGAATTTGAGTTGTCTTTATTAGTATTTAATTTAATCTGCTCGTCAGAAACTGGGGTAACTATACAAAGTAATTATTTGACAATATTTTGAAGCTAAGAAGAAATATTACAAGCGTGTTCATAATCTTGTTTGTTGAACGTCCAGTGCCATCTTGTATACAATAAATGGACTTTTTCAGCTTGATTTTTGTGCTTTGCTGCCACCTTGCTCAAGGAGTAGTTTTCATTATTCTCTAGTTTCTTCAAGCAGAGCAGTCCATTTTACAAATGTTATAGGCATAGTTCCACCAGAGTTCCACCAGACTTCCACCGGAGTTCCACCAGACTTCCACACCAGTTCCACTGAGCTTCCACCAAAATCCTCTTTTTCTGTCTACTTTTCATGAGATTAGGTACAAAGTGAGATTGAGGTTAGGCTTTTATATATATTTTGGCTCTAATATTAGACGAGTGGTACTCAGTATAAATTTTTTCTGTCCAGAATTTGACATTTTTGCCACTGAAGTCAACTCAAAAATGTAAAACTCAACCAAATGGTTCAACTAAACGTTCGGCTTGTACACAATCTCTCAAGCCAGGTCTGCGTTCAAAGATTAGTGCTTAATAGACAGTTTCTTATCCACGTGGACCCAATTTCTATAACCAGCCAATAACAAGTGCTCTTCCGCTTCCTCCAATACAAATACGCCTAACCCATTCTCATCCGTTCTAGTCTAATTAATTGAATCAAATACCAAGAATACTGGTTAGTAGAGATTTAATAAATAATGAAAAGTTTTGTAATTATTTATTTATAAATTCAAGCACAAGTCATTTACACAGAATTAGTCATAACCAGAGAGAGGATATATACTTTCTAAAAAACAGCGTTTTACTTACTTAAATACTTGCCAAAAAGCGACGAAATAATGATAAAAAAGTATAATATAATTAACAATACTTTGTTATTTTTTGTAAGTATTTACATTTTTTTTTGATTAATTCACTTAATTGAAGCCTAAAAACCCGCTTGTATGCTAATTTGGAGCATAAAAATCAAATTGTTTGATTTATTGGTTAAGGAATGATTAATTTAAACACTTTATCGCGGCTCCAATACATAAGTCCGATGATAAATACAGTTTAAGAATATTTTCATTAAATTTTTTTGAAAAAAAAAAGTTCGTTTCTCCAGAAAGTATACCATTATTTGGCGCTAGTGGCCACCGACGTAAAAGCATGTTTTTAATATAACTTGGACCGAGAAAAAGCGTTTGTTGAAACTGAAGGTTCGGCTTAAATCTTTGGGTCCCGACTGCACAATTTAGTTCAATTTTTTTCGGTCCCTCGGAATTCGCCTTATCGAAAATTTAATGGACACATAATTTAATTTTAAATATACTTCTTTGAACAAAACTGTGAACTTTTACGTTCTGCAGTTTATTATTTTGACTCATCAGAGAAATTAGAGCGAATATGAGGAAAATTATCCTCGAAAAACGATTAATACATCAAATTACTTGACAAAGTACTTTTTAATTACTTAATATTCAAAATTACTTTCAAAAGTACTTCCTAATGCCTAAAAACGAAAAATACTTAAAATACTCTGTTATAAGGGCATTCCATTCATCCTCAAATTACATGAATTGGAAAGAGACGAAGTTACAGAGGTGTAGGTGCAATACCCAAAAAGAAATAGATAAGTAAGTATCCGCCCTCTGGTCATAACATACACTTTGGATAATTTCCATGTGAACTGGAAAATGCGGTGGATAAGGAATTTCCTCTTTTGCTACAACGTACACTATTTTCTCAAAAATTTCTTTTAAAGAATTAAACAACGACTGAGGTTCAATTCCAATCTTTTCATTTTAAATGCTTTATTTCAATTTTATTACAACTAGCATCTTACATTTTCAGAGTGACCCCTTTGATCCTTTTAAGTATTCTTGGATTCTCTTATCTCCAAAAGGGTAAGATAAAGTCTCGGATACAAAAAACCTGCTTATATTTACACACCCTAAACTTGACCTAAGGGTTTTTATATCAAAATTTCATTTTTCAAGAAACGGGTAGTGTGGATACTTATCTTATTACATACAAACCCTTCCTCAATAATCTTTTTAAAATCTTTATGTCTAAGATTCTTAGTGCTATAGTCCTTATGTATACCACCCGCTTTTACAATTTCTCAGTTTTCAAAACTAGTATCAGCACCTTCACCAAACTTTTTTTTTAATATGTTAAACGAAAAATCTGAGCCCTCCAATTCAGGAGCCAAGTCAGATATACAACAGTCTGGTCTAAAATTTTTCAGATCTGTCTGTCTGATACCGTAATGAAAATCGTAGGATGACCTACAAATTGTCCGTCTAAACTGTTATCCCATTAATCCTTGTGATTTTTTCGAAATTGTCATTAGAATGTGAAAACTAGTTTTCATTTTACATAAAAGTAATCTAAATTCATGTTGAGATGCGATTGAAAAAGCAGCCAGGTAATTTGTGGGTTTAATTTGTAGATTACAGGCATTACAACATGAAGTGCTAAGATGGGGTAAACCTGTATAGTGATCGTGGTTGTACGTCTTCCAGTTTTCTTTATTAAAAGGCTCCCCGCATACATCACAATGAGTTGTTTGCTCGTGACGCTCTGGCGTCTCCTTGTCTGTCACCTTCGTGTTATTTGTAACTTTTATCTTCCCCACCAACTCGTTAGACAAGTCCATAGTAAGTGAAAGAAAGTGGTCAATACAATCGACCCCTTGGTAATAAAATCTTCGAGTTCCCCCACCCTTTTCCAGACATAACAGAGAATAAGCAATCGGCTCGTTTATGACCACATAGGATGAATTGGATTCAAAATTTTTGTCTTTTTTAATGTTCAGGTAGAATATCTTGTAGTAAAAAATGAATGGCGAATAGAGCAGACTGTGAAATTGGGTAAACTTGACAGTGTTACTCTTGGGGACGTTTGTTTTGATAGGATCATCACCGCAAGTGTGGGATTGTACACTCGAGCATAATTAATGAAACCGCCGTTGACACTTGAAGCAATAATCGTGTCTTCTCGACCTATGCTTCCCTTCAAATGAAGAAAAATCCCTAATACAAACGTAGTGAAAATTATCACCATTAACCGGGTCCCTGAAAAAAAGTAGGTTAACCTTATGTCGCCTAAAGTCCTTCGTAGCCCTGAGAACAACAGTGTCCATTCCAACATGTGTATACACGTTTATACTCATGTCTGGAAAGTTTTCTTCGACCAAGTCAATATCTACAAGAGAAACTCCCGCCATGTGATCTAGAAAGCTTAAATTTAACCAGTCTTAAAACGCATCGTAACTTTTTGGGTCTTGTAATATTCTTTTCGCTATAAAGGACTTTTGGTATTCCTTTTGTCCCAACTTTTGCCGCTTTACTAGTCCTGTCTGTACTATTTCTTCGGCATACAATGCGCATAAAATGGAAAATTTGAAGCAGTCGCTCGACTCTTTAATATTAATTAATGATTTTCTTCCAGACAATATAGCAGGTCTCGAAATATATCCCCTCCCTCGGATAGGGTTATAAATTCCTACATGTACCTGGAGCTCCTTTAACTGCGATACTTGCCAATTACTTCCGTTTGAAAGGTATAAATTTAGTGAAGAAATTATAAAGGTACAAGAGTTTAAGAGAACCTTGGGAATAAAATTAGAATGAGTCAAGGGCATAAACGGAGACCCCATTGCATCATTCTTATGGGTTACGTTGAGTTAGTTCAATCATATCCGTTAATATTCTAAAACTAACTCTAATAGCATGAAAATGATAAATCAGTGCTGATAATAATCTTACTAGCGGTTGGTAGACTGTTTCGAAAGCACTAGCCACCATACACTCGTATTAATTGATTTGGGTAATGTAGATTAGAACGGATCCTCGGAAGGAAAATTTGGCTTCTCGGAAAGGTTTAATATCCAAATTGTCTGGACTAACAAATCTAGCCGGACCGAATCCTAGCTGGGGGCAATGCTCCTCATGATGTTCCAATGAAAAGAAAGAATGTCCACAATATGCACAGTCATGAGTCTGAAAATGAGAAAATATATTTTAAACTTTGTTATTACACAGATTATGCGTTATAGCTTACCAGTTCAGTGTGAATAGCCGTTTTTTTATACTGGCGACAGCTGAATATACAGCTCCCATCATACCTTTGATAAGCACACTTGATCTGAAAATAAAAAATTACAACTGTTATTAGACACTTGTATGCTAGACTAGCTGAAAATGTTAATAAAACAGGTATACAGTGTGTTCGAATAAGAAGGCGAAAATTCGGCACTAGCGTTTTTAAAAATTAGAGTCTTGTGACACTTGTTAAGTTAAAAAGAGTTAACAAAACTTTAGTAGAAACGATTTTTAGGAACTTGAGCAGTTCATAATGTACGTAAAATTTTGACATACTCAATTTTTAATTTTCCGCAAAATCATTTTTCAAAAATTTCCCTTTATTATTTGAACGCACTGTATTTCCCTTTCAGTTTTTATATATTCAAAAGAAATTAACCAAAAAATGATTACTTACCAGAGAAATTCTACGTGTCCTACTTGAAGAGGGAAATTCGCCTTGATTTTTCACGTCATCCATTTAACAATTTTCAACTTTTTCAATTCAGTCCAAATAATTTGAAAACAAATTTACAGTCAATGGTTAGTTACAACAGTCACTCGACAGTAAGTTTTTATTAACTGATGATATTATTTTTGCTTCCAACAGTTTTTTTTTGTGGAATAGGTATCCATAAATTCTAAACAGTACTCATGAAAAAATACTACTAAATTATATGCAGTTTCTCGCAGTAGAATGTTCAAGCATACACACTGCACAGGCTTCTCCACTTGCTGCACGGTTTCCAATGATAATGGGTAATAGATCTTGGGCTCTGAGATTTCGAAAATGCACATTTTCAACCGGAATGAACATGGAGTTTTCTGAAATTTCAATTTCAAGGCAGTTCCAAACATAAGTCGGGAGGCTTTTTAAAATGATGAGACTTCGATTGAAAAATACAGCAGAAAGAACATGTGTTGAAGATCTTGGAAAGTAGAATACTTTTCCTCCTTCGTGTGAAATCGCAGCAACGTCTGATAAAATTTCACCGCCACGATTCTCGTAACACGAGATAACCATGTAGTCGTAGAGTATCATATTCAATACAAGTAATTAAATTGGATTCATTGGTACACTCACAACTTGAGAGAAATTCTAGTTTCCAGAGGAATACACGAAATGGTTCTGATGTATTTCATCAAGAGGCGTCCAAAAATAAGCGAAAATGTAGATATGCTAAGCCCTATAGTAAAATGTAACACAGAGACTATATTTCCATTTAATTTAAAGGATATAATAGTACTAGTCCCTTTAACTCACCTAAAAGAGTGTAAATACATGAGACGAATGGCGCTTTCCCGTTGAGAGACTTTAGAATTTTGTTTATATCGTTCAAGGGCAGTCACATTCAATGGATGGTCGGGCCAGAGGGATCCATACAATACTACATCATTTTCCCCTTGAAAGGCTATACACTCTTTAGTTTCATTCGACGATCCTTAACCAAAAGCCCTGGGTTTATTAGTCACTTTTCATCCGTACAAAAGAAATTTTGACTCCCGTACAAGATCCAACTCTTGAGAAACACTTGCCCGCGCTCAGTACATTCATTGCAAGAAAGCACTGGATCCATCTGACCTGCTAAGTGTATGACAATAATGAGATCATGTTCAGTAATATACTTATAAATTCAGTTAAACTAACCTCCACAGACTCCGACAACGGCAAACAAAACCAAAAACTTTACCGCCATGGTAACAACCAGACTGGTCAACGACTCGAATGGAAATGAATTGAACAACGAAAACCCCTTCATTTCTTACCATGATTCTAATGATTCTGGTCTAGACGCCTCTAATAATGTACTCGTTTTCACGACAAAAACAAACGTTTGGATAATTTTTATTAACAAATTCTTTGAAACTTAAAATGTACGATTAGACATACTTATTTTAACATCAAAGGGCAAGTCCCATTTACACTTTGGGAGACTTGTTTGACAGAATCCTTCCCTTTTTTCTAAACATGGAAGTAATAAAGTACAAAAGTCCTGGACAATACTCTCATTTTTCTTGAGACATAGGTAATCAAAATCTTTTAAAATTGCCTTCAACTGTCTACCTTGAGCTAATCCATTGAAAACATTCAAGCAGTAGAGACCACATGATGAGGAGTTGTCTGGTTGGATGGGTGAAAAGCTCCTCTCGTAAATTCTAGTAAAGGGACCGTACGGCTGAGTGAGATTGTAATCTTCCGGAGAGCCTCCCAGACTATCAAAGAAGATGACAAAGGAAGGTTTAAGATGAGCCCATAATACCCAATGGTAGCCTAAAAGCAATAAAGAAAGAACCATGCATTAGTCAAATTGAATTTGGGATCATGTCTAGAGGGCGAGTATTGAAAATAAAAATTGAAAAGTTTTTAGAAGGTATTGACTTACCAGGAGTACCAGAAGTCCCTGTATTTTGTATACAAGCAAAGGGTGGTTTGGTGTTTATTTTCACAATCTCATCATTAGCTATGACAAAAGTCCGGATGAAAGGGTTTGTACATTTTTTTACACAATCCATTCCTTTCTCTAGTGTAAAAGTATTCATTTCAATCTCTGAGAATTTCCACCTCCCTTCTCTTGTCGATTGTCAACACGTTGGTAAAAGTACCAAAAACAATCACTTCAAGAGCCTTTGTTGTGGTCTCACTAATGTTGAGTGTAACCTGTAGATTATATGGCTACTATAGTAAAAAAGGTTTGCTATCAAGACTAATGTATAAACGACTCACCCTAATGGCCCAGGAGCGTAGAGGTAGTAAATCCGTAGACCCTGCCACAGGAGCAATCTCAAAAAGATACAGACAGTTTCCCACCTAGATAAAAGTAAACCAATCATAAAGGAACCCTTGGTATTGAGAAAAATTCTATTACTAAAGGTCCCGCTCTTACTTTGTAGTTGCTGCTGTCTATCCCGTTTCCAGTGAGTCCTTGTCCCAAGGCTCCAAAGATTGAGTTGTATGCTTGCAAGTACAAGTCTGTTCTATAGTTGCATAGAATTTCCTTGTAAAATTGACTCGCCTCATTACTCTTAATACTAATAGACGTCAACCCAAAGTCTGCAAAGTTCTGACAACTGGTTTTGAAGCTTCCCGGTTGTGTAAATGGACGTGCCTATGGGGATGCTTGACCGCTTCAATTCCAAGTCCCTCACGCTATATATTGCCTTTGCTCCAGAAGCAAACAGCTGTTGGTGTCTAGACACAATTTGAGGGTTCACTGTGTGACTCTTTAAATAGAGGGAAGCTTCTTCAATGGAAAATGTATATGTCTTGTCGATAAACGTATCCAAACAAAAAAAGGCGGGACTTTTGGTGAATGTAATATCAATGTTTATACCACTTGGAATCCAAGACGATAGTTCAATCAAAGAGGCACTCGATCTTCCAAGAAAGTCCACAGTCGCGGTCATTGCTTTTTTTAGCTGCAAATGCCGTATTACTATCAGTAAACTGGTTTTGGAGAGAGCCTGGGTAGTAGCCAATGGGAGTAGAAAAACTCGTCTTTACATCTAAACCCTTCCCCAACAATCTAGAAAAGATACCACGATAAGGGTACATCATGTTATAGCCTGTAATCTGCTTCCCTTGAACTGTCATTTAGCAGTTTTGGAAACAGACGTAGAAAAATTGATTACAGACTGCAACATTTTGGCTGAGAGCTAGAGTTGAACCGTCACTGTTTAAAACTTTGCACTTCAAGTACATGCAGCTTGAGGCAAAATCAAAGTAAATTTTTGGAGCAATGGATACGGATATATTGCACATAATGCTGGTGTTGTCCTTGATTGTGGTTACTGGAACAATTTTTATATAATCAGACTGTAAAAGGCTCACATCCAATACTGAAATTGAAAAAATGTGTAATTGAGATACGAACCTAGGCTTTGAGCCTAGGAAACGAGTGAATGATCCATTTTATTTTGGGACGCTAAACTTGCGCTGGGTCTGTCTTCGACAAGATTTTTTCTTTCCCGATTTGGAAAAATGAGCGGGACTCTTCTTCTTGAAACTGGATTTTGCAACTGGTTTGATTTTGATTTGTTTCCTATTCTTATANTGAGCGGGACTCTTCTTCTTGAAACTGGATTTTGCAACTGGTTTGATTTTGATTTGTTTCCTATTCTTATAAGCTTGTCTACGTTTGTTTTGTTCTTTTTCCTTTTGATTGGATTTGGCGGCAAACTTTTTCCCTCCTCTACCCTTCTNTTGTCTACGTTTGTTTTGTTCTTTTTCCTTTTGATTGGATTTGGCGGCAAACTTTTTCCCTCCTCTACCCTTCTGACCCTTTTCGTTTTTTGCCTTTTTTACACTGCACCGGGATTGTGTAAGGGAACTCCAAGGGAATTAAACCGCCGTAGCCAATTTGAGTAGGTGTTGACATATTCATTTTTCTAAGCTTACAGACTCCGTCTTTACAATAAACTTCAAGCATATGGGTGTTACTTTTACAAATAAATTTTATACAAGAACTGACTGGAGCAAAGTCAATTTCTACACTAAGACTTGTGGCAAGACGACAGTCATTTAAATCAAAACGATCTGTTTCGAGAATGGAGCAAGACTGTTGTATGTCTGACTCTTATTTCAGGAATTTGATTCATATTTTCATTGCAAAGTTGAATCTCAATGTCTTGAATAGTGTCTAGGTCAACNCTTATTTCAGGAATTTGATTCATATTTTCATTGCAAAGTTGAATCTCAATGTCTTGAATAGTGTCTAGGTCAACGACTGGGTAGTAAAGGAGATTAGCGGGACACTGGTGAACAAGACTCACGTCTGTCGTGGATTTCCAAGAGACAATTTGCTTGTCTGTTGAAAAAATCCAAAAGTAAGGGATACTTTTCCCATTGAAAAACTGAGGTTCGATTACATTAGACATAAACAAGAGATGATCATGTAAAACATCCAGATCAATGTTAGCGATGCTGGGGGAAGAAAGGTGTTCGTAATTGAACCAAAAGGGTAAAACGATCCTAAAAATTGTTTCTAGGAGAGTGAAAAATTTCACCATGTAACTAGATTTTTGAACACCGTCGGCANAAACGATCCTAAAAATTGTTTCTAGGAGAGTGAAAAATTTCACCATGTAACTAGATTTTTGAACACCGTCGGCAGATATTACATTTCCATCGTAAAGGAAATTTATACGTCTGGGGTGAAGTGATGATATTTTTTATCAAAGAGTCTACCGTTGGCTCGCTGGCTCTTCGACTGTAGCATAGGACAGTTCGTCTCGGAATATATTATAGCTCAATGGCATCGTAAGGTCGATATCATTTAACATGTCATTACTCGGTGGGTTTTCTGCCATTGTCTCTCCTTTGGGGAACAATGTCACATTAAATCCAAGGGCAAGAGCATAATCTTGGGGTATCTCGACTTTATTCTTTTTGTCTTTATTGCTGAAACCAAACAAGACTTTATGAACTTTGTCAACACGTAAAAAAAGTCCCAATGTAGGGGCATAGAGCTGAAACAGTTCATTGCACTTGTTTAGAATTTCCTCATACCTTGAAACTTCTTTTTCCCAGACATTGATGATCATTTTGTATGTCAAGATGACTGTAATCTTATTGTCCCCGTCATGGTGACCAAATATAGTTTAGTTTTCCTTGTTTACTTTTGGAAAATACCACAGATCACACAAGGCAACTTCAAGGTGTAATGATTCACAACACTTTATTTGATCTAATAGTTTATTACAAAAAGAGTTTGTTTTGTTGGTTGGAAAGAAGCTTTTAGACGAGTTACTACTCATAGTCACATACTTTGAGAATGGTGTCATTTTTCTGAGAGGCTTTATGATTTGGCAGGAATTGGAACTGGATTCAACTTTTCGGTCAAGAAACTTCCTGAAACTGAAAAATAACGTGGCCTTGATACTTGGCGTCTACTTTGAGACTGAANCTTTTCGGTCAAGAAACTTCCTGAAACTGAAAAATAACGTGGCCTTGATACTTGGCGTCTACTTTGAGACTGAAAGCAATTACCAATAATTTCGTCTCCTTCAAGAGTTTCCAAATAGTAAAACGAAGGGACAGCTTTGACTGCTTTTCTTATCCTAGAAGAATCCAATCACGAGTCTATGATTCAATGAAATTTCCGTCAAAAACTTACTTGAAGATGTTGGTTGAATATGACTGAGTCTTTGATGCTTTTCAAAGGTTTNTGAAATTTCCGTCAAAAACTTACTTGAAGATGTTGGTTGAATATGACTGAGTCTTTGATGCTTTTCAAAGGTTTTTCGATTTCTAGCGATCCTTATAAACTGTCCGACCTAAAAACTTAAATTTAAATTCTCGAATCCCGATTGGCTGGGACATTTCTTACTTTATACTTTGGAGTTTGGGGTTAGGCCATGATTAACTTGTAAACATTTCGAAATACCAAGTTTTTGTTGGCGAGATCCAGGGTCTTTGTAGGGATCATTTTTATAGTAGAATGGTATCTAATGAAGAGTATGTGTCTGGTAAATTACATTATATTTACAAAGGGTTCATTTTTGGATACATGTTGTAATTTCGAACGACGTGAGGCCAGAGAGACTGGAAAGAAGCCCAAGGGTCTATCTCTTCCATTCTAGTGATGTTTTGTAAAAATTTTGAGAATTGTAGAAATGCAATTTAAAGGCAGGAATGACTCACCCCAGATTGCTTAAAGACGCTCTGGAGCGAGGCCAAAACTGATGGGCCATTCTTGTGTTTGGTATAGGCTGTATATAGAAATCGGGAAAACACATCCAAAACTACGAGTACAAACGAGTACGCGGTTTCCCTGTCTAACTGCATCAAGTCCATGGCATAGCTCATGTGGGGGCAAATGCTAATAGTGGGGCGAATTTTGGTCTTTTTAACAACGGGACGATGAATGGAATATGACTCAATGCCAGACAAAATCTCCCTTACTTTTTTGGGTCCTTGTATTTTCCTGTTTTAAGAAACGTAAGTAAACCATTATAACTCACTCTTTCTTTTGTCTACGTAGTTTTTTTTAATTTTTCTTGCAGACATAATGAAATTCTTTTACAAAATACAAAATGAATGGGATGAAAATTTTAAAGGTCCAATTTCTTTAAAGTTTTCACTGCCAGAGTTTGTAGGCGAAAGACTTCCTTTTGCCACTGTCGTCAATGTTGACTGTGATTACACACAAAAAATTCGCTAAAGTTTCTTGAATATTAGTTTATTCTATAGAACATTCTATCATACTCCTTGTCTCCAGGAAGTCCAATGACAACACTTTCACAAGTCTGACCCTGAAACGAGACAAATCAATTTCTATTCTTTATCCAAAAAGTTATTTTCCTGACCTGTGCTTTGTGAGCTGTCATGGCGAATGCCAGCTTCAAAGGATATTGTGTACGTTGAAACGATCGCCTGAGGAGGGGTCATAGATTGGATAATTTACTGGTGTTATGGGAATATCGTTACGGAGTGCATAAGACCTTCCACAATAAAAATCTGGCTTTACAAAAATATAGGTAGGAAAGCCTGCGTCATCCAACGTTTAGCTAATGTCGGTCACTATCGCTAAAGCTCCATTATATAATCCAAAAAATTTAAGGTTAAAGCATAGTGTGGGGTAAATAGCTCACAATGCGTACCTGCGTCGGTGAAGAGATTTTTGAAAAAATTAAATCATCAACAGACATGAGTAAAAGCATATTTGTAAAAGATAAACCCTCTTTAATTTCTTCACCTTGTAATCATGACCCAAACCTCGACAGATTGTAAGCGTCTCAAATGATTCCAAGGCTCTCCTCCGTCTGCCCACTGAATTGATGTGTACAATTTCACTTTCAAGGTACTTGAGCTTATGTCTAAAAGGACAGAGGAAAGGGTATTATAGGATTGGATATATACTCCAAATGGAAAGGTTTACATGTTGTATGAATCGACTCTTTTGTTATCTCCAAAGAAATAGGGTGAGTCGAGCAACCTTTCCAGTTCTGTTTCTTCAACATTGTCAATCACCCTTGTTTGTAGAGCCTTCACATCGTCATCAGTGAGTATGCCCATCCTCACTCTTGAAAGAATCCCTTTAGTTATAGATTGCCCTGGGCCTTGACGCATAATCTCGTCCAATAGGATAACATGATCAAATGTAGCATATGTGTTCATTCCATCCCCAACCAATCTAGTTGATTCGCCTTGGCAGTAGAAAATAACTTTGTCTGCAACAGATCTTAATCTAGGGTTCAGTTTATTTCTTTTATCTCATTCATTATGATATATTCTCAACCCTTACTGTGCCAAGTCTCCCATCATACAAATGGTCAATCCTCCCCATGGTTCGCTGGGATTAAAAATGGCTCGAAGTCTACGCTCAATGTATCCAAGTAGTTCAATCTTCAATACTCAACTCATCAAAAATGATAAGTTTCACGCCTTTGAGCCTTTCAGCATGAAAAGCGGTATACTCTTTGGGTTGATTTCTCTTAAAGTTCATACCAAGGGAGCGCCCAGAATGAATAGTCTGTCCACCTAAAAAGCGGTGGAGTTGTGATAAAAAATAATGCTCGTGTCATGCGTAAGAAAGTTTAATGCCAGAGGCGGATGATGCACATCCTGTGAAGCTGAAGACTCGGAATTTAATTTTTCGTGTGTCGAGGAATGGACGCAAGGCAAAGTTTATATATGATTTCCCTTCAGTCATAGTAGAAAGGCATGAATGAGTAAAATTTAAAGGGAAAAAGGGGAAATTGTAAACTAATAGTACCTGTTTCAGCTGGGCCATGGCAAATGATCCTTTTCCCTCCAAGACCGAGGACGACTACCAAGTCAAAGACGAGTCGTTGTTTTTTGTTCAGCTGTTCGGGAAGCACATGGGGAAAATTTCTATTCACATCTTGTGTCTTTACAAACTCTATAAGCTTTGCTGGATTGTAGGGATTGTTTTTTCTTTTCAGGAACTTTTTGCTTCCGCCAACTCATGTCTTTGGCACTAAATTGTAGTATTTCTTATCGCCAGAATTGGGAGTTTGGAAATGTAAATTATACCAAAATGTTTCAACAGCAAGTTTTTCAGTTGAGGCAAGTGATGCTTATTTGGCTGTCCACATTGGAATTCAAATACTCCAGAAGTAAACTATCTCTTGCACGTCCACTTGGATAAACTGTTTAGCACATTCACTAGATTAATAGTCGAAAGTCTGGTCTCAGGAGAGCACATGTGTTGCGCGTATCCATCCCAAAATATTCCACAAGACATACACTCTTGGGGACATTCCCTAACCTTGAGTTCAATTTTTCTACAACTTTTCCCAGAAAGTTTCGATTACCTATGCTAAATAGTCGCTTGATTGTAAAGTAAAACTTTCCGCGGTTTGTTTTTAGTTCTCATTTTATAGCGGTAAACTAAAAATTACATACTAGACAAAATCCTGCAATGTTACACCGGTTTCTAGCCACAGGAACTTTTATCCAGTCGTCTGATTTAATGAATTTAACCAAATGAAACTAGTCTTTCTAGAGCTCTTTGTAATTTTATTCAACGATAGCTAAAAATTGTTCTGGAACATTTGTCAGCAAATTTAAAGATGGATCCAGAAAGTTGAAAATAAGACTGAAGCGTTCAAGCCAGCTCTAGTTGAAACTAATACAAAATGTCATGAGGGAGACATCTGGAACTTGGATATTCTTTATTATAATATATAACTACTTTCAGGGTAAGTTTGCTGGAGTTATCCTTGTAAAATCCTAAGACAAATGACTGGAATAATGGGTTGAGTACAAAGAGGTTTTGGTGGAAGGAGCTCAAGTATAAATATCCGACGCACTTGCCGCCATAACCTTACTTTCATTTTAAACATTTACTTGTTCACAAGTGATCAGAAAAGGTTAAATTAAGCAAGTTCCAAGGAACCAGAAGGAATATGTCGCTCTCTAAACTGTTTGGTAAGACTTCACTAACTGGACTTTTTACTTCTCACTATTTTACTACAAATTATTCAGTCGTGAAGTTAAATCATTTAAATTTTGTTTTCAGACTGCACTGCCCAGCAAAAGGTATCCGCATTCAAGCGAAAAATAATGGATGATGAGGATTAAGCTGCTATTAGAAGCAAGAGAGCTACTGAAATTCTTCGTGGGGCAATAGATGTGACGGGAACGACAAACACAACTGTGCACAAGAAAGCGTTTATCGACGGAGGGTTGTGTTACATGGAAAGATGTAAGAGCATAGAGTTGGACTGCCATACCAAACAAATGTTCTTCCAAGAACCCAGATTGGAAATTTGGAACTTCAATGACATTTCATACTCGCCTTGGATTCGACCGTTATTGCCAAGATAACTTAAATCCTATTTCTGAATTGGTTATTCTCGCTTTGTCTACAAGTTTAAAATTCAATCTCATTTATATCATAGCATACAAGATTTATATCAAAAAGGAGAATATGAATAATGCTCCAACTATAATGGGAATTTTGTTGAAAGAAGCAAATGAAATATTGGACTATATGAAGATGACTTGTATTGAAATTGACGAGTCTGTAAAAGAAAAGATACCAAAGTTTCACTACGGAGAAGGGGAGCTGAGAGCACACAAGGAGCTGGCCTTTTGTTCCAATGACGATACTTATTATAGGTAATTAGTTGTTGAACAAGATATGTACATCATCCCGAGACCCTTGTAAGCACACTTTTTTTTTATTTGACAGCCCTACTTTAAAATTTTGAATGCGGTTCATTCACATAATGAGGGACGGCCGACAACACGAAATTTGAAAATTACTTCCGTGAGTTTACTTTGTATATTGATAATTATAAAATAATTTATTCAATGCCTCTGGGTTTTTAGGTCCATTTGAGTAAACACCGGTATGATTATTATCATCCTTTTCTAAACTCAACTCAAAAAAAAACTTTATATTCCACCCCCCGTAAATTTCTTCTTTTTCTTTGTCAAACGTCCATCGTTAATGGCAGCCATAACTGTAGAAAATGGGATCGAATAGACACACTCGACGCCATATACATAGACACATGAACTCCATCTCCATTTGAGAAACAACACTACCATGCCATGAACACCCATCTTTATTGGGATATAGAACTACATGGCATACTCGACGCCATATGCATAGAGACACAAACTCCTATACACAAAAGCATGAACTCCATCTCCATCTGAGAACAGCACTACCATACCATGAAAGGATATATAGAACTATATAGCATGGCAGCCATGTTTGTTTTTTGGTGGACATTATATACTAACTGATGAAATGCTTTTCTTTAAAAACGAAAACGAAAATTCGTTTCCTTTCCTTTTCGTTTTAGGATTTTTAAAAACTAATCCATTCGTTTCCTTTCCTTTTCTTTTCGTTTTCAGTTTCCAAGGAAACGAAAAAAAAGGAAAGAAAAGAGAAAGGATTTTCCTAAATAATCTACATGAGTAGTTAGTTTTGACTTTACCCACCAAAAGTTAAATGCGATGAATGAAGTGTGGTGGCTGAGTATAGAAGTGACTACTACGAGCTAACAAAATGCAAAAATACAAATAAGTGAATGCTTTTGTTACGAAATTGCTCTATGAACATGATTTTTGTTAGGTGTTTTTAATAAGTTAAGGTGTGTTTAATGGCATCTTTAACTAGTGAGTAAAACTTCACAAATACTAGGGAAAGACTGGGAGGTGTGCGAGAAGATAAGGGAAGGATGCGGAAAGATATGGGAGGGATGCGGAAAGCGAGGGGGGGGGGTACGGGAAGACAAGGGAGGAATGCAGAAAGAAAAGAAAAGAAGGCGGGAAGATATGAAAAGGAAGTGGGCACGGACTAGGGCCATTTCGATTAATAAAGGTTTTTGGGCCCAACATAATAAGTGCCTTAACATTTATGAATGTCGACAAAATTTGGATCAACTAATCAAAACTTGCGGATTTTCTTGTAAAAGNACTAGGGCCATTTCGATTAATAAAGGTTTTTGGGCCCAACATAATAAGTGCCTTAACATTTATGAATGTCGACAAAATTTGGATCAACTAACCAAAACTTGCGGAATTTCTTGTAAAAGAATTTCGACAACGCCACAAGGAAAAGTACCATTAACTTATTTTCTAATTTGACAACTTTACCGTAAGAAATGCATTGATGTCATAAATTCGAACCATTTTAAAACCCTTAACAATAAAGTATGTTTAAGTTATTAACGTTGTTGAAAAGCGTGTGCACTTGGTCGCAAGATACATAAAAATGGAAACAACGCTCTAATGGGAAAGAATATTATTAGTAAATAAAGGAAGAAAATAAATATAAATAAAAATAGAAGTTGAAATATTACTATTGAAATGTGTACCCATGATACTACTTTTTCTGTCAAATTGTCTAGCGTTGATGTAAACAATGTTTCAATTATTTCCCCCCGTATTTTGTATTAAACTAAACGTTATATATTGTTTTCTCGAATTTTAAATATTTGTATTTGCGTTATTTTCTTTCACAACTTATTTGAATTAAACTCTATCTGTACTATAAATTATTATTATATTTATTAGATTAAATTAATATTTTCAGTACTATTCAGTTCTTAATTAGTTGTTGTTCAGTCCATAAATACTACAGAAAATCGAGTAAGTAATGCAAAAATACATGCATAAATGGTGTTTCTGTCATTTTATGAAATGAAAGTTTATTGAAATTCTTAAGCTGTACCTATCCAAAACGAATTTGGGTAACAACAGTTTTCTAAACTGAAAATTTCAGAATTTTTGGAATCGTTGTTTTTTAATCCTCTGATAATGCGAAACTTTTATACAGTAAGAATTGGTCATAAGATATCCCTTATTGGTATACATCTTGAACGTAGAAGAGAGGGGAAAAGCTTGGCAACAGTGCATAGTGACGTTATCATCATGGGAAAATGGTGGGAACATGCACTTTAGTACGTTTATTAGTGTTTTCTAGAGTTATGTCCTTAGGATCATCCATATTACTTTGAAAAGATGTCGTACATAAACTTACTTTCAACCAACGTCATTTTGACAAATGGTATTTTTGTGTGCAGATTGTTAAGCACAAAGTTACTCCTAAGTCTAAATTTCATTCAATGAGAGTCATACATTCACAGGTTGGTGACTTATTTTGCCATTTTGTCAGATACAAATTTTAAAGTGACAAAAGCATGACTCGGAAATTCACAAAGGTTACCTAGGCCATGAGTTATAAATGAGTGACTCAGACTCACTGTAGAATGAAAGAGGTTTATATTAATTCATGTATTCAAAATCATGTATTCGCGTAATTCAAACGCCGAGACAGTGACAGTGACTCAGAGTCACATATAGCACGAAGAGTCAAGAGGCACTTACCTCAGCGTCACGACCCGTCACCATATAATTTTAAATTGCATTAGTTCGTGAGTTTCGCTGCAGTGTTTTGCTCATAAAATTCAGAACACTAATGGTGCAAAAAACTTTGTAAGAAAACCTTACTGTATTTGTATATATTGGACATGTACCATTATTTTTGGTAGAAAGTAGTGAATATGCACAATTATTTTTGTTTGAATTTTTGGATGGGTACGACATTTATCCACAACGGTAAGGATGACAAGATTTATGAAATTCTTCGTCCGTCAGCATTTGATAAGTTTAAATCGTGATTTTGGCCAAACCGTGCACAATATTAATCAACAGAATACGGCAAAAACTGTGCAACACAAAAATAACAGTCAAAGTGGCAAAATTCAAAAACAAGTTTATGATAGTTTCTACGTTCAATTATTTCTAAGTCCAATTGTTTTAGGTGCAAAGTATGAGCGCGTTAACCAAATTGTTTAGTAATACTTTTTTACATTTGTTATTATGAGGATGTTACTTTAGGAAAAAAATTCGTTAGCTTTGCTAAATTTGATTAAAGAAACAAATTATAAAAAATACGGTTTTCGTTTCCTTTTCTTGCCTTTCCGTTTGGTTTCCTTTCCTTTTCGTTTTTGGATTTGGATTCCGTTTTCGTTTTCGTTTTCAAGCTGATGCTTTCCTTTCCTTTTCGTTTCCGACAGAAAACGAAAGGAAAGGAAAGCTTTCATCACTAAAGTATTCCTAAGTGCGATAAACGGGGGAATAAGTATTATCTCTCCAAGTTTTGTTACATGATTGTCTAATTTTCGGTACTTGACTCCAAGCCAGAATCAAAATAGTCCTTCAGTATCTGGTACTACATAATGAATTGAGGTAGAAAGAAAAGGCGTTCAAACATGATTTCAGACATAACGAATAACTTAATCATCTGGCGCTAGAATTGCACGTTGCGTAAATACCGACTAATGTTGTCTTCATTTTTGTGATAAAAGTTTGTCGCCCGCGACAGCGCTAGCCGGCTCGCGAGCGAAGTGAGCGCCGGCTAGTTATGAATAAAATCTAAACGACAAGATAAAAATATAGTGAAGTCCGGTTATAGTGAATCCGTAGGGACCGGCGAAGTAATTCAGTATAGCCGGAGTTCATTTTATCCGTATAGCGAACGGACGCTATAATTCAATAATTATTGTTCATTATATACAAATACTTAACTATAAGTTCAGCTACGTCGATGTAGAGAATTACTGGATGATGGACCTTTAAATACGCTCATGTTGTCATGTTGAATTTTCATTTCAAATAGATTAAACGCTTACACCATCTTTTTCGGAACTGCAGCAAGAGTGATTTTGGCAAGCGTAAAGTCTTTTTGTCCCTTCAATTGAACTAACGCTTTGTTGGCTTCGAAGCTTTTTCCCTGTATACATAGTCTGTATTAAGCTAGTTGTATTGTCTGGTAGGAAGAGGTGCTTACTGTGCGTTAAGTTAGGAATGGTGGGAGGATGGGCCGCACAATTATCCAACAAGAGCTTTTCGGATCAAATTCTGCAGCCGTTTACGGTTCAGTTATTGAATTCTAAGTACTTCGTACCTGCCATCGCCTTTACGCGTAAAAAGTTTTTCCGACTTTATCAAAGTTGATGGACAAGTTGATGGTTGGTCTCCAACACGAAAAATTTCCCAAAATGAAAAAAAAAGAAACTACGGTTAATTCTCATAAAAAAAGCGGATTCAAATACAATAGAACGACTTTTCTTAGTTGGTTTGTTTCGTATTTTTTAACTAATGTTCAACTAACAAGTATGCCATGTTCACTACATCTGCGCTTCTAAACAAAAATCATGCAAAGTGTCCAAAACAAAATACATGGTGTCCGAAAGGAAACTACAAGGTGACGAGGTGACTGACATTTCTGGTTCTAGAGCAAATGTTGATTTGACTTTTAAAATGAAGTGTGTTAACTAAAATTCACTCTAAGGTTGCACCTAAGCAGCGTGCATAGATGAGCGTAGAAGAGTAAGGAACAATTTATGCAAAATTTAGATATATTTTGTTATGTTCTCTATTACAGGACAAAATGAGTTTTGGCACAGGTAGGTTTGATTCACTAAGGCCGAAAGTTCAGTATAGCCAAAATATTTACCAAAAATGAATGAAATATTTATGACATATTTAGAAAAAAATTGGCAAAATATTTACGTAAATATTTAAAAAAAATTTATCCAAAGTGAAATCAAAATCAACTTAAATTAGTCTAAGATTATAAATTTTGACTGAATGAATTAAATTCTTAAATCAACGCTAGTGTTGAACCATGACTCCCATTTTCCTAATCTGTCATGGCTCCCAAACGGGAAAAATGTGGAAACCAACAGGATTGCACCTTCAGTTGCTTCCCTCAGTCCGTTCGTTGATTGTAGCATCCTTCCAGTTGATTTCTACATGCTTCTCGTTTCATCCCACATCTCGCCAGTCCATTCCCGTATTCATCCCATTCATGGCGTCATCCACTTCGTCTACACCAGCATGTCACTCGTCTATGGTCGCAACCGGTATTCATGTAGAAGTATAATTGGCGCTACCACAGGCTCAATTGCTGACACAATTCAATAATTACAATTTGAGTTGTTGGAAATCAATGAATTCGTACGTTAATATTCTTAAAACTTGTTTTAATTTACAAGAATCTCAAAATTCAAAGAGTCGGAGTCAAAAGTCATGACTGACTCCTTGATTAAAAAAAAGTTCCATGATATTTTAAAAAGTTGGTTAAAACTAGGGAATTTTTTAGAAAAACCCGAGAATATTTACGTAAATATTTATGTAGTACGTAAATATTTACTATTGTTACAAATCAGTAACTTGTAACTAATAATAGTTAGTTTTTTTCTTTTTCTTTTTCTTTTAAAATAATTTATGTAGGATTATTTGTTTTTTGTTAAAATATTATTAATTTATGTATATTCTTACCTTTTTGTTTTGTAGGATTAGTAGATTATTATTCTTTTGTTTTATAATAATAATAGAATATTGTGCACGAAGCACGCTAGTTTTACTGAGTATAAAAACCCAGGATTTTAGGTTAGAATTACCAGTCCAATTCTAGATCTAGCTTGAGTAGCTTAATTTAAAACCTTGAGTAGGAAATTGGGAAGACCAATAAGAAAATTGGTTAAATAACTATTGTTCTAAAAATTTAGAGTTTTTTTGTTGATAATTATTAAATAAAAAAATATAACAAAAAAAACTATTTATCAATTTTTGGTTTTGTGTACTTTTATTAAATAGGGTTTTCTTTTATTTAAAAATTAATAATTGATAGACTTTCTTTTTTTTTGATGCTGTCAGGTTGTCAGGCAAGTAAAGCCAGGACTGTTCAGATTTAGAGTTTAAAGTTTATTGGTGGGAAAAACCACAATTTAAAAAAAATCAGAAAGTTTGAATAAATTTAATTTAAAGTTTAAATCAATTAATTAGTTGTGAAAGTTAGAGTTGTGAAATTTTGGGAATTTCGTCCAGCTTAACCAAGGCAAGTTGGTCGATTTAAACTAGACTCACAACACTATTTACAAAATTTCTGATATATTTGAAAATATTTGAAAATATTTTTTTTCTACGTAATGCTGACCCAACAAACGGTGTAGATCCGAGAGTTGAAGCAAATCGGATATGATATGAAAATCTTTGAAATAAATAGAATGTCGCCGTCTGGTAATAACTAGAATAGAAACGTGTGCAAATTCTTTTGAACTATTTTTGCACTCGTGACGATAGGATTTAACACTTAATTATTTAACTATACTCCTTATTTATTTGTCTTTAGGTTCCTACCTTAGCTTTAATAATCCCACAAAATATTTCAAAAACTTAACACATTTAACCTCAAAAATAGTATAAACACCCGCTGCCTAAATCCAGCCAAATATTCTTTATAAAAAAAAAGATTAAATAATAATCAATTAATTGTAAAACAAGTAACGCCCGATTTACACTTAATGTCATTCGTCCTTCATTCGAATGAAATGCAGTATGATTGATGAATTTTGCAACAAATTTTGCAAAAATCTTAATTGTCAAGGTAAATTAGATTGCAAAATTTGTTACAAAATTCATCAGTCATACTGCATTTCATTCGAATGAAGGACGAATGACATTAAGTATAAATCGGGCATAAGGATAGGGAGGAGGCTGATGTGTTTTTGGAAATTATGTACGTTGTGACTCAGGAATAAACCAAGCGCATTAAACAAATTGTTGCATAAATTATAATATATTAAAATTTTGTCCCATTTAAACTTAAATACCATGGGCATGTCTATTCCATCACCTAGTCGAAGCGCAAGGTCTTCAGGAACCAAAGAGCTACTCGACAAAGCAGCAGATTCCGATTCAGGTGTAACAAGTGACTTCAATTCGTAAGAAACTGAGAGCAAGGTCACTGTGTGCACTAGGCCACTTCACTAACGTTTGGAAAAAGTTTATCAATTATGCAGGAAACGACACGTTTATCAATTTTACATATAGTGGATTTGTCGATACCATGCATGTCACTTACGCCATGGTACTGACCTCCATTCCCTACCCAATGAAGTGTCCAATAGAAAGTGACAATTCTCACTCAATATGCGAAATCGCTCTTTGAACCGCAATATGCGAAGTCGCTCTTTGAACCCAAAATCGTTGAAAAAATCATAGTAGACTTTTCGGCGAAATTCTTCTTTTTTTCGGCGTGGTTTCTCACTGTCGAGTCGTCGTCAGATGGAAATATGCGACTTCCCACCGGCAACATCTTCAACAATAAAAACTAACTCGCCATAGATATATTTGTTTCTAAATTCTAATGAGAAAGGGTCACTTTGCTGTCGTTGAAAGATGGTATGCACACATTGTAAGAATTTGTTTACTCGCCTATTGCTTTGTGCTTTGCACTTTGCAAGAAAATTTCAATACAGCGGAATTCACTTTGCAAGGCAAAAGAAAGTACAGTGAAGTTCGGCTATAGTGACTTGGGTATAATAGCACTCCGGATTGAGCAAACCACACTGTACGGTCCCTGCCAAGCAAATGGGAGATTATGTGTTAAGTAGTCCGGCTATAATGAAATCGGCTATACTGAACATCTGGCCTTAGTGAACCAAACCTACCGGTCCCAAGAGTCATTTTGTCCGGTTATTGTGAACACGTATGAAATATGTCTGAATTTCTCAATGAATTCTTTCTTATTCTTCTATGCCCATCTATGCATACGACTTTAATGGAACCTCAGAGTGAGTTTTAGTTAACACACTGCAGGATAAAAGTCAAATCCAGCCATGAAACAAATTCGTTGTTGCTTAGAAGTACTTTATCTGATGGGGAGCATTATCATGAGAACATAACCGTATTCAGTCTTAAGCAAATTTTCATCACCTAGTACTTTTCTACATCGACGTAGCTGAATTTATAGTAAAATATTTGGATATAATGAACAATTATTGAAATGTAGGGTCCGTTCACTATACGGAAATAATGAATTCCCGCTATACTGAATCAATCCTGCCGGTCCCTACGGAGTCCCTATAACCGAACTTTACTGTATAAAGAAAAAATTCTGAATTTGAAAGTTAGCAAATTGCGAAGCTGTGGTGAAACGGAAACTTTACACTTTCATGAAAAGTTTGCAATTTGACACTTGCAAAGCTAGGTATAATTAAAGCAAACGCATTCCTCGCGGATTTGGGTAAGTAATACCTCAATCGATCAGAAATTTCATGTAGATGAAGAATCTGGCATTCATTAGTGGCGGGCAAGTCAAATTTTCCAAAAATTTTGCAAATTTGTGCAAAAAAATTTTTTTTTGCACTGTCTTACGCAAATATCCTCGTGGAATTGGTTAAGTGATACATCAATCGATCAGAAATTTAATATAGATTACGAATCTGGCATCTATTGTTGGCGGTCAACTCAAACTTTGCAAAAATTATACAAATTTGTGCCAAAAAAAAAATTTTTTTTTTCTGCAGTGACTTACCCATATGTATTTGTCCGGATTTGAGCACGTGAAAGGTTGATCGATCAGAAATTACACAGAAATTATGCATTTTTCAAAATTGAGAAATTTTTTCCTTGCTGTTGCGTAGATTGAGAAGGTATTTTGTCAATGTTTTTGTTAGGTAATTAATAGACGTATTCACGCATACACGGATCGGTAACATTCACAATCTTGATTGCGTTAGTTGAGCGTGATTGCATACATGTAACGGATATCACGTTCATGTAGTTCAGTATATATTTCCCCGCAGCGTTTGAACTAGCCTTCGGCTCGTTCAACAGCTATCGGAGGTGCGCGAAGCGCGCCGCCATTGCTTTCGCGTAATAAAAAAATACTGATGAAATATTTTATTGATTAGCAACCTAGCGAATCCTAATCCTAACAACGAATGCATAATAAATCCTATTTTTGTTCCATTTTGAATAATTCATAACTTTTTCTACGCGTTTCCGGTGAAAATTTTTTTCATATTTTTGATCAGCGATTATTAGTCTACAAATTAAACTTCATCATAATTTGAGGTGCTTCGGAATACCTATTTTTTTCGCCGCACATTTGGGTAAGTCACTTAATTAAAAAAAAATTTTATTTTGCCACAAATTGACAAAATTTCACAAAATGAGACTTGACCGCCATCAACGGATGTTAGATTTGTAATCTTCGTGAAATTTTTGGTCGATTGAGGTATCACTTACCCAATTCCAGAAGGATATTTGGGTAAAACAGTGCAGAAAAAAAAATTTTTTTTTTGCACAAATTTGCAAAATTTTTGCAAAAATTTGACTTGACCGCCACTAGTGAATGCCAGATTCGTAATCTGAATGAAATTTCCAATCGATTGAGGTATCACTTACCCAATTCCGTGAGGAGTGCGTTTCCATTAATTGTTCCCAAAGCTACGGTGCAACAGGCATCTGGTGCATCTTCAGTTACTGCTTGAGGTTTTAAATAAAAAAGATAGGCGGTTGGTTGTCTCTGTTAATGTTGGTGCCGCTCTCTACCGTGAAGTACCTGAGACTGAGGAAAATAAACAAAGCAAAAAAGGCTATCGGCTCTCTATACTGGCTAGTGCTGCTCTTTTCATAACAAGAATTTTGAGAAATTAAAACTCAACTAAAGTCTAAGTAAACCAAGTAAAGTGCATCTTGTTTCCTGTTATTTCTTATCGCTCACGCAATTGAAATTGGAGTTAGGGAATTGTTGGTTATGAGAAGGTAGGTGATTCTAAAGAGACAATGATGGGACATCCGGACTTGGAGACACTTTAAAGGACACAGTAACATAAGGAAACACAAAGGAACCTTACAATTAGCTTTTTCAACTCAATCAGCTCTCTCTCTCTGTCAATTCGGTTTCTTTATGCAAGAAACTTGTCATCTGAATCATTGGTTCTTTGTCTGAGAATTCCTAATGGATGATTCAGAGAACAGGTAAAAATTAACATTCACTGTTTACCGTTGCTATACTACTCAACTCATTCACCCACCGGACGAAAACTCATTTACTCTACTTGGATCGACCCTGTCAACGGCAGATGTAAGTTATAAAAACTTGTAAACTAAGCTTTCATATAAGAAGTTCTCTATTAAACTTAGGTTCCGGAATACCGTTTGTCATTTAAGTTAAGATTTTGAATTTTCATATGTAAGGAGATTTAGGAGTCATAGGGTCAAAGGTTGGGGAACATTTGTAGAATAGCCNCCCCCCGTTTGGAATCGGGTAAGTGATAGGTTAATCGACTGGAAATTTAGCCTAGATTACGAATCTGTCCTCCATTATTGGCGGTTAAGTCAATTTTGTGCAAAAAAAAAAACTTTTTTTTAATAAGACTTACACAAAAGTTATGTCAATCGACCAGAAATTCCATGCAGATTAGAAATCTGACATCAAACATTGGTCGTCAACAACCTAAACCTAAAGAAAAGCTACAAATCTAAAGCTAAAGAAAATCTAACAACCTAACAACCTTAAAGAGAAACTAATGACCTAACAACCTACCTTGAACGTAAAAGAAACCCAACAAATTAAACCTAAAGAAAACTTAACAATCTAAACCTAAAGAAAACCTAACAATCTAAGCCTAGAGAAAACCTAACCTAATCCTAAAAAAAATCAAAAAGAAAACCTAAAATCGTATTCTCTGTATCTCATTGTTATATAAATATGTAAATTCAAAAAAATTGAAAAAATATTTTGTTCAAAAATTCGACTTGACCGCCAACGATGGTTATTAATTATTCTTAATCTGCGTTAAGTTTCTGATCGATGGACGTATAACTTATTCCAATCCGGACCAGTACCTTTGCGTAAGTCATACTAAAAAAAAATTTTTTTTTGACACAAATTTGTAAGATTTTTGTAAAATTTGAGTTGACCGCCAACAATGAATGTCAGATTCGTAGTCTACGTTAAATACCCAGTCGATAACCTATCACTTACCCGAATTCCCGAGGGGGTAAGGGGGGCTATTCTACAACTAAGCTCGGATTGGGTTATACCAGAACCAACGGGTGTTTACTTTTTACTGTGTATGAAAACCTAACACAAAGGTACTGACTAATAGTGTGACTTATCTTTAGTATTAGGTTGTTTTGGTCTGAAAATAATGAGCACCCTTATAATCCAACCCAGAGGAAAGACCAACTTTGAACTTGTAATGCAAATAATACCAGTTACCGATTGGACTTAACCAAAGGATGTTCACTTTTTTCTGCACATAAGAACCTAATGAGGTCGGACTATTAGTCAGTTCCTTCTACTTTTAGGTTCATATGAGGTTTAAAAGATGAGCACCTTTTGGTTTACTCTAACCCTCCTCTGGGCATTGGAACTTTCTTAGGCTTATCGAACTAGGAAACCGTATGCTACTGTCGCTGGTAGAGGTAACGATACAAGGTACACGATTACAAGGGAAGGCTAGCCTTGAATAGAATAAAACTGTTGAGTTACTGATTCCTAGACCTTGGCACTTGGCTGATCGAGATAACTAAACTTACAACATATCCAGAAAAAAAAATAAATAGAAACTATTTAGTAAATATGGCAAGTGAATATCATTCGTTAAATTGGAAATACTCCATCTAATTTGTGTGAATGTTTCTTGCAGATCCGTGTAGCATAAGAAGTTCGTTCTCATAGCACCTTTTGGCCCAAACACGTTATTACTACACAGATTTGTTAGGTGTTTTGCATCGACAGAGAATGAGACAGATTCCATGCAATTCATTGAATCTAAAGTTTAGTTATTGATTATGCAAAGTGGACTTGAAAGTTTCACTTTAAATTTTGTGGTGTTTGCCTTCATAGTCTACTCTGTCATCATCTGCTGTTAATCAAATGAGCTCTTAAAGAGACTCCATTGATCAAGACGAAATACAAATGGCCTCTGAACAAGTGAGTGTTGGTTCTCTTCTCAACCTGGATGTCAATATTCTGCCACAGGATATTCGCGACAAACTAGCAGAACTTGAACTTGAGTTATCTGAGGGTGAGTTTTTAATTTATTCAATTTTCAATTTACGTGTTGCTTGGTTGCTACAAATGAGTTTTCAATGAGTCGACTATGCCATATTTCGTGTTTGCATTAACGCTGAATTTACGCTTTGGTCGTGCGTTGGCCATGTGCTCCATCAATAATACTATTCTATTGCGTGGGCCGAGTGTGAACCAAAAACGGCTGATTTCTTACGAGGGTTCTCACAAGCCGTAAATTTATTCATTTTTTCCTCTTTCCTGCTGTTTATTTACTCTCACACACAAGAACCACCATGTGATACATAGCTGGGCAAATATGTTCGTATCTTAAAACTGAAACAGAGTGACCTAGGTAAAACAGATTTGACTTATTTGTTAAATACTAGGGATGTAACGAATATTCGGCCTATTTTTCCGACGAATACAGATATTCGTATTCGGGGTCTCATGACGAAGCTTCGGACGAATATCTCAAATATGAAATGAGCGAGTTTGAACATGAATCCAAGTGAACCAAAACGTCACAGTGACAGCAGCAATTCAGAATGGAGGAAACCAGAGTCACGCTCGTTTTATGGTTTTTCTTTTTTCAACTTTCTGTACAGAATTCTGTAAGAAAACCAAATTGGAATCAATTTATGCTTTCTGCATGTGTTGTCTACGCGTTGTGAATACGTTGTCTAGGAGTTTTTTTCTTTAATGCTTTGTTTGAAGAATTGATTCATGGTTTCCTTTCTCTCTCTATTTGCTTATTTTTATCGTAAACAATTGAAAGTTGAACAATTTTAACTTTTTTTTTAATACAGAAAAATTCTGTACATAAATGATTAAAGAAAGCATAAATAAGTTCAAAAACGGGTGGAGCGCGTTATGACAACGCTAAGACAAGGAATACATAATGTATGCGCAAACCATAAAACGAGCGTTGTTAGACGGGAATGTGGGGATAATGGTTGGGATTGGGTATGGGAAATGGTTCGGGGATTGGGTTTAGGATAGGGTTCGGGGAATTATCAAAGGGCAGGGTTAGGTCAGAGGTCAAATTATCACGGGACGTAAATGGGGAAAAAGGGAATCCGAATTGACTGTCTTGGGAGAGATGTTGACGGGACGAGGGCTGGGGAGACAGTTCTCTACCTTCCTGGAAATCTGTGATTTCCAGGATGAAGAAACTAGATTTTGTAAGGCATGGGAACTAGACTTCAGGCGCCTCGAGAGGGCGTCTGTCGTCTGGACATTTAAACAGAGGGACGCGAGGGAAAGTGGAGAAAGGTCACTTTCCTTCCAACAGCGTCAAGATACCCCATTCCGATATCCCAGCACCGTCCACCAAAATCCAACTCCTCGGAACCAGTAGGAAAATATACAGTACAGTTTGCTTGTAAGGTAAACAGATTTTTTTTTATTTTTATTTTTTTGTTTTTCGTTTTTTTTTTGTTAGGTTTGTTTTTTAAGGTTTTTTTTTGTTCTTGGTTTATTTTTTAGGTTTTTTAGGTTTGAAGGTATGCCAGATTCTAAGATTTTTTTTTTATTTTTATGTTTTTATTTTTAGGTTTTCTTTAGGTTTTTATTTATGTTTTTTTGTTTCTTTTTTAGGTTTTCTTTAGGTTTTCTTAGGTTTGAAGGCATGCTACTAAAAAACCCTAAAAAAATTTAAAAAAAAACAAATAAAAATCTAAAGAAAACCTTAAAAAAACCTAAAATAAAACCAAAAATAGACCTTAAAAACTGGCATATGTTCAAACCTAAAAAAAACCAAATTTTCAAAAACCTAAAAAAAAGCTGAAAAAACAAACCTAAGAAAAAACTAAAATAAACTAAAATAAACTAAAATAATAAAAAAAAACCTAAAAAACAAACTAATCCTTAAAAAACTTTCTACCGACCGTCTTTTATTATGTAGACGAGCTCTTCTACGCAACTGCGAAAAATTTAGCATAACTGCGAATTTGACTAAAGTTATGTATACTCGAACAGTCTGGCTCAGTCGGGAAAATCCCGTCCAGGCCGGGATATTTCCAATGTCGGAAAAAATCAGAAATAATAAATACGGCATATTTATGACATATCAATCAATTTGATATCTTTAATGGCTATACAATATTTTTGATATTTTTATTTCATTAAAATGATAAATTTTAACATGTTAAATGCTTCACAGATAAACATTTTGATGTTATAAGCAGGTAGCACGCAGTGGGTATTGGCATTTATTAGCAGAATTTTCATTCCCGTAGTTGTTGTCCGGAATGGTTGAAAGTTCCACATATCTTTAATTCTTAGGAGTTAATTAGAAATAATTATTACATATATGTGCCCAGTGTCCTAACATTCAAGGAATAGTCAACGTCGTCAATTAATTCAATTTGTATAGAAAAGTCTTGGAAAATTTTTTAGATATCTCAGATCCGAACTTTTCACTAACCTTAACTTGTCAATGTTCTATCCTGCATTGAGAATTGGAGATGAAATTTTCGGCTCGGTCAAAGTTTTATAAGCGTCTACGTTATTCCAAGAAAACAGATCAAAGGAAGGATATTTAAAATATAAAGAAAAATTAAAAATTTTGGTATTAATATGTAGATACCATCTCTGGAAAAAATCCATGCTAGGCCAGAAAAAATTCTGTCCAATTTATTTTTATACTTTTTTTCTTTAATTTTTTTTTACTTAAGGCCGGCATTTTTCAGTACTTGAGTCAGGACTTTTCTGAAGTGAGCCAGACTGCAAGAGATAAATGAGAACGTTCAATCTACAATCAAAGGTCGGCAAAGAACGAAATTAGGTTCAGTGCAGCTCATGCGACTCGTCTAATTTATTCCAATTATGTGCAGTGTATAATATAAAGTAACAAAAATTGTTATATTCGTTATAATTTTTGCGAACGAATTTCAATTGTAATGAAAAACAAATTTGCGGGCAAAATATTTTGAAATTTTAAACAATGAAATTGGTATGAGTATAAATTTTGATGAAATTTAGTATTAAAAACTCAGAATTAACAAACTATATTAACGAATTATTAGATCCAACTTAAACGAAAAGGACTGACTACACGAAAAGTAAAAAAAATCTCTGAAGACCCATGAGCCTAATAAAAATAAATGAACTAATTATAAATAATTAAATTAAATTTTGACACAGCTACCTATAAACAGTCACGCTATTATGTATCCTACTTCCAAAAGTAAATCATCACCACTCTTTGTAAAATTTTGGTATAACTTTAACAGTTGGCATACTATCGTAATGAACAATTTGGAGTAAGGTACATTTTTAAATTTAGTGTTGAAGATATAGAATAATTGACTTAGAAACACTTTTGTCATTTGAAAAATTTTCACATTTATCCTTAATCTTACTTAGGAATATTGGAAAAGTTTGAATTTAGCGTTGGTGTATTTAGTATTTTTTGTTTAGCTTCAATCTCACATTTCATTACTATAGTAACGAAATCTACAAGTTTTATCTAACAAGTTACTTCTACAAGTTTTATTGCATTAAATTTCTTCTAAATTTTTGGTCATACAAATATTGTTTTCATATTCGGCTTTCACATTATTATTCATTTTATATTTTCCTACAGTATTTATACAGAATATTTCAATTTTTTTAGTTACTATTAGATTTTCACATTTTTGGAATAAATTGGAAGAGTCACCTGAGCTGAGCGCAAGCCAGTGGAATACCACTTTTTGCCGACATTTGGTTCAAGACACTGCAAGTACTCGTCGCGTTGCTCCGCCTTTACAAGACTTTAAATGTAAAGTCGCAGTTTTGCTAAATTTTTCGCAGTTGCGCAGAAGAGCTCGTCTACAAAATAAAAGACGATCGATACCATAGAAGCAAACTTTACTGTATATTTTCCGACTGGTTCCGATTGGAAATATTATGGTGACTGGGGCTGGGGTTCGGATTCGGGTATCTTGACTCTGGTATGGAAGAATGAAAGAATCTCATAAAAAAAATTTCACGGAAATTTCGCTAGTAGTAATTATCTAAAATGTCAAAAGAGCGATTTATAAGTGCTGTATGTTCCTGTAATCTCAAGTGAGTCATACATCACAATTTGCCTCGACTCAACTATGAGTACCAAGAAAGTTCTTAAAAATAAAATCTGCGGTATTCATCAAAACGTAATTCTGACGCACGAATGCAAATCCTGGGGCTGAGACCTTTCGATAGATACCCCACTTACACAGTATGAGATATTCGGACGAATATTCGGCCGAATATTCGTTATTCGTTTGTAGAACGAAGCGAAGCTTCGTTATTCGTTTTTGGGCCGAATACCGGTATTCGTTACATCCCTATAAAATACCCATCTCGCGAATTCGTGTAAGTAATTTTTAAATCGATCGGGAATTTGGCATAAATTGAATTTAACATTTAGCATCCATTTTTAGCGGTCAGGTCAAATTTTGCAAAAAAATTTGTGAATTTGTGCCAAAAAATTTTTTGCTTGAACTAAAGTTACATATTTTGGCACAGGTGATGTATGCAGCAGAGGTGCGAATGAGCTGGGTTAATTTTTTATTGGCCGGGCTGGGCTGGGCTGAAATTTCAAATTTTCAATCTCGCGCAGCTGAAAGTTTCACCTTGAAAGTGAAACTCTCAAGGTGGCTCAGCAGAGAATTTCGAAAAATATTTAAAACAATATAAAAGTCTCGATGATTTTTTGTGGGCTGAGCTGAGTTATGGAATTATATTGTTTGGTGGACTGGGCTGGGCTGGGCCGAAGACCCAATGGGTCAGTGGGCCGTGGGCTAAAATAATGGATTTTTTAATGGGCTGGGCTTTCGAAAAGTCAGTCCACTCGCACCCCTGGTATGCAGTCTGAGTCGAATCCAAATTCTTAATCTCATAATTTTACTATGGAATCTTTCTTTCTAATAAAAACGTCAAAATTCTTCCTTAATTAAGAAATCTGTGTAGATTTGGAAATTACGATAGTTGATTTTGTATGGTTGATTTCCGCTCTTCAATTGAAAAGCAATGGATAAAAAAAATGTGAAAGTGGTATTTTAAATCCTTCGGGTCTTGATGAATTCTATTTTCTATTGGGGCTGTTTTGCTATGTCCTATTTGGGGAACTTTTATGCCCGATATACACGGGGAAAGAAATTTTCAACAAAGATGGAAAGTTTCGTGAAAAGTCGAATTTTACCATGTATCCACATCAGAAACTTTTCTTAAAAACTCTTTCCAGCAAATTTTCTCTCCCTTTCCTCAAATAGGACCGAGTTCTAATTTGAGGAAAGTTTTTGAGAAACATCTGGTTTTAAAGTCGTGCAAATAGATTTGGTTGGAAGTTGGGGCTAGTTGAAAACATGTGGGGGGAAAAATAAATAAATTCAACTCATCTCCCGCGTGGATTCACATGGGAATCTGAACGCGGGAATTTTTATGAAAAATATCTCGATTAAACTTTCTTCGTGTAACCAAGGAAGAAAGAAATGTTTCCGAAACACGAAAGAAAAACTTTTAAAAACCTTAAATTTAAGATTTTTGAATTTTTTCTTTTGCGTTTTCAACTTTTTCCCACGCACCACGTTGCTTCATCCTTAATTTATGCGATGACCGAGGAATACCTGAAATTTTGCTTAATTTAGCTAAAATTTCTTTCATAAACTTATTTTTTGAAAAACACTGTTGACAAGTGTCATGGACGGCGAATTTTAAGGGTTTCTTCACAGTAAATTTTCTTTCTCCGTGTATATCGGGCATTAGTGGTTGTAAATCGTTATGAGAAAGAAGATGAGCAAAGTCATAATTTAAAGCTCACAGTGTCCACAAGATTGAATTTTGCAGCCTCTCATGTTCTTCGAGTAATTTTAACTTGTAAATAACGCTTCGCAAATCATCGAGTATCAAGTTAAATAATTTTTCTTTCCTATAATACTCACTTTACCACAACATCCTTTCGTATCACTCCTCACTCCATATTTTTCGAATATTAAATTACAATGGACTTTCAAAGTTGAAAAATTCGTGGTCAATACATGACTAGAGATTGAGTGGTTTGGTTTCGTAAGTGGTGAATGGTATTGAATTTAATGAATTGCCATAACTTAGCATCCTGGCATCGCTCATAGTGGCTGTTTCCCTAACAGTATCAATAATTTAAACTTTGTTCTTATTCTTTGACGTTGAAGTTATTTAGAGACAAACGACGAGCGTCCATTCTATTGTACCCTGGAAAGAGAAACATGTTGAGTTGAATATGAACTAGTGCTTTGAGAATAATAATTAATCTCGGCGTCAAGTCAATAGACATGCATGAGAATTTTGATTTTAATTTGAATTCAGGTTAGTCAGTCACATTATCACTCGAGTGGGAGGCGAGAAGCTCTTCATTAATTCTCTAACTTTCATTCCCATTTATAGGAAAAAGTGTTTCGGATTTGAAGGAGATTTTCTCTCGTGCTCTAACTCAAACTTCCGCTAAATAATAATGAGCTAAGTATATTTTCTTACAAAAAGTAATTTCTCTTAAATAGACGATTATTTGATTTTTTTTCGATGAATCATTACGCCTAGCATAAGACTTGAGAAGTGAGTGACTACGTTTATTCCTGGTCATTTGATTCTACTGGCATATATTTATGTTCAGAGAAGCAATAGTAAATTTTAGTGCAGCTGCAGCAGATTCTTCCTGTGCCATTTCCCATGGTCATGGTGATGTTAGAGTGCTTTCTTCATCATTTGAAATCAGAATAATTATTGAAACATACCTAATGTGTTTGTGAGAGCCATTGTTATATGATTAGAAAATGTCTATGTTAGTTTATTTTATGTTACGAATTTTGACATGATACATTCATCGGGTTAGGCTTGACTGGTAAAGTTCCGGAGGGTTTTGGCTTTCGACAGTTAAATAATGAAATCAGTTTTTTTCAAACACTGCTTTGGGAATTAAGAAACGACGAGTAATTAGTTGAAATTTGTGCCTTGTAGCGAAGCCTTGGATCCCTTATTGACTTTAACTAGTCTACTATATTGAGCAATCAAACAAATTTTAATGAAGTAATAATTGTGATCCTCGCACTTTTGTGACAGCCATTCATTCCTTACTTTTAATGGTTATAGTTATCACTATCATGTTGAAATGTTTTTTAATATCATTGAAACTATCGTTCCAGTTCCATAGAAAATGCCTGTTGAGAAAGGTAGCCTTGTGTTTTTTTACTTTGGCTACACTGCTACTGGTCGCAATTGCAAGGCCTCAATTCAAGCAGGAAAGTGTGTAGGATGGAGGATTTTGAATATGTAGATTGAATAAGCTAATATTGATGGCTTTCCCAGTTATGTGTTGCTCTCCTTGTTAATTCTAAATGAATTATGCATGGAGAACTTCATTATTTTCGAATCAATAAGGTTGGAGCAGAATTTACATGAGACAGACTCCTTTCTATTATTTCCATTTCATTAGTGAGTGAGTGCGTGGACAGGGCTTGCGAATCCAAATGTTCAAAATATGGAAAGCGAAACCGTGACCGCTTGACCTTGTCTTGAGGTTATAAATAAATTTTTAAAAATGAAGGCTCTCTCATGGGATAAACTTCGTCAACTTATGGGTGGAAGACGTAAGAAGGAAAATGACCCAAGGGATTCATCAAAGTTTCAACGAAGCTACTCATTCAAGAGGAACTCTATCCGCAAAAGTGGGCGTCGTCTGACAAGATCACCAAATGAAGATTCAGTAGATGGTAATAGACTCCATGGGGAATGTGGCCAATCATTTCTCTCAAATGTAGAACTCGAGGTGAATCACCGTAACTTCCGTGTACGAAATATCGTAGATCCACCAGAGGTTACTCTTGAAAGAACTGTTGCTGCTGTTTCAAAAATTACTCATTCTAGTAGTAATAATCGTAACAGGACTTCTGGTGATAGTTCCAACCGTTGGTTTCCGTTGAAGAAACATGAACTTACTATTAGTAGGAAGGAACGTATAGAACGGATATGCCAGCTCATGAGTAGTAGTGATTCAAAAAATGATGAACTGGAGAATGATAAGAGGAAGAGATGTTCTATCTGGTATGACTTTGGGAAAGGTCAGTGCCCGAAGAGTGTCATCTCATTATCATTATTTGGAAATGAATTGTCTCATGAAGAGCTCTCTCAATTGGCGCGAGAGAGTGGTGACTCAGCTACCTCTATGCAGTTGGCCTCTTCGTCGGCGGATTCGAGTGGTCGCCGGAGGAACTCATCAACGAGCAAAAACTTTTCTGGGAGTCAATCTCTTGAGGAATTTAGGGACGATATGTATGAGACAGATTCTGGTTTGATGAAGACGAAGAAGCTTCAATCTTCGGCACTTCATAATCACTGGGACGATTGTTGTCACGACTATTCAGAAGAGGCTAATCTAAGTTCTGATTTCATTTCTCAGTTTCTATTGGACAGTGGATTCTATCAAAATTGTGATGAGCTTCGTAGGATACATGTTGGGAGTCGTAAGACTAGTTCAGTTTTGAACATAATGGATCCAACTTCAGAAAGTAATCTCAGGATTGTTTCTTTGGGATGAGAACAGAAAGAAGGAATGGTTCCTTGAAACACATTGAAGAAAATCCACGAAGTTTCAGGTGGGTTCATGAGAAGCTCTGGTCCACTTTTACAGCATCTTCAGATGTATGCAGAGATTCTGGATTTTCCCTTGGAATGAACTGTGCATCGGGTCTTGCCAGAGTGTTTGGTCGAAAGAACCCACTCAAAAGTCCTGTCCTGAGTGTGAGTAGGGAGGGATATTTCCAGAGAACCAATTTGAGACGCTCATCTGGACGTGCTGGATCGAAGTATGCCATTCGAACTTCTATTTTAAACGAAAAAGTGGAAGTAATCGAAGAAGAGTTGTCGTATCGAAGAAAATTCTCCCTGTTGGTGTTCCGACTCTGCTCATCTCCGCACCACCATTGGTTAGGAATAAAATCCTGTATTCACATAATTCCTTAGATGAGAGCTACCGGTTGGGGAAATACGACATGGTTCTTTTTGGAACTTACTTTTGAATCTCTCATTCTCACCAACCCCCCACTACATCAGAAGCATAAGAATGAGAAGTTCAAAAGTAAATTCCAAAAAGAACCATGTCGTATTTCCCCAACCGGTATCAAGTTTACACCATGAAGAGGTCAAATGAGGTTCTAGGACAGAATAATGAGAAGCTATCATTTGTTCGCCCAGAAAGACGGAAACCAAGAAACGGAAAGCTAAAGTCATCCCGACATCATCAGACGAATGACTACCATAATTTAAATCTCGGGTTGCATAGATTTGAAATTAGACTTCCACGACTCAAATGCAAGACTAATCTAAACAACAATGTTTTAATTACTAAATTTCTACAAAGTTCTGCTTTTGATGTTGACAAAGAAATAGTTGAGACGAAGTTGTCCAATCTAGGACCTAGGAAAGCGACTGTTGGAAGTGAGACTGATGAGTTGACAGATGGTGAGATCGAAAATCAAGGAATTGAATCATATCTGAATTCTGAAAATTTGTCAGAAGATAAGGCCCTCCTCGAGTTTGGAAAGGGAGCTATGAAGAGAACGATGGTGCTGAAACGAGGGAATAATCTTGGTGGAAAAGTTGTTGTGAAACAAGGAGGGTCTCTCCGACGATGGAATTCGAGTCTGTCTAGGAAACCTAAACTGGGATCTAATTTTCCACTTCCAAGACTCAGTCTCAAATTGGGTAAGAACTGATATTTTAGGGAGACAGTAGTAAATGAAGGAGCCCTTTCGGTTCCGTGGGTTGGATCACGAGCGAAGGGAGAAATCTGTCTTTGTCATCAACTCTTTATAGAAGGGGTTATTCGATAGGGTTCTTTCTTTTCTATTAGTAGGAAGAGACAGGTTTATAGCTATGGTCTCTAGATCCATCACTTACTATGCTCAGAATGTCTCTAGAGTAAACTTAAACTGATTTGAAATCAATTATTTTGATGAGCTAATTTTACTTTTCGATATTCCTTCTTGTTAATTAAGTCCCCTTAGTCATTTTTGGGAAAAGTCGAAAAAAGCACAAACTTTAACTCTCAAATTGGCGCCTGTGGGTCAAAAAAGACCACGCTATTTCTAGCCCAAATTACAAAAAGAAATACTCAACCTTCATATTTGGGATTTTACAGTTATGTTCACAATCTTACTCCTTGTGCAATTTGAAACATGGTTGCAATAAATAACTTTCGGTTGACGCCTGGAACACTAGGGGTCTACCAATAGCTTGAGTGGATTTGAGTGAGATTGTGTAAAATTCCTTTTTTACACAATCTCACTCAAGTGGGATGGGCTTAGTGGCTCTAACCAATGAGAGAGGATACAATTTCGTAAAATCTCTCTCGGTTTTTACTCAAACCGGATGGGTCTACCAATAGCGTGCGTAGATTTGCGTGAGATTGTGTAAGATTTCTCTTTTACGTGAAATTGTGTGTTTATATAAAAACCGAGAGAGATTTTACGAAATTGTATCTTCTCTCATTGGTTAGAGTCACTAAGCCCATCCCACTTGAGTGAGATTGTGTAAAAAAGGAATTTTACACAATCTCACGCAAATCCACGCACGCTATTGGTAGACCCCTCGGGACTTGAGTATTTTCGTGGGTTTGAGTAAGTTGCTCTTTGTCTTCTTTCTTTTCTCTTGACATTTCACTTTTAAAGTTTAAAATATTTTAATTTGTGGTGCTTTTGGTGATTAAAATGGACAAAGTGACAAGTCATAAGGTCAAAAGGCGAAGGCTACTTGATCAAAGTAGTGGAAACAAAAAGATTAGGAAGTGGAGTCATATGGAGAATGTGAAGATTTTAGAATATCTTAAACAGTTCACACGTTAGGGTCAGTTCAAACCCAAATCAAGGTATTTTTAATCACCTGATTAGGAATTAACTACAAACCAAATTAATGCTGCTTGGGAATAAAATAAAGCAAAATATCACAGGTTGAATTTCTTTCATTCATACACTTGAATAATACTGCAGTTTTACGTCTTACATGCTTTACACTTACGCCTATGGGTTCATGAGTGGTCTCTAATTCAAAAACTGTTGTTTAATGAAAATATCAAAAATATCATGATATTTTCCGAAATAAATATCATGATATATATCTTGATATATATCGTGATATATATATCGATTTGATATTTTCTTCGAACTCTGGAATGAACTCATAAAAAGTGAAAGTTGTGCAAAGTGTCTTGACTTTCTGGCAAATACTCTGAGATGTGAGGATGGCGCGTTTTCGTAGGTTCTGCCTTTGGAGAAGTTGCCAGAAAGGGTATTTTCTGTGAGTCAGATGGAGATTGTGGAGAGAAACGGAAGAGAGATGGTGAAAAGAGCCGAGGAACCGGTAGAAACTCCTTCAGTATAATTTTCTCTCCCGACTCGTCTTGTTCTTCGACTATTCTAAGAAGAAAGTTCCAACTTATTTTTTATTCATGGCATTTTCTCCTTCAGAATTGAATTCTATTATTATCCTCTCCTCATCGCTTTCAACTTTTCAGACTGATTTACTTGATAATTCTTTTACTTCTTTTCCATCAATTATTCCTACTTTACTGTTTGTTGTATCAAACTGTTTGTATTGGACTTTCCCATGTGATTGTGACGGACTCAGCACAAAGAGAAGTTTCACTTTCTTTGGATTCTTGGCGACAACTTTTTCTCTTGAGTCTTGACTTGAATTGTCGTGTTTAATAATAAATTTGTTGACGGATAGACTTAAGTTCATCTTGATTCTTTGAGAAGGTGCTAACAAAGGATAAGTATGGGAAAGTGCCGTGAATTTTCAACGTAGTACCTAAAGTTTACGTACGTCACTTCACTTTGTTAGAGGAAAACTGACACATTTTCTAGATATAATTTTTTAGAAAGATGGAATTTCCTTTGAGTTGGTATGATCTATCTTTATGGTGGTGTTAACGAAGTATTTGGGATCAAATGTATTTCCATCTACCTGCCGATGAGGTTGAATTTGGAAGAGCAATTACATCTTCGCATCCTTTCTTTCAACAAATATTTTATTTGAAAAGTTTCCAAAGACACATCCGCATCTGGGATACGTGATAGGCTCATGCTTCATCACATCCCAGCGCACTACTTTCCCATTGATTTTTTCATAGACCAAATCGGAAGTGGTAGAAGCCCTACATGACACAATGAAGATGGAATGGTTAGAGATGAAGATGAAATGAAACAAATTTTTTTAGAAACTATTTTAGAAGAAAAATATTACACGAATAATTCGTAGAAATAATGTATTTTTGTTTCATAAAGAAAACTGGTTTAGTAAGACGATAGTGTAAGAAATTGAGAACTTTATTAGACTTGTGTTGGAGGAAGTTTACTGCCAACTAGAAGAAAGTTTTCCAGAAGAAAGAACAGGATGACGGAAGGGCTGGCGGGGTCTTCCATGACTTTAGTAAGTTTCGATTCTGATGAGCCACTCACTCACTATAATTATTGTAAAAAGTCTATTTTGGGAGTTCAGTTTAGGGGTCAAATGGTTATCAACCAAGGAGTACAGGAACTTCCCAATCGATATCACATAATTATATAATCTAGGAAATGATTTATTTAAGCTTCTTATGTGAGAATATGTTAGCAAAGTTGGTTACGTTTGGAAACTGATTTTGAGGGAGTTTTGAGTAAAGTGTGTAAACGTATTGGAAGATATGTGGCTTCTACAAAAAGTTTGATGTTGAATCTATAAATCTTCGGAGGAAGGAGTTAAGAAAGCAACATCTGACGTCATTCCATTCCTTCCAGTTAATAAGGACTGAAAGTAAACTAATATACCCGGAGGCATGTAAATTTTTTGACGCTTTCCTCTATTGCGTTTATAGTCATGTTAGGGATGAGAGAAGTGATTCCTCGCAGAAACTTGAGTTTTTCAGTGTTTGAGGTCAGCGGCTTCGTTTAGAAGTAGGAGTGTAACGAATACCGGTATTCGGCCCAAAAACGAGTAACGAAGCTTCGCTTCGTTCTGCAAACGAATAACGAATATTCGGCCGAATATCTCATACTGTGTAAGTGGGGTATCTATCGAAATGTCTCAGCCCCAGGATTTGCATTCATGCGTCAGAATTACGTTTTGATGAATACCGCAGATTTTATTTTTAAGAACTTTCTTTAAAGCAAAGTAAGTAAGTTTAATTTAATGTGGTACTCATAGTTGAGTCGAGGCAAATTGTGATGTATGACTCACTTGAGATTACAGGAACATACAGCACTTCTAAATCGCTCTTTTGACATTTTAGATGATTACTACTAGCGAAATTTCCGTGAAATTTTTTTTTATCAGAAATTTGAGATTCTTTCGTTCTTCCATATCAGAGTCAAGATACCCGAATCCGAGCCCCGGCCACCAAAATATTTTCAAGCGGAACCAGTCGGAAAATATACAGTACAGTTTGCTTTTATGGTAGGAAGTTTTTTAAAGATTAGTTTGTTTTTAAGTTTTTTTTAGGGTTTTTTAGTAGCATACCTTGTACCTTCAAACCTAAGCAAACGTAAAGAAAACCTAAAAAAAAAGCATAAATAAAAACCTAAAGAAAACCTAAAAAAAAATCTAAAGAAATTAAAAACAAATCTTAAAATCTGGCATACCTTCAAACAGGGTGTAATGCTTTAAAGCAGATTGCTTTAAAGCATGCTTTAAAGCATGCTTAAAAGCACGTGCTTTTTTTGAAAAAAAGCAGTGATTTAAAGCAGAATAAGAAAATGCCACATACGACAACAGAGGATTGAATGCGACTAATTTTATGANGGTTCCGAGGACTTGGATTTTGTTGGACGGTGCTGGGATATCGGAATGGGGTATCTTGACTCTGGTTTCTTCCAGTCTGAATTGCTGTTGTCACTGTGACGTTTTAGTTCACTTGGATTCATGTTCAAACTCGCTCATTTCATGTTTGAGATATTTGGCCGAATATTCGTCCGAAGCTTCGTCAAGAGACCCCTAATACGAATATCTGTATTCGTGGGAAAAATAGGCCGAATATTCGTTACATCCCTATTTAGAAGAGTTTTACGCTGTTAAATTTGAGAAAGATAGATAGTGTTAATTGTCCAAACAATCTAAAATTAAAATTCGTTGGTTGTTCTCTCAAAGCCTAGAGAAGTCTACATTTTTCACTTTTACTCAAAATCTAATTCTTTCAAATTACGATTGAGGAAGGTTAACAATTTGACATGCTCAGAAGGAAGTCGGGAACGGTTATCTTCGTATACAAGCCCTTCTTCAGAGAATAATCGTTCGCCGAAATCTGTGTTGACAGGAACTGATAAATACTTCCTCACTAATAGAGTCATCTTTGGAAAGGCCGAGTGGTTGTTTCCACCATGAAAATTGACTCTTCTGTCTACATTTCGTAAAGCAGTATAAGACCTGATTTCACTTGTGAAGATTACTAGTTGGGATGAAGTGACTTGTTCAATCGTCGTGATATTTTGCGCTTAATGTTTTCTTCAAATTGCTGCGAAATTTTTTCAAAATGGATTATGAGTCTCGTTGGTGTAATCTCGACGGATTTTCTGCAGTCGGAATTTTGAGATCCTTCTTATAGTTTTCAGACATTTCTGCCACCAGATGACCACCAAATTTTTATGGGCTACTGCTTGGATAAAAGACAACTTGTAACGCGGAACAAAGAATGTAGCGCATGTGTAGTTTAAATTTTTGAACAAATTTTTAAACCTATTACGCTTAATTTGAGAGTTTTTTTCAGATTCCCTACTCCGAAATGCTTAAGGTGATCCTTTTCCAAATAATTTGTGAGAGTCATAAGACATGGAAGTACTTCTGAAATTATTGATTCTGACTCACTGATGATTTTTGTTATTTCTTCAAAAGGTTGAAGAAGAGAAAGTACTCTTTCCAGTAAATACTCTGACTTTGGGGTAAATTCACAATCCGTTGCCTCTTCCGCTGAAAAATATGTGATGGCAGCTCTTTGTTTCAAAAGACGATTTAGCATGTAATAGCACGAGTTCCAACGTGTAGGGATATCTTGCACAAACTTCTGAACAGTAAACCTCGGATAAGTCGGATTTCAAGGGACCGGAAAATATGGTTCGTGGTAACCGATGTTCGGCTTAAGCGTAAGCCGAACATACAACTTGGGGAATAATTTGTTCGTGATAGCCGAGGTAGTTTTAATTTACCATTACTTTATAATAGTAAGTTATTGTGGAGACTAAAAATGACTAAAAATATATTATTGGTTCATTTTCTGTCGAATTTCAATGTTTGAAAAGTCATTCAAAAGAAGTTATTCGTTAAATTTTGTAAGAAAAAAGGTGAAGATTCTTTAAAAATTGATCAACTAATTGGTGTTCGTGTTAACCGAGGTAAAAAAGCATGTGACTTATGGACTGGGACCACGGAAAGGCGTTCGTGGTAGCCGAGGGTTCGGCTTAACCGAGTTCGGCTTAGCCGTTCCATTTGTACACAAATTCCCTATCTCAGGGCGCGGACCTGACCAAGTGGTTCGTGGTAACCGAAGTCGGCTTATCCGAGGTTTACTGTAGTATTATCGCTTATACCCACCAGTCATATCATAAACATAAAAGTTTACCTCTGCGTGTTTGTTTGTCCGCTCTCTTTATACAATATGTATGCTTAAAAATAAGTTTCTCAGTGCTCAGTCAGATATGTTATGTGGTTAGCAGCGAGGCTCTCCAAGTGGCGGTACTGGGTTCGATTCAGACGGTTGTGTGTTTTTTTTTTTGAGGTTAAGTATTTTTGATTTACTCTCTTCATTCTATTAACCTTTCGGCAGACAACCCGTTACCAAATTGTCTACGACCCCCTAAAGTCATACACATAAACGTTACCTCTGTGTGTGTATTTCTCGACTGAAAAAATTTTCTGAGCCGACATTATCTGGACTTCAAATTTTGACAACCCCCATTACCTAAAGGGCATGTGTGGAGTCAGAAAATATAATTTAAAAAAAATTCCAGAATGAAGGGGAGCAGG
>NIPM01000244.1:187134-270644 GCA_002738285.1 Holacanthella duospinosa | reverse complement strand
TTTATTTTCGACAAATAAATACCAGAGAAATGAGTAACCATTGTTAAAAATATACCATTCATAAAGAAAAAATAAAGATTCATTAATTCTGTAATTTTTATATTTCGTAAATTATTGATTTTAAACGGTATAAGAATACCCAAATAACCAATTGCAAGAGAATAATATTATGCGTAATATTATTCATTATTATAAATCGACTATACACGATGTATCGAAAAAGAGCAACGCGGTTTTCATTAAGTGCGCCTCTTCGAAAGGTCATAACTCCTTACGGTTTTGACATGGGCAGCTCNAGTTCATAACTCCTTACGGTTTTCACATGGGCAGCTCATGGCAGCTGTAAACACAGATCATGGTGTGTACATAATTGTGTAATATTCAATTACTGTCTTGGAGCCTGGGTTTTGTGCGGTTTTAAATGAAAAATCAACTAATGTAACTTCCATGTTAAATCTTAACTTGGAAGAGCCGTCGCTACTGGATACTTGAACCAAACCTCACCAAATTTTATGAGTAATTTCTATTAGCCCTACTTAATAATTTGTAGTGATCAAAGCTGGAATTGATATAGATGAAAAATGACACTTTTGGCCAAAAATTATAGAAGAAAACCTGTGCTACCATAGGAATAAAAATAAAAATATATAAAAATTTTTTTTTTTTTTTAAATTAATATTTTTTATGGTTTATCATCACGTTAGTCTGAGATTCTTTGCATCCTGTGCGCCATCTGCTCTGTGATACACCAATTGAGCCAAAAATTTGCATTTGAATTTTTAAAACTAATACCAAGGTGCCATATTGTTTAGTTTTTGAAACGTTGCATCTTTCAATTTTTTTTAAATAAAATAAAGTTTCTTTTTGTCATATGAACACTTGGACCATGTAGGGTCTTATTCGACACTTATATAAGTAATAATTGAACGCAACAAATAACATTTTGACGAACCATCAAACTTATTTTTATAAAGAAATTGCTTTTTTTTTGCTTCTAACCATTGCTATCACGATACTTTGAGTTTTTATATGGTAAAAAAATTTTTTTTTGAAATTTATTAAAAATCGAAAACGCAAAATTTTGAAAAACTAAAAAGTATGACACCTTGGTATTAATTTTAACTATTTAAATACAAATTTTTGTCTCAATTGGTCCATCATAAAGCAAATGGCACAGAGTAAAGCGAAGAATCTCAGACTNACATGGCAAAGCATAGAAAGAAATTTTTTTGTTGAATATTTTTATTTTAGATCTAAAAATACTTTGATGCGTACAGTGCTGCTCCCAAGAGTAGGAGGAGTTGAACAATACCCAACACGATCAAAATGTTTGTTTTTTACATACTCGTTTTCAAAATTTATTAAAAATTGAAATAAATAAAAATTTTGAAAAACTTAAAAATATATGGCAGCTTGGAATTAGTTTTAACAATTCAAATACAACTTTTTGGCTCAATTGGTCTATCACAGAGTAAATTGCACAGAGTAATGCGAAGAATCTCTGAAACAGAACGTCATAATAAAGCAAAAAATGAATACCGACTAATACTTTTTTCATTATTGTGATAAAAGTTTGACGCCCGCGGCAGCGCTAGCCGGCTCGCGAGCTGCGAGCGCCGGCTAGTCTATCATACTGGAACAGTTTCTTTGGGTCCTTTTGGTACTTACTGCAGAACAAAACCTATAAGCGTGTTCGCAGATATCCAGGGACAAATTCATTAACTACTACGTAATATTATCTCCTGCCTCATCTTCTTCAGCACGTCTCTCAAATCACCACTTGATGGATTACATCATATCTCCATAATCCACCGGTTTTATTTATCACTCATATCAAACAACAAAAGAGTGACTATTCGTACAGTTGACATCATCTGCAATATTACTTGAACATAAATTCCTTTCGTAGGTACCTAAGTCAGAAAGCATAAACAATAGTTTAGCAACGCCTAATTGACCAACAACTCTAACATGTTCTCTGTCTAACTAACTAGGTTATCTAACTCTAACATCTTTGTTTTAAGTTTAAATTACCGTAAATACACACGTACAAGACGCATCCTATACACCGTAAACCAAACTGTATTTTCGCATATAATTAGCCGCACATCCAAATGCAAAAAAGGTTGTTTATTTCCAAAAATATACCTCTAGAGTTGACACTACTTTTTCCAAATATGGAGCCCCAATCCCCACGGAATGGGGCGGAGTTGGTAGCTTTTATCTCAACTAAAAAATTTTAAATTGGGAATACTGTCAAGCACAGACATTCGTTTGAATTAATTAGCGTTTTGCTAATATTGTGTTACCGGGATTACCGAATTTCAACCTTCCAAAACTTGCAATTTTAATAATATGAGTGCATTAGTACATAGCAGCCATCAAGCATAAACATTTTTTGAAATTATTACCACTAAGCCAATATCAAATTACCGGGAGCAGTATACCCGAGTTTTTAAATTCTACACAGGCTGTGTACAACGTTATGTAGAAACTTTTATGTCTATTTATGGCCCTATAGTCTTTAGAATTCATTCGACAAACCTGGCGAATATTTTCTGTAGAAAACATTAGCCAGGAATTGGAAAATGAAAAAAAAATTCTTCACTTTTCTAAACTCAATAACACCTATCAGCTTCGAACCCACCACCACTCGATAGAACTCATTTACCTTAACACTTACACCACACTTCATATGACTGAGCTCAGATAGTAAAATACCGATTGTTATTTCTCATACAAAAGTAACTTGACGAATCGGAAAATATTGTAGATTTGACGCCGTTGTTGATTTAGTTAATTGACTCAAGCGATCAAAAACTTTGAGTATATTACGAACAAGATATTCAATATTGCTTTACTATGGAATTTTTTTCTCTAATAAACACTAAAATTCTATCTTAAATTCTTACCAAAAATGGCTAAAATCTAGCTAAAGATAACAAAAATTGAAAAACAATGTTTAGGTCATAAATCCTTTTCGATTAAAAAAAATACTCAAAATCTTTATAAAAGAATAAAAAGTCTTGTCAAAAATAAAAATTTTGCTAAAAATAACAAAAAAAAATTTTTTTTTACTGTTTATAAAATTCAAAAAATAAACTATTTTATATTTCAATGATTATACTTAAACAACTAAAGTCGGTATAATAGAACTTACTAACATATGCAAAACTTGAAATTAGCTCTAGCTTTTAGTAGCATTTGAAAAATATTTCAAGAAATAATGTTAAAAAAAAATCTTAAAAAAATTCTGCGAAATTTTTTCGTAGAACTTTTTTTTATTTCTAAAAACTTGAAAATTTTCTGAAATCGTTTCTTTAATCGTCAAGAAATTTCGGTAATCTGATAATAAATAAGACCCGAGAGATGCATGTTGGTTAGCAAGATTTAAGAAAGAATCCGTAGTATAATTATTTCTGGTCAAGTTCAATCTTACGAAAAGAGTTGCAAACTTATGCCAATAGCGACAATACTGGTTAATTTTTTTTTCAATTTAGTCAATGTACTGTTTCTCCAGATAATGATTGGAGAAAGTAACAAACAATATAATGCCATATGCGGAGATTTTCTTTGAATTTGTCTAATTTGTTCTGCATAAAAAATCATTCACAGTTCCTGTAGAATTGATTCTGGCAGGTTGGCTCAGTATAATATTTTATGCATAGAGTTTGCTGAATTTTCTCTAACGGTTTCTCTTAGACAGGATTTGCGCGTAATCAATAGTACACAATCAGTTCAATAGAAATGTCTATGTATGCCCTATGTAGAATCATTTCGTCAGGAATCATTTTAGACAGGATTTTACAGGATATAAAAACTCGGGTAGCTAAATTCAAAAAATATGTTAGTCTAATGATATAAACGCATTCGTATATAGCTGGCATCAAATAAGCAAGTTTATTTTAAATTATTACCACTATGCCGATATCGAATTGCCGTGAGCGGAATTACAAACCTCAAAAGTTATCTATTCTAATGATATGAATGCATTAATACATAGTAGTCTTCCCCGTCTCCGTCCCCGTCCCCGTCCCCGTCCCCGTCCCCGTCCCCGTCCNCGTCCCCGTCCCCATCCCCATCCCCGTCCACGTCCACGCGAACATTCTCTGCGCATGTTCAGTTCGTACAGCGCATATACACTTTGTACTACCAATGTATCGGTCCACTACTAAACTACAATTTGTACTGCTCTTGTAGCACCCACTGCGCATACAAAAGTACTCTGCAAGAGCCAAAGCGGAATGGATGAAATTTTTGAAACGAGAGCGACAGCGAAGCTTGTGGTGAAAAATATTGAAAGCGAGAGCGGAGCGGGAAAATTTATTGGAGCGAGAGTGGAGCGGTTGGACAAATTAGAGAGCGAGAGCTGGAGTGGAGCGGCATAACAATAAAATTTTGGGAGGGAACAATAATATTGCGGGAGCAGAGCGAATCGGCAATATTTTTAACCTTTCTTTGGCGAAGTTTGTCTAGGTTAAATAGCATTTTAATTTTTTTTTTGTGAGAGTTATACCGAATTTTGGGAGTGTCAGTATGTTATATGATTTGGTTTTGTACGGTAGTTTATTCTTGTTATTTCCGGACCTCATATTTTTAAAATGTCTTGGAAAAGTGGTGGCGACAGATAAGGTGATTGGCGGAGATAATAAGGCTTGTTATTGTAAGCAGTGAGAGTTGTTTCTTAGGAAACAGACTACATTGACTTGCTCTCATTTTCATCTTGTCGAGAACTTTACTTGGAAGTTGGGATTTTTTCAGAGTTAGTGTAGGGGTTGTCCAAGTTTAGAAGCGACGAGATACGCTCTTCTACATTCATTTTCTCTTTAAGTTTTCAAGTTTGTAAGATTTAAAAAGAAAGTCTGAGGCAGATTTTCAGGGTTTTGCTTCAGGATTCGTGTCATTCTCACTTGGTTTGAGGAAGAATTTAGAAGGCTTTGAGTTGGCTCAAGTGTAGATATGGGAAGATGATGTTGTATTGTATAATTGTATGTCATCTCCTTTGATTGCCTTCAGATTAACATTAGAGTTTCCGTGATATTTAGTTAGATTTTACCACCTACATTTTGAGACACTACTGTGGAATAGAAGAGCACATCTCTAGAGTTAGGGTTTTGTTCTCAATTTTTAAGTTAATAAAATTCCTATCTTGAGAATCTTTGTATAGTGAAGAGTTTTCAGTGTCTGGGATTGTGGTAAAGAAAAAGTGAATCCTGGTTTGTGTATCATTCTGCTCTTGTTGCTTTAGAGGAGGTATAACATTTCCCTATCATACTATGCCATGGAGTAACCAAGCTACCAACTCAAAGGGACCTGAAGAACATACCTAGAAAACAGAACGACTACGATGGAACTGTCAGTGGTATCGGTGTCTGTCTTGTTTAGAAACTCCTTGACATGATGAGTTCCCTTGGGAGTAGTGATTGTTAATAAAAGGCGAAAGTCTTTGTCAAACTGTAAAAATTTATATCTACTCAGAAATTATGCATAGTCGGAGAAGTGGCAGTGGAAGTGGAAGTCAGGGTGAAAGAGCAAACGGAGCTGGTCTCAGTTCCCTTGTTCCGTTCAATCCCTACCAACATCAGTTGACAGATAAATCGCTGTCTTCAATGAATCTTCACCCCGTCTCACTCCCTTCTCGGATTGGTCACCAGTTCCAAGGTTCTCTTGTCCAAAATGGACCTCCATTCGAAGTCCCCACTGTCCCACCAAGAAACACCACCAATCGTATCAGTGACAATTGGGTTGACTTGGAGGAGTTGTACCAATGGTTACAAGAGCTCGAAGATACGAAAATAGAAATCCCAATACCAGAACCAATAAGTGATGAAGACAATATGGGTAAGAGAAATGAGTGGAAAAAGTTTTAGTAATTACAGTGAAGTCCGGGTATAATATAGCCCAGATGTAGCAAACCATACTGTCCGGTTCTGCGAAGCAAATGGGAGATTGTGTGTTAAGTAGTCCTGCTATACTGAACTTCCGGCCTTAGTGAACCAAACCTATAGGTCCCGAGAGTCATTTATCCGGTTATAGCCAACACACATGAGTAGATGTCATTCAAATCTGTAAATGAAAAATCAATTTCGAATTTGAATTTTTATAATCCACTTTCCGGTTTCTATTATTCTTGCAATTAGTGGTAGTAAAAAAATTTTTTTTTCTTGATCAAAATTTTGTGGTTCGCGTCATAGGTTCAAAGTTGTAAAAATGGGGTGCATTTGCCAAGGATTTCCTTTGATATTTTTGAACCGATTGAGATAAAATTTTGCTTGGGCATAGCCAATCGCATTCCCCAGGTGGAACTTTTTCTTTTAATTTTGGAAATTTCTATTTTTTGAATTTCTAAGAAATTCTTAATATTCTAATAAATTACTTTTGAAATTTTTCTCACTTTACCAGTTCCCTCGTAAGAGAGTTCTTGAATAAAAAGTTGACAAAAATTCTTTCAACTACTTTTGGGTCAATTCTTCCACGGGTATTGGAAGATAGGTGACAGCCTACGAATTATTCAAAGTTCAACTGAACTTGGTTTGTTGGACTACGACGTTTGATAATGTTGAGTTTTTTTTAACGGACCCTTTTTTCATGGGTAGTTAATTTGAAGAGATATTGCGGATAATAAGTAATAAAGCATTTCTAGTAATCCTATTTTGGAAAATATGGATGAGTCATCTTCATCTTCACATTCACATTACATCTTATGCCATTTTACACACGCAATAGTCGCATCGAAGGGAAATAAAACTGCTAAGTTGTTGAACTGTTGAATCTTGAACTTGTGGTTGCTCTTGCTGATGATTATGGATCGAAGAATTATTTTAGTTTTTTGATCACAACTTTGCGAATTGAGTAACAATGGGAGTTTTGTTATAGTAATTTTATTCTCATAACAACTTCAACAAGGATACTTATACCGTTCAGGTTTTATTAATATGATAATTAAGGTCCACAATACTTTTATTTCAGGGAACAACAAGATTGTTAGAAAGACAATAAATTGGAATGCATTGCAGAGTAAATTATGTAATTTTCGTTTAACTTTTCTGGTTTTTGTCTCATTTTTAGACACCAACAGGAACAGTGACAGTGAACTATAGAAATAATTCAAGTTGCAGATTACGAGGCACGTGTTTAGACCTAATGTGTATTTTGCTATTAATTTTTTACAGGTGATATAACACAGAAGGGGTATGAGAAGAAGCGGGATCGGATCTTATCACCTTATATTCCCAAACAATCATTAGGTGAGCTTTGTAATTGTTTTTATATTTTCAGTGAGCTAAAGAGGGGTCGGCACGTAGCGTACTCCAAATTTGGTAATTAAACGTGTGTGAGTATTTTGTGTGTATACAAAAAAACAGAATGGGAATGATCAGAATTTCCAAGAGCCCCCCTGTTGGGGGGTAGGAATTAAAGAAAAAATAGTTTGATAAATGGACTAAAAATAACAGAGTCAAATTTCTACTCTGTCATCCAGCAAGTGTGAGTGGTTGAGTGGAATAAGGGTCAGAGTGCTACATTGGGGGCTTGGGTTCGAATACTGCATTTCGCAATTTTTTTTTAAAATAATTTTATCTAAAATATTGCATGCTAATTCTAGAATATGTTTTCTAATATTACACTAGTGTCAATCTATTTACAATTATGCACATAAGCTTATTAGTCGTCAAAATTGAAAAGTAATTTTTTGTACTTTAATTTTATATAAAAGAAAGCATTTTGGAATTCAAAAAGCACTTTTTTCAACAATTTAAGTCATGAAAATGTAAAAAAGTTTAAACTCTCCGAAGCCCAGCCATAGCTTCCCGCAGCCCTCCAGAGGGTTTCCGCAGGCGTCCAGTTGGTTCACGCAGCCTTCCCGTAGGTTCCCGCCGCCCTCACTAGGGTTCCCACAGGCCTCCAGTGGGTTCCTGCAGCACTGCCGAGGGTTCCCGCAGCCTTCTAGTAGTTTCCCGCAACCTTTCCATGCGTTCCCATAGCCCTCCAGTAGTTGCTGCAGCACTTCCGAGGGTTCCCGCATCATTTGCGAGAATTCCCGCAGCCCTCCCGTGGATTCCCACAGCCCTGAGAACCGTAGGGGGGGCTATGGGTACCCACGGGAGGGTGGCAGGATTCACTGGAGAACAGCGGGAAACTAAAGGAGGGCTGCGGGAAACTACTGGACGGCTGCTGCTGTCCACGGGAGGACTGCTGGAAACTACGGGAAGGCTACGGGAATCCATGGGAGGGCTACGGGAATTCTCGCAAATGAAGCGCGAACACTCGGAAGTGGGCAGCAACTACTGGAGCGCTGCGGGAACGCACGGGAAGGTTGCGGAAAACTACCAGAAGGCTGCGGGAATTTACGAGAGGGCTGCGGGAACCCTCGGCAGTGCTGCAGGATCTCGCTGGAGGCCTGTGGGAACCCTAGTAAACTATTTTTTCTTTAATTCCTACCCCCCAAGAGGGGGGCTTTTGGAAATTCTGATCATTCCCATTCTGTTTTTTTTGTATACACACAAATTACTCACACGTTTAATTACCAAATTTGGAGTACACTACATGCCGACCCCTCTTAAGTGTCAACAAAACCTCTAATTCTCCCCCCCCCCTTCCCGAATGCAAAAATCCAGAAAAATTAAATTAAAAAAAAAAACAGAAATGTTTCGACCATCCCCAAGGGTATACCCCAACCCCAAAAATGTGTTTCTAGATTTTTAGTAGGCTTGCAAACGAGCCGAGCCAGCTCGCGAGCTAAACGAGCGAGTGGAGTTTGAGCTGAGATAATTCAACTCATTTGTAAATGGACGAGCCACGAGCCGAGCTGAGCTGGAGCATTGGCTCACTCGAGTAACGGGAATAACTCATGAGCTAGCTCGCCAAATTTTCGGGTTAAAATTTTTCAGTAAATTGCTAAAATTTACTATTATCTGGGGCCTGTAAAATGAAGTGATGATGAGGTGTGATGAGTGATGAATTGAGAAACTATGAGTTTAGATGAGTTGATGAGAAGACCTGTATTAGGAAGGCCTCATCAAAGTCCGCGTGAAGACTGAGCTTTTTTGAGGATTTGAGGAGTCAGCTGTGGCCACACGTGTTTTTAAAATTTAATTTTAATAATAATGATGAAAAATTTGGAAATGAAGATTGCTCTATGTTCCAGAATACGGGACAAAAATGATATTTCAACTTGAAATTAATGGTCTAAATCTTCATCACTGCTGAACAATCGGTCAAACTCCATTCCCAATCCAGTTACAAATAAATTAGTGATAGCAAAATGGACTATTTGCTAATTCAATTGACTTTGAGGTTTGAATTAGTGTACCTTCAAAATTTACTGAGGATTTGATGAATCATCAAAAATATTTTATTCAGTAAAAAGGTCCGTAATACACAACTTGATGAGTACTCCATTAAACCATCAAAATAATCACTCATCATGAATCAAACCTCAATTCTCAATTTCAAATTTTTATAATACGTAATCTCCTCAAATTTGTGCGATGAGTGACGGATTCATCAATCATCACTTCATTTTACAGGCCCCTGGTATGAAAAATAACCTTTCAAAGAAAGGATAGAGTCTTGTTTTGCCATTTAGTTAATTGTTTCATAGACAATATGTCCACTCATTGACTTTTGTTACTTTGACTTGAATTTATTACAGATCAAGGCATTTTTGGCTCAGTCTGCACAAAAAATTATTGAACTTCATTAATTTAAATAATGTCAGTAACTGTTGCTTAATCTGTTCATTTTTTAATTTTGTTCACATAAGCAACGCTAGTCGTACAACGTACTTTGTTTCAAACGATTGTGTTCTTCACAAAGTTCTATTCACCAAATGGTGAATAGATCGTTTACGTAGGACGTGGCAATCTCGAATATCTTTGTATATTCCCCATAGTCTACTTTTAAAACCACAACGTCGAAGTAGAAAATAATTTTCGAATATAACTAAAATATGACTCACGAGTTGGCTCTCAAGCTGCTCGTGCGAGTTGACAAATGAGCCGAGCTGAGCTGATATTTCCCAACACATGCGAGCCGTTAGACGAGCTGAGTTTAAATTTTAGCGAGCTGAGCCGAGCCAACAAGAAAGCTCGGCTTGTTTGCATGCCTAATTGTTAGGTGTAACACAGCCTAACAGACGTTTTCAAAATGTCATGATTACTTGTGAACATAGATGGGCGCCCACCAGCCCACAGCACACCGGTGGGCTGGTGGGCAGTGTGCAAAATTAAAATAGCTCGTCTCTTACTGCGCGTAAAGCACCCTTGCTTACAGTTTTTCATTGCCTACATAAACGATTGGGAATTGAAGCTACACCTATAATATTTTACGATTACGTTCTAAATCGCTTTTTCTTTCATAAAAATCAGCGTTATCTCCCCAAGATGGCAACGTCGAGCTTACAAGCGTCCTATATGTCTAAGCGCCATATCGCTATGGGTTATTTTACTAACTAGTCTAATTGGGCTGCGCGTAGAGCAAGCTTGCTTCTTGCGTTCATAATGAGCTGACTGTAAAGCAAGCTTGCTTCAAAATTTACAATGTTGCAAGCGTTTTAACTTGGTGCCACCATAACTCAACACAAACGACGTTATGTCATTCGAACCACTTTATTTGCTATTGTACTTCTGAATGCACTGTTCAGCCCTCCCACCGGAAGGCTGAGGGAAGACACAATCGGGCTGCGGTAACCCGCGGGAGGGCTGCGGGAACCCACGGGAGGCCTGCGGAAACCCACAGGAGGGAAACGGAAACTTACGGGAGGGATGCGGGAACCCTCGGGAGGTATATGGGAACCCACGGGAGGTATACGGGAACCCACTGGAGGGCTGAGGGAATACACGGGTGGGCTGCGAGAACCCACGGTATGGCTTCCAGAATCCACGGGAAGGGTGCGGGAAGACATGGGATCCGAGTTTATAAATTTTTTATATTTGAAATAACCTACATTTACGACAGCCCACGTGATAGGACATTTATCCTATCACTCAAATAATTATGACAAGGGCTCGGCATTGAATAGGGGGGGATGGAGATTGAGTTGAAAGTGCTCAGGCTTTTTTCATTTTTGGTTCAAGTTTTGAATAGGTACTGAAGAGGGAATAGTCGCGAGTTGATACTCAATTTTTTTTCGAATTTCGGCTTTTCATTTATAGAATACTCCAGTTAAGAACGATATAGTTTCAAAATGGCCGCTTGGGCCCTTCTGGGATGACAGGAGGGTTCGAAAAGTTATTAAAAATTTATAAAACAAAATAACTTCAAAATAATGACTAATAATGGGCTGCTATTTTTAGTATCAACCCATGTGAGCTGGTTCAGTTAGGTGGTGTGGAGGTTGCAATGCAACCCAGTGGTCTCGGGTTCAAGACTCACAGATAGCGAATTTTTTTTTTCCACTATTATTTTTAAAACAAATCTTTAACTCGGTATTGACTACCAAACCAGGTACTACTTCAAACCATGCGATAGGACTCAGGTCTTATCGATTATTTCCACGTCTGTATAAAAACTAAATGTAATTGGACGGGAGGGATGCGTGAATTGACTGCTATATTGGCTGCGGGATTGTGCCGAAATGAAAGGAAGTGATGCGGAATAGTGTGCATAGGATGCGGAAATGGGCGAGAGAGATTCAGGGTAGTGCGGGAATGGACGGGAGAGATGTGGGATAGTACGGGAATGGATGGTAGGAAGCGGGATAGTGTGGGAGAGTTGCGGGAATGGACTAAAGGAATGCGGAAATGGGTGGGAGATTTGCGGGAATGGACGGGACGGAAGCGGGGGAGTGCGAAAATGGACTGGAGGGAGGGGGGATAGTGTGGGAGTGTTGCGAGAATGGACAGGAGATATGCGGGAATGAACGGGAGACATGCGGGATAGTGCAGAGATAGACGAAATGGATGCGGGACAGTGTGGAAGGGATATGGGAATGAACGGCATTGATACGGGTGGGATATAGAGACGAAGGAGGAATGCGGGAAGACAAAGGAAGGATTCGGGAAGGCAAGGGAGGGATGCGGAAAAATATGAGAGAGATGTAGCAAGATAAGGGAAGAGTTCCTGCATCCCTCTCATAGCTTCTTGCATTCCTTCCATATCTTCCCGCATTCTTTCTATATCTTCTCGCATTTCTCCCATTTCTTCCCGTACCCCTCCCTTGTCTTCCCACATTTCTTTAATATTTTTCGGCATCGCTTCCTCGTCTTCCCACATCCCTCCATTGTCTTCCCACATACCTTTCTTGTCTTCCCACATCACTACCTTGCTTCTAGCATCCCTTTCTTTGCTTACCGCATTCCTCCAAAGTATGCCCGTATCCCTCCCCTTTATCCCCATATTCTTTCTACACTATCCCGCATCCATTTCGTCCATCTCTGCACTATCCCGCATATCTCCCGTTCATTCCCGCATACCTCCTGTCCATTCTCGCAACACTCCCGCACTATCCCGCCTCTCTCCAGTCCGTTCTCGAACAACCCGCTTCCGTCCCGTCCATCCCCGGATATTTCTTGCCCATTTCCGCATTCCTTTAGTCTATTCCCGCAACCCTCCCACACTATCCCGCTTCCTACCATCCGTTCCCGTACTATCCCACAATTCTCCCGTCCATTCCTGCACTACCCTGAATCTCTCTCGCCCATTTCCGCATCCTGTACACACTATTCCGCATCACTTCCTTTTATTTCGGCACAATCCCGCAGCCAATATAGCAGTCAATTCACGCATCCCTCCCGTCCAATTACTTTTAGTTTTTATACAGACGTGGAAATAATCGATAAGACCTGAGTCCTATCGCATGGTTAGAAGTAGTACCTGGTTTGGTAGTCAATACCGAGTTAAAGATTTGTTTTAAAAATAATAGTTGAAAAAAAAATTCGCTATCTGTCACTCTTGAACCCGAGACCACTGGGTTGCATTACAACCTCCACACCACCTAACTAACCCAGCTCACATGTGTTGATACTAAAAATAGCAGCCCATTATTATTCATTATTTTGAAGTTATTTTGTTTTATAAATTTTTAATAACTTTTCGAACCCTCCTGTCATCCCAGGAGGGCCCAAGCGGCCATTTTGAAACTATATCGTTCTTAACTGGAGTATTCTATAAATGAAAAGCCGAAATTCGAAAAAAAATTGAGTATCAACTCGCGACTATTCCCTCTTGAGTAAAGTTATGATTACTAATTATCCATTAACACTATCCCAAACATGGCTTCATCGCTAATTATGCAAGCAAGAATGCTTTACAGTCAGCCTAGAGGAACCAGCAAGTATTGGGGAAGCAAGGGTGCTTTACCAGCAGGAGGGTTGATCACTTTTGTGCAGTAGTGAGAGACGAGCTAGAGTGAGCTGCTGGCAGTATATATTCGAAAAAATAGATGTTGCTAACACGTACCACAAGTTCGTTAGTGTTCAAAATTAATTTTTAATTGACCTGACAATTATTCAAGCCGTTCCACCTTACTGTGATGTCAGCTACATAGACGGATTATGATAATTACTTATAGTTGGCGTAGGTCATTGGTAGAAACTGATGACACCGGCGTTGATACAGTTGAGGAAGAACTACCGAACGTTGAGCTTTCAAAATTTAAATGTTTAGTTACATTGCCCAATTCTGGTTTACGAATAAGGTAGCTTGCACTATAAGGTGTTCGGCCAACCAACATATTTCTTCTCAACGTAAAGTCGGCTGCTCCCCGCACGCATTTTCAAACCGGAAGTTTCTGAAAGAATATTTTTTGCCATTTATCGACAATTTAGGAGTTTGTTCTACTGCGTTTGACGTACAGGGTGGGTTGTCTTTAGTGTCCCTATAGCCGAGGAAGAGATAAGGGCTATACTCATTCTTCCATTTTCATATGTTGTAGTCAATGAAGTGAAGCCTCGGAGTATGTCAACTTGTTGTAGTGATGTAGGATGGTCCTAAGGTCCTCCAGTCCCGATTGGAGAGGTCAGGGTCATCAACTTTACCAATTAAAAATCAAAAACTCTCCGAAAACCGAAAAAAACCAAAATGGCTGGAAAAAGAGATAACTTTATTCCCTGAAGTTATATTATATACTGATGCTTTTACCATGCGGTAAAAGCGTCTTCCAAAAGATATAGAGGCTATGCGTTTTTGATATATATATATGAGAAAATAATTATAGTAAAAAAATAGAAACTGCTGGGATGGAGTGGTGATGGTTTGGAGATGGGCAAGTCCCGTCTCCACACCTTCCTGCCCGCAAAGGTCCTCCTCCTCCCCTGAGGGGTGCTGATTAGATAGAGAAAAGCTTCCCCCTCCCCAGAGGGGTGCTGATTGGTCAGTAACTGCATACCACAATGTAGTACTCTCAAGACAATACCTACAGGTAACTGGAAAAAAAAACTTGACGTAGTTCGTACGTCTGAGAGAGAAATGGTAAGAAGTGAGGAATAAAGAAGAGGGTTTCAGCGGATTACTCCTGTTTTGGCGCGTAAAATAGCCAATTTCTTTTCCTTCTTTCTTTGAAAATATTCAGGAAATTTCTTCGATGCGGGCTCTTTGTTCAACAATATCCTCTTCATCAGCAGAATGTGTACTTCGATTATCCATTGGATCTGAATTTAATGACGAACCCGATGAAAAACTATTACCACTACGGGTTCGCGTTTGAAAAGGGACCGATTGTTTAGACACTGCTTGTTTGTTTTTGGTTTTCCCTAAACTTGCATATGTAGGTTTTATTGAATCATCCGGAATTTTAGACATAAGTATCTATTATACTCAGTCGTTTGAAGAAATTTTGGGCGACCCTTGGACGACTTTGTAAATTATGTTTAGAAAATTGATCCTTAGGTGAATATTGAAGTTCAGCTTTCTTTCATGATCACCTTTCGATCACTAATTCATAAAAATTTTAGCATGACCTTTTGACGATAATTTATAGTGTTTGAAATATTAACTTATTTAATGAATTAGAATTTTGAAGACACCAATGAGTTACACACATTATGTATAAACTGTTAAAATACTTTCTTCTTTTTAAAATAAAATATTGAAATAACGTTTTTATCACCCCTACTAATTGAGGTTTTTCAGTATTTCTCACATGCAAAGTTATTTTTCAATCACTAGTTTAAGATTCAATTTTATTGAATGTGATTTATTAAATTCAATTAATTTTCGAAGGATATCAACTACTCATTATCAAATCGGCATATCAGCCTTATGATTTGAAGTGAACAGCTGGTTGTATTTTTCCCTAAATGTCACACTTTTTATCTGAATTCGGCGCATAGGACGCATCAATTAGATAATTTTTAAGTTTCTAAGGTCACAATGTGACACACGAATTGTTAGAAACCAAAAATAATTTGTGCAAAAACCCACTTCCTGATTGGTTTATTTAAGTTGCCAGTGGGCGTGACCAAAAATTATTTGAACTAATGATTGATCTTGAATTAGTTTTAAATATAGATGTTTGGTAAATAATTTTTTAGGATANAAAATTATTTGAACTAATGATTGATCTTGAATTAGTTTTAAATATAGATGTTTGGTAAATAATTTTTTAGGATAGAGTTGTAGTATTGGCTTTTCAGTCACTAAAACACACAACCCCACTTATAATTCTATTCTTACTTGTAAATTTTACTAAATTTTGTCAATTTCAGCACATTGGCATAGGGATTTTTGACAAATTCTGAACTGTTTAAGTTAAATNTTTTACTAAATTTTGTCAATTTCAGCACATTGGCATAGGGATTTTTGACAAATTCTGAACTGTTTAAGTTAAATGAAGTTACGACACTGAACTTAAGCGCTTATAAACCGATTGCCCAAAGATCGGTTCATGATTGGCTGAAAATAATGGAAATGGGCGTGGCTTAAAAATTCCATAGTTGTATTTTTATTTCACCTGAATTAGCAATCAACACAGTGGTCTTAAAATCTTGCTAACTTTGGCGAAATTTTCTTATTTGTATTATTTTATGGCATCGACACAACGGTCATTTTATGTGACATAACGTTGACCATAAATCCGAACCTATCAGTATGACCTTTTATTGGGTCGTCTCGTCAATTNATTTTATGTGACATAACGTTGACCATAAATCCGAACCTATCAGTATGACCTTTTATTGGGTCGTCTCGTCAATTCAGCACATTGGCTTTATGAATATGACGAGACTATCCATAGGTATATGAACGCGCTTTTAGGGTAATTGACCCTTCATGACCTTAAGTTAAAAAATTTTTAGCATGACCCGTGTACGCGCTTTGAATTAAAATTTTGCGCGCTTATGTTAATCCTAAGCATAAGAATGCTTATATAATTTTATGTTGCTTTGCAACTAATTCAAAAATTTTTATAATGTAAATTACCAATAATGAATTAACAGATGAGTTAGGTGTTGGACGTTGGAGAAATTGATGAAAAAATTGATGAAGATGACCAAATTCCAAAATGANATGAAAAAATTGATGAAGATGACCAAATTCCAAAATGATCGCCAGGTGTAGTGATGTAGGATGGTCCTAAGGTCCTCCAGTCCCGATTGGAGAGGTCAGGGTCATCAACTTTACCAATTAAAAATCAAAAACTCTCCGAAAACCGAAAAAACCAAAATGGCTGGAAAAATAGATAACTTTATTCTCTGAAGTTATATTATATAATAATGGTTTTTACCATGCGGTAAAAGCGTCTTCCAAAAGATATAGAGGCTATGCCTTTTTGATATATATATATGAAAAAATAATTATAGTAAAAAAAATAGAAACTGCTGGGATGGAGTGGTGATGGTTTGGAGATGGGCAAGTCCCGTCTCCACACTATCGGTACGTGTTTGCAAAGTTCTTCACTTCCAATGTTGTTTATTATTAAAACTTTAAGTTTCTCAATCCTAACCATGTGCCCATCTAAAGTTGGCATACTCGCGGTTGGAATGGACCCGCGACTGCAGGTGAGTTTAAAAAAAAAAACTTTTACGATCGAGTATCTCATAGTAGAATACAACAAATAGGTTAATGAAACAGTTCCCCCAAGAGTCTGTGACCGCCCACACCATTTAAACAAACACGAGTATATTCTGGGCCTGAGAACCGAAAGTTGCCATTAAACTGTGGTTATGTGCCATACATTCTCTTCAAATGGGATGACAATAGGCGGAGGTTGAAAATAGGAGGTGTGACAATAGGCAAAGTATTTAGTACATGAGAGCATGGAGTTGATCCGGGGGAAAGCCAACAGGGTGACAATAATTGAAGTGTGACATGAAGGGGTAGTGACATTAAACTAAAACCACTGTAGCAACCTTGGGTTTCGAACATCAAATAGAATATCTCAACCTAGACAGAAATTTCGTCTCCAGGACAACTGGATGTGTATCCCAACCTATTTGAAAATAATAACGTACATAGGACATCGTCGTTCATCAAAATTTTAAAAAGCTCAATAATTTTTAATATTACTAATGTTATTCTGAAATCTTTAATAATCAAGTATTTCAACAATATCCAGGAAGTTGAGGAAAGTCAACTCTCCTCACTATGTCTTCCTGGCTGAGTCGCGTGACTACTGTCCCAAATCGGCCGAAGCTAGATAACCCTAATCTCTACATTCTAAATGGCGACTGTAGCGAAATTTGTTCTTGCAAATGCAGTAAGCGCTGTTTCATCAACTGTTGTTGTTTCCTCTGTATGGATGTTCCACCATATTTATTGGAAGACTTGGACATCATTGAAGACTTGGAGAAAGCTTTCCAACAACTTCAGGAACAAGAATCGGGATCACTCTTGAAGAGATATCTCAGTTTTGAAGTTTATGATAATTGTAAATTTCTAATCACAGCAAGTGGTATCACCTTACTCGATATTATCACTTCTGGAGTCAAGAACCCTGATAGTTTCATTGGAATCTACGCCCTTGACAAAGACGTGTATGATGTGTTTTATCAACTTTTATGGCCCATCCTCTGTGCCTATCATCGAACATATGAGCTAAAGAAACATCCTTCCGTAACCGACTTCGGCCCAGAACTTATGTTCTACTCCATGGACCTGGACGGAGCATACATCGACAACATTCGGATTGAAGTCGCTAGAAATTTTAAAAATTTCAAGATGCTCCCTGCTATGAGTAAAAAAGACTTGCAAGACGTCTTGGTAATTTGTTCCGGCTTCTGTAGACACCTCCGTAGGGAATTCAAAGGAAGATTTATTCGATTAAAGAAATTGAGTGAATTTGAAAAAGAAAACTGGGGACGTCGTCGCTTACTCTATAGCGATGAGGATAAATTCTTGGAGGCTGCTGGAGGACATCAGTTTTGGCCATTTAGTCGTGGTCTCTACGTCTCGGACAACCAACATTATGCTCTTTGGGTCAATCAAGAAGATCATCTTAAACTGATTAGTGTCGAACAGAGCGGGAGTTTGGAAGATTGTTACAATTCCTTCATGAAATGTACGCTATTCTCATATCTTTCTTAGCTTATTTCCAATGCGCAAACTCACCAAACTCTTTTTTTTTGCTCTTGTAGTTTACGATAAGGTTCATAAACGGTTCAAATTTCTGGTGCATCCAGAATTTGGGTATTTGACCCTATGTCCAAGCAATCTCGGGACAGGGCTCAAAGCATCTCTGCGAATCAAGTTACCATTACTCCAGTACTACCCCGAAGCAATCAAGGCCATCTGTACCAAACACTACATCACTATGTACGGTAATGGTGGAGAGTACAGTCTACCAGACTTCAGTGAGTTCTGTATCTCCACTCGAACGACATTGGGCATTGAAGAATTTCAGTGTATCATTCCGCTCTACCATTGCGCAGTTGAGCTCATGTACACTGACAAAACAGTCAGTATTCCACAAAAGAAACAAAAAATTATTACAGAGCGACAGTATCCGGGTTTGGTACAGAAGAATAAGCCAACACTTAGAAGTCCTCGACCAATTAAAAGTCCCACTAGCCAAGCATCGTCGGGGAATGCGACTCGTTCACCAATTACCACATCATCCAAACTCAACCAATCCATTCGCACTAAATTATAAATTTCTTACTAAGAAAACTAACCTTTATTTCCTCACATAAAACAACGAACATTATTGAATCTAGTAGAAAGCAAAAATTGTTGGGTAAGTGCTAATCTGAAATTATGTTCAAAATAAATTGGAAATATATTACAAAGCAATAGTATTACCGGTCGTTTTGAAAATATACCTTAATAAATAAAGTACAATAACACTAAATATTTCAATTAAATTATTGTAAATTTCTTTCAAAGCTTAAGGACTTAAAACTCCTCTGTCATACTGGCTGTTCTAAAGTTACTGGTCCCAGAAAATTCAACCAATCAGATTTGAATATTTAAATTTCCCCCAAATCTGATTGGGTGAATTTGGACTTTTGAATTCCCTTGGGGCAGTAACTTTTGGACAGCGGATAGAGTTGATGGAATAAAAATCACAAAACCATAAATAAGCAAATTAAAAGAGTAATAGAGTAAATTAAAAATAACAAATCACAACAATATGATTTATACAATTCAATAGGCATCTTACACAAGAATCACAATACCAGTAATACAATTCAACACCAGCAAATGCTAAATGCATTAGCTAAAAGATTTTAAATATGCCCACTACTAGCTCTTACATATCAACGATATACTAAACTCCACAATTATAATATACTTTTATCTTTTGAACCAATCATTATTTTTACAGATTTTTATACGCCTGAATGGCTTTAGGCTGAAATAATTCTTCTCACCTAACAAAACATTTTGATTACAAAATGGTACAAAAAACTTAAAAACTGAAAATTTGTAAAAAATATTTTTTGAAACTTGTCAATTATTTTTTAATAGTAAAAAGAGAGGAACTAAGTTGAAAAGCAAGTTACTGCTTTCTACATTTGAACCAATAATCATTATTAGCAAAATTATATAACAATATAAGCAGTCGTTACAAAAATTAAAAGTTAAATTTCATTAGATTAAGCTAGGCGTTTTACTTTCTTAAAAAGCTTATACAATCTGTAAACAATTTATAATCAATGATACAATTATCAATAATCTCTTTTTTCTTAATTATAAGTTATCAATTATAACTTTATGTTTTGGAGGTTTAAGAAGCTAGATCAGGTTGGATTTAGGCAGCGTTCACCCCAAAAAATCCTAAAACCCCTTATACCACTTTTAGAACATCCTCGAACGCTACCTAAATTTTACCTAGTTACACATGTCCTATACAATTTAATTACTAATGTTTGTCTTATTCAAAGTTTGAAAAACTACATGATACATTTCGGTAAAGTAATGGTAGACAGTAAGGACAATAATTATTTAAAAAAACCCGTTGTCCATGCTCCAATGAGATCCAGTTAAAGTTTCATGGGCGGAGTCTGATGAAGAGTAGAAACGACAGTGAAATTGCATTGCTTTGGTCGGATTTTGAATAATGATATTGAAGAACAGTTTTGTTAATTGTTGGAAAGCTTTTGTACAATTAGTCTTAAACAAGATGTGGTAGAATTGGTGGTTAGGTAATATAATGAATAAGTTATATCAGATCTTTGCAGTATCATCAACTAAACGCTCTTTCAGATCTCTCCTCTTCTCTTTCCATACTATACTGAAAGAAATTAATCATATCAGAATGAATGATAATCATAACAAACAAAGGAAAAGTGAGTAACAATGGAGGTTAGAAATATTTTGAGGTTGTACCTACCTAGTGGACCTACAGGAATTGTTAATCCTTATTCTCTATTTCTTCGGACTGGTTTTCAACGTGGCGAGAGGGCTCTTGTCTTTGGACGTGTCCTCCAACTTCGTACCTTGTGGGACAACTCCGATGATTTCTGCATACTCAGTTTTGTCGTCTGCACATCTCACCACTTGCTTCCCACTTCCTTCATTCACCAAATCCAATTCCGCATAAACAATGTCCTCTGGCTTCTTTTCGAGCTCTTCAGATACACATTCTTTTTCTTTTCCCTACAAGTCAACATCAACAAATTGAATCAGTTTTTGCAAAAGTGAAATTATATTCCGTTGGAATGATTCTGAAGGATTTTGAACTTTTCGATGCTGTGCGAAATTTGCGTTGTACACATAAGTACAACGAGCATTTCGAAAAGCATTCGAAGAAAAAAAATCGTATACTGTTACAGTAAACCTCGGATAAGACGAATTTCAAAGGACCGAAATATTTGGTTCGTGGTAGCCGAGGTTCGGCTTAAGCGTAAGCCCAACATACAACTTGGGGAATAATTTGTTCGTCTTAGCCGAGATAGTTTTAATTTACCATTACTTTTAATAGAAAGTTGTGGAGACAGAAAATGACCAAAAATATATGATTTGTTCATTTTCTGTCGTATTTCAACGTTTGAAAAAGTTATTCAAAAAAAGTTATTCATTAAATTTTGTAAGAAAAAAGTTGAAGTTTCTTTCAAAATTGATCAATTAATTGGTGTTGGTGTTAACCGAGGTAAAAGGGCCACGAAAAGGCGTTCGTGGTAGCCGAGGGTTCGGCTTAGCCGTTCCATTTATACACAAATTCTCTATCTTAGGGGGCGAACCGGACCACTTGGTTCGTGGTAACCGAGGGTCCGTGGTAACTGAAGTCGGCTTAAGCCGGACTTCGGCTACCACGGACCAATTATTGCTGTCCCTCAGGATTTGTCTTATTCGAGATTTGCTCCATAGGCAAAGTGGTAAACAGCGAACCTTGTCTAAACCAAAGTCGGTTAAGCCGGACCTCTGTTAAAACGAACGGTTTTTCGCGCTCCAGGTACACGTTTGCCGTGCGTTTTACCTCGGTTAAGCCGAACCTCGACTACCGCCAACCAAATATTCTGACCCTTTATGGTTCGACTTATCCGAGGTTTGCTGTAGCTGTTAGTTAGGTGTGTATAACCTCAATAAAGGTAAGTGTGATATTTTCTTGTCAAAAAAGAAAAAAGTTAACACACTTATTTGTATTGACCCTAATTTAGGATAATTGAAGAAAAGCAAGGTTTTTGTTCGGTTTGATTAGTGTGATGTCTAAATTTCCCCTCCATGTGCATATGACTGACTAACTTTGTTCGGTTCTTCCTCGACTGGTGTCGTTTTCTCTTTTTTCTTCGATACAAGGTTTTCATAAAATGCGCTCAATCGTGATGAGAGGCGTCGTGAGGTAGGTTTCTCCTCCACCGCTGCACCGACGCCACCGCTCTCTCTATCCATTCTACTAAACCAGAAAACAATTAATTTATTTGAACTTTAATTCTAAAAATCTCATAAAATTTTACCGTTCTTTTTCTGACGCAGTTCCATCATTTCCTGAAAATAATGTAAAAATAGTAGAGAATTACGAATTGTTCAATTCTAAATATAGCATAACTATCATCTTTACGCAGAAACTCAACGAAAGAGACAAAGACCGGGAAGAGCCCTATAGTGTGCAGTAGGAATAACTTCATAACCATACAGAGTTTACTTAATTTTAAAAGTTTTTTTATTAACATTTCATTAGTTGAAAATACGCTAAAGCAATTTTTATAAAGTCTCAATTAGTAAGAACTTTTCATACATGTTTACAAAGCACTCACTCTCAATTTCTAAACATTAAAATATTCTTCTGTGTTGTAGTGATGATAGTTGTTTAAACTAATACACTAATTTCAAAAGTAGTGGAATGTTCAGTTTCATCGTTGGTTCATAATTCGGCAGTCAAATTCAAAAGCCACATTAATTAACAATGAGAATTAAAGAAAAATCAGTAATCCTCCTTAAGTGCACATTTTATAAAGTAAGGACGATTATTAAGAATTTAGGCGAAAATTTCATAAATTAGAGCATAACCTTATAAGCTTAAATTACATTTTGAGAATGTTAACTCTAGAGTCTTTAAAACAAACGTCGAGATACCTGTCTTAACGCATGGTTTTGAAATAAAAATTACTTAACAATAGCGTCACATAGCTCTGACAATTAAAAAGATTATTAGCATAGGCTACCAACGTTGGCACATTTACAATTTTTAGAGAAAAAAAAATTTATATATAAAAATGAACCCCTATTCAGTACACCATAAATCATTAGACGAATTAAGAAGAGATTTGGTCGAAAACATAGTTATAGTAGTTACCTAACAATGAATAAGCTGCATTACAAGCTAGTGATATGGTTACTTCTAAAACAATACAATTTGATCACCACTTTTGTAAGTCTTATAACCATTTGATTAAAAAACTTAGGATTTATGAACGAAATTAATTACATAAGTTATACACTTTGAAATTTGTAGTCTTTTTAACATCAACTACAGCATTAATTTACCAAAATAATTGTAGATTATTATATAAAAAAACTTAGTGAACATTCGTTATCATAGCGGCCATAGTACTGTTTCGAATAATTGTAGGAAATAATATATTTAAATCTCTTTTACTTTTACTTAACACAAATATAGTCTTTCTTGAATCGTATTTTGTAACAGAGAGATTGGTCAGTTTTAACTCACTTCAAGGAGTTGACTATAGGCGATTCGTCAATTTAAATGTTTTTTGGTAACAAAGAAAAGTTGTCAGGTTGGTAATTAATTAGCAAATTGACGACAAATCACTCTAAATATGCTAAAATTTGCCAGTAATTTTTGAATTGGAAAGAATCAAATTAACTTTATATTTTTTATAAAAAATTTTGAAAAAAAAAAACCAAAGTTGCCGTTAAAATAGTAAATTTTGGATTAGAACTCGATAGGTGATTAACTATAAGAGGATTTTCACTTTAGAGAGAATGACTTACGGTAAAGGTTATTTGGGGTGATATGATACAACACTATACCGCTGCATTGTTAAGTCAAAAATGTTTTTTGAAAATAGCAAGTTTTTACACATTATAACAACCCTGTCTGTTTGAAAATATAAACGTGAGTATAAACCTTAGGCATTTGAAACATTTATCTTAAAAAAATCCAAAGGATTTCCTCAGGTTTAGGTCGACGTGGTTTCAGGTAGTAAATTAGCTGTCTTAATTGATTTCTGTGTAGATTATAATAAATTATAAAAATAGAAGAGAGTAAACGTTTTGAGAGATTTAGACAGGACTATCTTTGACGGATCTCCCATGCCCATTTGTATAAAGTATGAGTTCGTTGTCGTCTAGTGGTGGTGGAGGGATGGTGGGTGCTGGTGGTGGGATATTTGAAATCCCATTGGCATGCTTGGATTGGTGGTGGTTGAGTGACGGGCTTTCTGAAATCGGACCATAACCTCCACCTTCACTCACATCTTCTGGATTCTCATTACCACCAGATTCACCCAAATCTGACGGTGGGCCGTCCATGTTTCCCGTCGAATGACATTCCTCACCTTTACCTTTAGCAATCAAAAATAATTGAGAAAAACTCGTTAGAATTTATTTTTCAAAAAAAAAATTTTTTTTTAATATCTTAATTTAAATTTTTTTTTTATTTTAAGTATTATTGAAGCTCAAGATGTGTTAAGGTCAGAGGCAATAAGTCGAAACCATTTCCAAATTCAAAGGGGTATGACTTACAATTTGACCAAAGTTAATGTTGTTGATTATTGCACCAATTAGTTGCATTGAATCATCAATTTAAAACAATTAAGAGTTTTTCTCAATTATTCACTTTTGCAAAAGATTGCCATTTCTCCACCACCAATTCAAAGTCTCCCACAGTTTCCAGCTGGAGATTTTGGGTCTCATAACAAATTAATTAACAGAAATTGGCTTAAATATTGTCTTTCGAATTATAAAAAAAAAAAAATTTTTTTTCAAAAAGTGCAAATTATAAAAAGTGACGGAAATAATCTAAAATAGCGTGTAACTGAAACTTATAGATCTTTGGTCAAATATGCAAATCATAAATTATGAAAAAAGCTTTCAATTTGCTAAAAATTATTAATAGGCAGTAGTAAGTATTACAGAAGAAATCATAGTGAGATCCAAAAATCAATTGTGTTGAGCAAATCTTAACATTTCATAAACGTAATTAACTTGTACCGTTGATTTGTTTGAGATAATGATTACGATTGTGTTAACAAATTGTTCACTAAATATTTGATTTGAACTTAGAAGCTTATTGTTATGACCGGCCTAACTATAGATTCAAAATTGAAATGAGCGTTTTTTGGAAAAAAACAATTAATGAAAAGTGCTGCAGGCGAACTCACTCAAAAATCACAAACTTTGACCGAGAATTTAGCATTCTATCAATTCGTGTTAGCTAACTTCTCCTAATAAAAATTAGTTACGTTTAGGTCACTTTCCATTGTTTGACGGTCGATCATTTCAATTTTTGACTAGCGTAAGTGGCTAATTTTGAACTAATTCCTGATATTTCTAGTGAGAGTAAGAAAATGTATACTTAATTACTAAAAAATAAAAATTTATAGCAAAGCAAGGCTTATGCAAAAGAATTATAAGAAATCAGGCATTTGTGAGTCACCTTTGAAACAAAGCAATCCTTGTGCTCTTGTATAGACTACAATGACGGCAATAATGATGAGGAGTGCTGGGATACCAAGGACGAGCCCAACGATTCCGCCGGCACTCACTCCCCCGCCTAATTTAAAATAATAACATTTTTTTTGTCATTTTTTCAAGTTTTGGTCAATTAGCTCATCAAATCACATGATATCACACACCTTCTTCAGGGTTTTTACTGTCAATTCGCAAATCATATTGAGCATTCCCGTAGAGATTTCTTGCTTCCAATTTATATGTTATTGCCAAATCTTCTTCTTGCACATCTTGAATTTGAAGCCCCACTGCCCATAAATCAGGCTGGAAAACAAATTAATATAAATTAATTGATAATTGATTGGTGAGTTAGTCTAAAAAATTGAATAAGTGACTCACTGATACTTCAACCATATTATAGGCTGTGTACTTTTTATCCTTCGTAGTTAGTGGTGGGACAATCATTTTGTCAGCGATTCTCCAAGCAACTTGTGGTGGTGGATTCGCTGAAACGTTGACCCAGAGTGTAAAATCTTTTCCAGTTGTAGGGACAAGGACAGGTGTAGTGAAGGCTTGAGCTTGAGGTTTATCTTTCACACAAGTTTAAGAAAATTATTTAAAATTAGTTCCATTTATAGTCAATGTAAAAAATATACATATTTCCATAAACTAACTACATAATCATATTCTAACATCCAATCATCTAAAGCGCGTGAAATACTTCCCAAAACCATTATTAAACAATAAGCCCATTATATAGGGCGAGTCGGTACAAACTTTAAATCTTTCTCCATTTTCTCTAAAAGCTCAACTGACGATTTGATTTTAAAAGAAGTTAACCTACTTACAAATTTAGAAAAAAATACAATTTGGTTCTCTAACTTAAACTCCGCACGCACCATGCATTCTATTGTTAATTAGATAACTTTTGTTGGTGATTTTAGTGAAAGTGATGAAAGATTGTAAAGTTTTTATTTGAATCATACTGTAATAATGCGTCTTGTAAATATCCAGAACATATTTCAAAAAAATTAAATTTTTATATAAAAGTTTAAATAATCCGATTATTTTTTAAAAAGAATCTTCTATTTTGAATGTCAGAAAAAAAATATGTCCCAATATTTATTTTTTTAAATTGTTACAAGTGCTTTTACTGCTCGATTTATGAATTTTATCTAAATTATCCGAAACCTAATATCTAAATTACGAATTTTTGTGAAAAATTTCTTTTAATTTAAATTTATAAAGAATTGAAAATCATTTTTGACGTAAAAGAAAATTGAATCTTTTAAGACTGAATTTGAATGGAGTTCGTCCTATTGGAAAAAGTAAAAAATAAAAGGGAAGATGATTTATTTTTATTGCCTGATTTGAATCCTAGTTGGAAGGCTGGTTGAGAAGAATAGATTGATGGTGAGTTTGAATAATTTCTAAAAATTGTGATTATAGTTAAAAATGAAAGCTCACAGAAGACAGTTATTTTCTCTGCAACTTCCTTGGGGTCATTCTCACTCAAGGCATCATGGACCAGAAGACATCGGAGGTTCTTCCCATTGTCCTGCATTCGAAACTTATAATTTTCCAACGTCTGATAAATCCAATTGTGACCCGAAGAGTCCGTTGTGTTTTCGTAGGGTTGAAGACCTTCAGTCACCTCATCATTTCCTGTCCATCAACAAAATATATTTTCAATTATCACAATTATCTATCATCATGCTCCATTTTAATATAAAAACATCAACATACCAACAAACCACTTAAGTTTTGGTGGAGGTTGACCACCATACGAACCACACGTCACGCTGGACTTGGGTAGAGGTTCTGTGTCAACAAGGTTATTCAGTTGTCCGACATTTGTTGAAAACTCAGGCTTATGAGGCTTCTCTGTGGTCAAACAAGAAAACCCTTCATTACCAGACCTACCCTCCATTTCTCAATCTTGTTTTTCCACAAATAAAAACAAGTCAAGACGAATGCATGAATGGATTAGTTTCACCAATTTCCATAATAATAAGACATCTAAATTATACTATCTTCAGTTTCCGGATATTCAAATAATATTTATCTTATTATTAAAATCATACTTTCAAAAACTACAATTCTCACCGTAATTACTAAAACTCTCATCTCATCAACACCATTTCTTTCAAAATGACTTTTCCACTTAAATGTCCTGAAAATAACCTCTCGGACCAGGGTTCCAAGTCGGATTTAAATCTTGATTTAAATCCGATTTAAATCCAAGAATAATAATCAATCATTTTTTGGATTTTTATTTTTTACCCACTTAGACAAACTTGAAGATAAATTTAAGCACTAACACTACATCCAAATTCAGATTCCTAGCTTCAATTTTGTTTTTGGTGAAATAAAGTACTTTAACACTAGTAAATTTTGAATTTAAAGAAATTTTTTCAGAAAAATTTGTTATCCGCAAATTAAAAAAAAAATTTTTTTAATGCCCTTTCAGACATCATATTTTTGATTTTTGACAATTAAAAAATAAAAATCCAAAAAATCCAAAAAATCAGATTTAAATCGAAAAAATCGATCTTTTGGATTTTTATATAAAAATCCGATTTCTTCGAACTCTGTCTCGGACACAATAGATGCATAAAGTAAAATTCAACCTAACAACCTATATAATAACCTATCACCACTTCCTGTTTTCGCCAACTGTCAAGTCGTGCCATTTTTGTCGTGCAAATTATTCAAAAAATTTATTATTTTCATGATTTCAAAGATAAATAATTTTAGATATTAAATGGTGGAATGCCTTTAATAACTTTCAGGAGTAAATATGAAATCAACTTATAAACCATTTATATGTTCCATAAATAATGTCTTGAAATTGACGGAAGTGATTTCTTTGCCAGTGGTGATAGATTATTCTACATATAGGCCCTCTATTTTGTCTAGATCTAATTCATTCTCAATAATTATCAGATGGTAATGTGTATAATCAATCAACAATCGGACAAGATGAAATATTTTCAATGCTATTATATTTAGTGTATCGTGAAATTTAAAATTAGAATACGTAGGTATAATGACGAAAATGAGATTAGACAACTCCAAATTATGATAAGCCTCTAGATATTTGGCGGTGAAATTTGTGTCTAAAGGGTCAAAATTTAATTTAACCATCTCTAACAGAATAATTTGCACCTGTACAAGAGCCCATAGGGATGGTAGCATGAAATTATCAAAAAACTTTGGGTAAAATAATGGTCGTTGAAGTGGTATATTCAGAGAACACGAATATAAAAATGACGAAAGACAAATCAGATACGCACAACAATCTTCTCTAAATTTCGTTCCTGGTAGTAATGCTAAACCATTTCTATTCTAGCTCTTTCATTTTCTATCCAACTGTGAGAGACTATATTTTTTTGCCAAGAAGAGAACTTCAAGGAATTTTGTGTCGTTGTGTGTGTATAAAAAATTATTTGCTTGGGGCGAATCAGAGGAAAGAACGCCTTGGCCATTAATCTCTACATCTAAAGAACCTGACTTCATTGGAGCAAAGCAAGGGAAATTGAGTTCAGACCCTTGTTTCAGTTCCTGTTAAAAAAAGTTCAATGCCGGAGAGGTTCTTGTTCGAATTACACGAGCAAAATTAGAAAATTCTATACTGAGAGGGTTAATAAATCTTGCTAATCACGATCATGAATTGAGCTCTGTCAGAATCTGGCAAAACTCCGGGAGACAATTGTTTTAAATGTAGAACGCTGCCACTCCATACCTAGCATATTTAAATTGACATAATTCCTACATGAGTTATATAAAGGACTGGCACAAAGGGCACTCCCTAATTGGTCCTGTATGATTTATCTCATACTTGGTTTACTGATAGACATTGACCTCATGAGTAATTTTTATAAAAGTCTCAAGAAAATCGGCCGACAAGTTTGACCTCTACAGATCATCAAACCTAACACTTGATTTTTGTGGTGCTGTTCGATTGGACTCAAACTTTCCACATCGTTGGATATTTATGAACTGAGAAATATTGAAATTGATGTCAACAAATTCGGCTAGGACGTTCGAACTCTAAGGGTCATCGAAATTAGTACTGTTTTGAAACGACTTCCTGGAGGTCAAACGTCTCAATTTTCTTAATACTCATTTCAACTTTGCTTAGTTTCCAACGTTTGCAAAGTTTCACTCAAATTCAACAGAATCGCATGAAAATTGTGTGTCAACTTTGATGACCTCTGCAGATCAAACGTCTCGGTTGATTTTTTTTTGAGACCTATAGAAAATATTATTCTTGAGGTCAAGGTTTATCAGTGTGTCAAATATGAAATGAACCGAACAGTACCACGTATGGTGTGTTATTTGTGTCTAGCTCAAGTTAATTGGCTCCACTACTGTTCAATATTTTCATTTTTGTATTGTGTGAAGAAGAGTCATCGACAGAGAGTTTCGATGCTCACCTATAAGTTAGCTCAGGACCGGGGCAATTCGATTTTTTTAAGTTGTTGTCACTTGGGCGTCATCATTATGTTATGAAAGCTTAGCATTACCAGTGTTAGCTAAACCCGGGGTTTTTCTTACAAAAAAACCCAAAACGGGATTTTTGCGGGTTTTACGGATTTTTGCGGGTTTTGGGGTTTTTTTCTAACCCTGCTACGAAACTGGTAAATATAAGATAATTGCGTGGCGCGAATGACAATCATTCAAAAATGAAAAGTTTTTGCCATACCGCTTCAGCGATTTATGCCAAACTAATTGTTTCTTTAAAGTTACCTAAGTCAAAGAAATCCCGTCAAATGAGTTGTAGAGAGATTACTCCTAGTCTAACTGCACAAATCGAGATCTCAGGAATCGGTTGTACTGTCGACCATACAGTAAGAAACAGATGTATAAGCTGATAGTGAATTAAAACTTGATTATCTTGTTTAAATTTAATTTATGTTGTGAAATTTGAATTTCCCACACTTCATTTAGCAAAAACCCCAAAAACCAAAAATCACAAGGGATTTTTGCTTTTTGGGTGGGGAAAAACCAGTCCAAAAACTCCGAAAAACCCATGTCGAAAAACCCACACTGCTAACACTGAGCATTACATCTGATATGTCAAAGTTTGATATTCTTTAACATGTGCAGCTTAAAATTAAAAATACAACCCTCAGTAAAAGCTGGTTTTGTAAATTGATGCAAATTACATCTTGAGTGAAAGCAACAAAACCAGAAAGGAGTGTTTTTATACTTTTTTTTTACATTTTATTTACTGGAGGTTATAAACCTGTTTGATAAGTATTTGTATAAGGTTTAATTGAAATAGTGGTTGCTGTACTTACTGAGAATGCCTACACGTACTGCTCCTTGATAAATTGTCGCCTTGAGAGTGATGAGTTTGCAGTCCCAGACGGCGTTGTCATCCTCCTTGACGTCTTTGATGAATATTCCGCAGGATCCTTTATCGAATCCAGGGCCGTAAAACTCATAACCCTGCTCAGGCGTCGTTCCTACTTTTACCGACTCTTCATTTATACTAATTGTTAATTTTTTTCCATCTTTTTGACGTTCCCAAATACAGATGAATATCGGTACTCCATAGGATCCGCAAGTAAAATTTGTCGAGTAACCCACTTTAGCTGCTAATTCAGGGACAGGGACTTTGGCCGGAAATGTTGACTGTGAATTCACCAATTCTGTCAAACCTAAAGCAATAAAAAAAAACATTCATCAGATCACACCAATCTTTTAATATACAAGATGTTTTTAAACCAAGGAAACAGTCATTTTCAACCCATTAAACTCAAATTGAAGACAAAAAAAGTCATGAATCACACTAATAAGTTATATGTTATTCAGTTAAAAACAATACCATCGTATTAAGTTTCAATAACAAAGAGAGATTTAAATCCAAGAACAAAAGGAGTATTATTTATTATTGAAAAATTTAAACGTAAAATCAATGTTAAGTCTTTTGAAGCGATAAAAATTATGACACTGAGTCACCTCGTTTATACGGTTTTCTGACTACATTTGTCATTTTTTTTCAACGTGTCAAAACCAACTGTCATCAAATTAAGCCTATAAGTCACCGTAACAGTTAGGAGTAATTATTATTTTATGCTTCCAAGGCGTTTACTTTCTGCACAGTACAGTAAAAACTTTTCATTTCATTGATTTCAAAAATTATGGACTATGCAAAATTGTTGTGAGTTATGATCCCAAGAAATTCTCAAAGAAGGATTTACTAAACCATAGGATAAACTTAGCTTTACGAATTGTAAATTAGTCTAATCATCCTTTTGTTCTTACAAATCCCAAAAAACTTTCGAATCGATGAGAAACCACGATAGTAAAGATATAACTACTCATTGGACCAATTTCTGCACTGGTGGTAGGTCGATGGTCTAAAAATTACAAGGTTGAAAACTTATCTGACAGATGACACCTTTTCAATTTTGGCACGGTTTTCGCAAAACTTTTTTTCTTTGCATGCAGTGCAAATTCCAGTACAGTTATGTGCTGAGTCGCAAACCTAGCAGCCGGAACACTAAATAATTTTACTACTGACATTGTTATCAACACTCCATCAGTCTTTAAATCTACACCATTTCCGGTTAAATTTTACATAACTTTTTCATAAGAAAAGCAAACTAATATGTGCTTTGTTTAAAGTGTTTTTAAACTCATTATAAGAATGAGATGTGGTGAATAAGGTCAGGGGAATACTATTTTTAATTTTTGGAACACCATTTGGTNACATTGTTATCAACACTCCATCAGTCTTTAAATCTACACCATTTCCGGTTAAATTTTACATAACTTTTTCATAAGCAAAGCAAACTAATATGTACTTTGTTTAAAGTGTTTTTAAACTCATTAATAAGAATGAGATGTGGTGAATAAGGTCAGGGGAATACTATTTTTAATTTTTGGAACACCATTTGGTTTTTTTTTTATTTCTAAGTTTCTGATGATGAGTGATGATGAGCTAAGCTACAAAGAAACGTAGGGAATTCTACAAAAAACAGAAGGCGTCGTGGCATAATGTCTGTCAATTTGGTGTCTTTGTCAAATATTGCAAAATTACTTACTGCAAAAATAAGTAAAAAAAAAAATTTTTTTTTTGAGAAAGCGACACTAAATTATAAACGTGTTAACTAGTAGTCTTCTTCTTTAAGAAAACATGGCAAATAGTAAAATATTTCAAACGCTTTAAAATAGATAACTTTTGTTAGACGGTAAAAAATTATTACTAATTTTAATTTATAAATATGATTTGAACCAATCGTTGAATTTTCAAACTATTTTTAATACAACTTGTTATATAAATTTATATATTTTTTATTAACAGAAATTATGTTCAGTGGTAAGGCACGACTTGGCCATACTAAAGAACTACTTGAACAATGGATTTATTATAAAAAATGGCTAACGAAATGAAAAACGACGTCGGGGCTTTGTCATCACATCGTTCATCTTCATACCGTGTTGTGCTATATTTTCTTGTAAGATCAAAAATAATTTTTAGATTGTATAAACCGTGTGTACAATGTAGTGTAACTACCAGACGAGGGTTATATGATTTTCTGTTTCTCTGCCTGTCTAAACCTTTTCGGGATTCAGATGATTCACTTGGCTCTAATATCAATTTATCTGAAATCAAAAGATTAAAATTTACTTCATAATTCTACAATTTCATTTTCCACCTAATATTTATTTTAATTGTTGGGCACAAAATTAAACTAACCTTGTTTTCGTAACTTGAAAATACAAATCTTCCGACGAGAATGAAAAATTAGAAATATCTTTGTCGCAGTTTTTCATAGAATATTATCGTTAAAAAAAAGTTCTTTTTGAGCTAATTTAGTCCCATTTTTTTTAAATTTATTCAACAGATCTTAGAATTTTGATTAATTCAAGATTTTTTTAAGAGTCATATAAAAGAATTATAAATAATTTCAATAACTTTAAATTTTTTAAACGTTCCCTGATAAAGTTTCAAATAACTATTGAATAGTTTAAAAAATTATAAAAATGGCCTAATGCAATTACAACGTGGGAAAATATTTTACTCGAGCAAGAAGTTAATTTCGGCCCATACTATTTGCTGGAGAAACCCCTCGAGTAATAATTTCCCCCGCTTTTGGAAGATTGACAAATTTTTTTCGATGCAGTTGATATTTTATCATGAAACAACATTAAAAATAATGATAAAAAATCAGGTCACTAGGATCAAAGGTCAAAAGTAATGATTTATTGAAATTCAAATTTTTGTAACTTAATTCTGAAATTCTCCCATACTTTACTGTACAGTCTCAGAGTAAAGTTACAGAAACTTGGATTTCAATAAATCATAACTCTTGACCATTTGATCCTAGTGACCTGATTTTTTTAACGTGTCTCACTACTTTTCAATGTTCTTTCATAATAAAATATCAACTGCATCAATAAAATTTTTTTCCACAAATGGGAAAAGTTATTACTCGAGGGGTTTCTCCAGCAAAGACTATGGGTAAAAACTAACTTCTTACTCGAGTAAAATATTTTCCTGCACTGCACATACAGGATTTTCCATACCCTCTTCCATGTCGTAGCCACATGATTTTCAAACAGTAATTTAACCATGTATAAGAACTAAAAATTTCCTACTGCTGAATTAGCTGAAGGATAACACTTTATTTTCCAAACGAATCAATATTTTAAACAATGTCTGAAATTGTAAAATCAAAAGGCTACGACTAGGGATTGCAATTGGCGGGGAAATTGCCCCGACAACGGGGACGGGGAAATACCCGTTTTCCCCGTCGGTCCCCCGATTTTGTTTTTTTGCATTTCACCATTCACAACAAACTAACAAACTTTTGTGAAAAAAAATAATAATTATGAAAAAAATTTTTTAAAGAAATAAGAAAAAGAAAAAACACAACTTAATTCTATTATGTTGATGTTATTTTCCCCGATCGGGGATCCCCGGCGTTTCCAGGGAATCTATTTCCCCGAAATCCCCGATTCCCTGATCGGGGACGGTCTTCAATTGCAATCCCTAGCTACGACGATGAGTGAAATAGTTTGGATAACCCTCTAAGTATAAACATAAAATTCTGTCGTAAGCGGTTTTCTGTATATTTCGTGCATAATCTTTCACCATCTATTCCTGTCATCCAAACACCTTAAAATTATGGCCACTATTTTAAACTATTCGCAATGTAATAATAGGAGTAGTGAGGAAATAGGTGAGAATTTCCCCTTAGTTATAATCAAATCAATCAATCTTTCAATTAGGATTTTGCGACATACGAAATGCTACATCATTCTTCACAAATGCACAACATGACGAATATATAGTGCCAATGCCTATCTCAAGTTAATATTAAATTTTTTTTTATAAATTCTATAAAAAAAAGTCTACAATTGTCACAACATAAGTAGAAAGGAACAAAAGAACGGAATAATTTTGCATAGAGAGGCGACAAGTGGAAACATAATTGTAATTTGTCGTTCTCTTTCCCAAAATTTCTTCTTACTTTCACGAAAGAGTGGAAATAGTTGAAAGGTATTATTCAGAAAGAAGTAGGGCTGAGGAAAGGAAAAGAAAACTCTTCAAACTTATTATGAATCAAGGTTAAGCAAATCAGGAAAGAATTCATTATTCACTTTAACGTCACAAGTATTGAATTTTTGCAACCTACTCAAAAACTCAGGAACCATGATTTCTGTCAGTCATTAATTATTTCATATTTTCATATTTTTAATATTCCAAGTTTTTTTATTTCATCTGGAGAAACGATTGTTGGAGATAAAATATGGAAATGGTAGAAAGTTGGTTAAGTGGAAGGGTGTAGGTAAGAAATTTAAAAAGAAACGTGAGGCAGATTGAGAATAATTAGCAATAATAATAAATGTTTAATTCTCGTGAATAAAATTTCACAATTTCTTTTTTTTTTCATAAACATTGGTAAACTTAGTTATGACTCTAGCATACAGGAAATTGTGTAATTGGAGTGAAATTGCATCAGATGAAGTGTGAAATGTTGAATTTTCATAAGTAAACTTAATAATTCGGTAATTGGAATAATAGTTTTTGTCGTAGTAAACCGAAAGTGAATATGTCTGATCTAATGAACTAAGTTCTATGATGCATTGTTTCATCACGCTTACTTTTAAATTAAACTTAGGGTGTGTGAACTTTAGCTATTTTTTTCTCAGATGCTTCAAATGAAGCGATATGGTAGGTTTTTCTTAGCTTTTTTTTTATATCCAATGACATAACGCAAGCAAACAATGATTATTATAACAATAGTTTCAACTAATTTAGCGGAGTTGTGCCACACATAAACACCGGATATCCACGTAGACAGAAAATCAAGTCTCATGTCATCAAAATTCTTCAGAACTTTGTTACAATGAGAATGTGTTGTATAAATTATATTTAAGTATAGCGTGATATTTGGTACTTTGGGTTATTTTTAGGCTTCAAAATAAGGAAGTGGGTAAAATTTGTTGTGAATTCTTTTCGTCGATTTGAACTTTGCAGACATTTTCCATCTGTTGTTTAATATAGAGTAAACCACGGATAAGCTGAAATCAAGAGGCCGAAATATTTGATTTGTGATAGCCGAGGATTTGCTTATACATAAGACAAAGAAACAAGATAGGGAATTCATCCTAGCCAAAGTATCGAATAATTCATAATGCTAAATTGTTGTGGAGTCAAAAACATGGCTCTTGTATCCTATTTCAGCGTTTTAAAAGATATTCGAAAGGAAATTTGTTTTATTAAATTTTATAGGAAGAAAGTTAAAGTTAGTCTAAAAAATTTTCAATTATTTTATGTTCGAGTTAAAATTGCTTTCTGTACTGGGACCGTAAAAAAACGTTCATGGTAACCGAGGGTTCTTGATAATAGAAGTCGGCTTCTCCGCGATATACTCCATTACTACCTAATATTCAGTTTAAAATAAATTACTGACAAAAGCATTGACAGATCTATTAATACAGTGTATTGATGAGTATAATTTTCATGGTTAAATTCGATTTGTCAATGGGGTGACGTATGGAGGAGGTATTGATAAATCTAAAAGAGTAAATCAATGAGACCAAAGAAAATTCAATTGAGTGAATAGTATAGTGATACTCTAAAGTAATTTGTGTCAGCAAAACCTCAATATGTATTAAGGTCATTTAAAGAGATGAGCTATTTACACATGACATCAGCTTCTTAGGTGAATGCGTCTTTATTTGTCGTGCTGCGGTGAGACATAGCGAGGCAAAAATTACATGGGTTTTATCAGAAATACAAAAATCTCTCAATTTCAATGAAAACTGCTTTTAAATTGAATATTCCTAAGTATTTTACAATGATGATGAGGGGAAGAATGATCTGAACAAAATTAGGAGTTAGTTCATCATAACCTAATTCTCATAACACAGAACGTAACACTTGACTACTTACTGCTACCACAGTGGTTGGGTTATGTGAAAAAAAAATCTGTGCAAAAGAAAATTTTTTTTTGATTGACACTAAATAGCTCATATTCACTCATCCTCATCTTGGTTTAGTTTTGAATTTCCTCGACTTCAACAATCAAATCAACAAGAATAGAAATAATTAATCTTGTCTTAACGCTCTTGTCTTCTTTCTTTGTAAAGTTTGAAACATCTTATAAATATTATGAACAATTTTTTTAATTTGATTATTGAATTTATGAAGGTGTATGTATCATCAAATACAAGGCTTTAATGTATACTTTGTCCCTGCCCTGCTTTGAATTTAAAGTTGCATTGTTAGGTACTAAACAATGCAACTTTAAAATTAACTTCTTGAACTTTAAGCTTTAACGTTTTGCTTGGGGATTCAAAAAAATAGAGTATTACTAAAACAATAGACCCTGAGCTATCCACTAACTTTGAATGCGTCTAAAGTATTTGGATGGAGTGTAAATTATTATGTGAATATTTAATTGTGATGCCTTGTTAACAGCGATATAATTTATAATCTATTCGTATAAAAATATTTCATAACAATTGTGGTTATTGACCTAACTATAATTGTGTTAGTATTCTGTATGTGAACGTGCAATGTCAATTCTTACCATAATCAGATTTTACAATGGAAGAACAAATAGACAAAAATACATACAATAGCTAGGCCTGGCCATTAGGAACGAGCAAAAAAGTTTTTTTTTACTCGTTCCTAATGGCCAGGCCAGGCCAGTATTACTAAACTCTATGTAAGCTATTCGGTAGCTCAAAAAGCANTTACTCGTTCCTAATGGCCAGGCCAGGCCAGTATTACTAAACTCTATGTAAGCTATTCGGTAGCTCAAAAAGCAATTCGAAAAATTTAAAAACATTATTGAATTTGTAAATTCGAAAAATACACAACGAACAGTTTTTCGTTCTACTAGTTATAATTTTTTGGTTTCTTTAAACAATTTTAGTTCAAAAATTTCGAGACTCTCTCTTCCTCTATTCTAACTTTACCTACCATTGCGTGTTGAAATATCAGTAACAATAAGTGCCTGATACTAATATAAAAATTTCCATAAGTTTCAATTACAACGGAAATTATTAGTTTGGACTCTTGAGAATATTGTATTAAAAGTAGAGTGCAGACCAACTGTATCAAGAGTCCAAAAACATACACAGATAGTTTTAATCATTGACAGTTTTTGTTCTTGCTTACTGAAATATGTATTCACTAAAATAAATGGCACTTATTGGTGCTATTCATAATAGCAAACAAACCAAATGTTAATTCTTTTCCCTAGTAGCCTGATAGCTCTGCTAAAAGATTACATGCACCGAAAATAAACACTATGAGCCTAATCTAATCAAAAACATAAAATACTTAGACATGCTCAATTTATTTGAAAAATTAGTGTTGATACTAACATGAACTTAAGAAGCTAAGAATTTATAAACTAAAACAAATGATAAAATTTAATTGCGTATAAAGACCGAAGTGTATAGATCGTNAGAAGCTAAGAATTTATAAACTAAAACAAATGATAAAATTTAATTGCGTATAAAGACCGAAGTGTATAGATCGTGTCACCAAAAAAGAATACATTTTCTTAAGGATACTAAAAAGAAGACTTACCATTGGAATACCTCCGCAAATAATATTAGTATAACACCTTTAGAAGAATGGAAGAGATCTTATTTCCACCAATCATTTCGAGGACAGATTTCAAGCCTTATTATTCTAACATGATNAGAAGCTAAGAATTTATAAACTAAAACAAATGATAAAATTTAATTGCGTATAAAGACCGAAGTGTATAGATCGTATCACCAAAAAAAAATACATTTTCTTAAGGATACTAAAAAGAAGACTTACCATTGGAATACCTCCGCAAATAATATTAGTATAACATGGTATGGAAGAATGGAAGAGATCTTATTTCCACCAATCATTTCGAGGACAGATTTCAAGCCTTATTATTCTAACATGATTNGAAGAATGGAAGAGATCTTATTTCCACCAATCATTTCGAGGACAGATTTCAAGCCTTATTATTCTAACATGATTTTTATGAGTTTTGAAGAAAAATTCAATGAGAAGGGAAGGCGGAGACCCCTTGAGCCTAGACATATTGAAAAAATCAACATGATATGGTACTTCAGACTCATAAACCAGTCAGTCGTAAAGAGAGACTCAGAAAATTAGTAGATTAAATTCACGGGAGAGCGAATCTTCTAAGGATCTATGGGAAAGATGAGCCAACTAACATTTTGAAACGACTTGTACTTTGTTCCGTTAAGGATCTTTTATTTAGGCAATATTCTCTTCGCATTAACCCTGTATCCTCTACTTTGAAGTACATTTTGAAATATTCACAAAGCACAAATGAATTTATATTTGAACATGAACTCATTTTTATATAATTTATATTCTATTTAGTATAGTTTGGAGTGATAAAGTAACCGAAAGTCTATTAAAAGTACTTAAGATTAACTACGGTAGCAATTAACTCCTCTAACGCTGCTAGGAAGTCCTATTACACAATCATTTCAGCAAGAATTCTAACAATAAAAAAATTATAACAATACATGATGCATTAAGAATGCAATACGACTTTGTAATAATAATAATCACTTGGGATTAGGAAGTGTATAAATAATCTAAAGTTTTTATTTGTCTGGGAAAGTAATTATATAAGCCTTTGGTAAATTTATAATTAAAACCAGATAACAAAGCATTGTGAAATCAGAATATTAGCAAAACAGAAGAAATTATATATTATTTATATAATACATATCGAAAGAGAAGGAATTATGTGTTATTTATATATACATTTTAATGCCCTTTCTGCTAATGAAAGTGGGTCTTGGAATCAAAAGTTTTCTGACTAAGATTTAACTTTCCAAATTATTAATTTATTATTTTTCTTTTGCAAAATTGGATAATAAAATTTTTCCCAGCTCTTGTTTAATTTAACTACGTTTAGGTAATAACCAGGGACCATGGCGACCGTTTGTTTGAAAGCTGCGCTTGCTTCTACGAAACCTATATTTCTTATAATGACTGGGTCAAGATTAAAGTGAAGTGAGATTTAAGTAGGCCTTAAATAAGAGAGATATGAAGAATAATGTAGTTGATGGAATAGTTGTAAGCGGAATATAAAATCTTAGAGCTCTTGAAGTTAGCATGTTTTTTGGTGATTGAGGCATACTTAAAGTACAGTTAGGTATTAAATAACTTATAGAAATAGTGAGTCGAGGCCACTGTCTGCAAGCTCGTATCATTAACAAGATCCGTGTAAGAACTTTGCAAAAAATATAAACTTTACACCATACATTTTAAAATCATAAGAAACCTCTTTCTCACTTTTCATTCCATACAAAAGTTTCTACACCACCCTACTACAGTTGCGAAAAAATACACCTACATCAAAGATTAGCTATGGATGGTTCTGACTTGCGAAAACCGAAATACCTCTCTCTATACTCCTTCTTCACATTTTTTAATTTTATGAATTAAGAAAAACCGAATGTTTGGTTTGATGTAATCTTCTTAAAATTCTTTAAACGTTTTCTCCCTTTCAGGATAATGTACATTCTGAATTGCAGAAAACCTAGTTGTCACGACTCAAACACAATTACTTTTTTTACAGAAACAAAAAAANTGTACATTCTGAATTGCAGAAAACCTAGTTGTCACGACTCAAACACAATTACTTTTTTTACAGAAACAAAAAAAATAGACTAAAAGTTGATTACCTTAGTTCCTTCACTGAGAAATCAAAATTCCGTTACTAGATGAATTGNTGTACATTCTGAATTGCAGAAAACCTAGTTGTCACGACTCAAACACAATTACTTTTTTTACAGAAACAAAAAAATAGACTAAAAGTTGATTACCTTAGTTCCTTCACTGAGAAATCAAAATTCCGTTACTAGATGAATTGNAAAAAAAATAGACTAAAAGTTGATTACCTTAGTTCCTTCACTGAGAAATCAAAATTCCGTTACTAGATGAATTGTTTTCATATGCCAAATGGATATAACGTGAGAAATGAGTCCACTTGTTATGGAAATGATGTGGGAGTCAGAAATTGTCAAACAATTTCAGTACTTTTTTTTCCGCATTGAAATTATTGAATTGCGAATGGATCTGTTTTAGTAGTCATTCTCATCTCATAGTATGGGATTAATTTCAATAGTGTATATGTCAAAATCAGCAGAAGAATTTATGCCATTGGATATGATACATACTATGATAGAAGTTGGTGTATTTTTGTCATTTGTGAATCATTAACATGATCATTTTCACTACTTTCATTAGCCTCAATCAGGTCTAATTATATGATATCCCCAATGATAAGACTTATTTCCAGTGAAAGAGATTTATTAGACTTCAGCCCTTTTGTTTCCGATGGTGGTTTTTAATCCAGCTCCTGGACTAAAACTACTCCAACCAACTCCAGCTTACTCTTCCACATATTATGTTCAATTTCATTTACTAAATCAAGTTTTTATGTTACATTAGACTCTATAAGCTTGACCTAAATAAACGACCTTCAGTTCATCTAACCTAAGTTTTTTCCATATAGGCAAAATTTTCCAACTTTGGGTTTGCAGTCCATAATAGAAAAATAAAGTCGTAATAAGTTTAATTCTCAATGTTGAGGGCTAAGTACATCATCTTGGTATAGGAAAGGACAAGTTCAGAAGTTCAAAACCAAACAAAAATATACAAATCTCTGTACCAATCTGTGACAACGTATAATGAAAGCTGAAGTAGAATGCGTTCATTTTTCAATTGAAATTACGAAGAATAGCGAAAAATTGAGTCATCGACCCATTGGATGCGTAAGTCAGTACATAATGAATAGGTTTTTAATGATTAAACTCATCATCAATGAGTCAATGAGATAGTCATGGAAAATATTATATTTCTAATATACTCGAGTAATACTTTGCTCAAATCTTCTCTAATAAATTAATTTCTAATACACAGGATTAGACCTAATTGTTGTAAATCTATATAATTTTGCAAAAGATATGACAGAATTACAGAATTACTGAATTTGTAGCAAGAGTTAAAACAGATAAATTTGTTACACAATTAAATTTTGAATACATAAAAATAAACCGTAAGAAAAAAGATTTTTCCTCTTCAGGTGGGCCTGAACAAATTTGAACCATATTGTCAAATTTTGCTTTCAAATCGGTTTTGGTACCACCCACCGCTTTCTTTCAATATATCATGAATTTCAAATTATACTTACATAATGTACTATTATGAATAAGCTAATTGAAAATAGTCAAAGTCTATGAGAAATTAAAAAAAAAATCTTTTGACCGATGGCAATGTCGCGCAGTTTCGAGGGAAATTTAAGTTTCTTTCAAAACTGTTAAGATGGAGGTAGCAGAGTGCAGTTCTTTATTTTGCTGGGTTTTCTGAAAACTTTTTGCATCTAATGAAAAATATCAAAAGGTTGACTTATTCGCAAGTTGTTCTGTATAAACATCTTTCTAAATTGTTATGATGTTAATAGACGTGAGTTTCAGAAAATATTTTTAATACAATGGAGTTTTCTTGTAATAGATATTTAACTGACTGACTGAAACTGTATTTTACAACAACCTTTTACATTATAAATTCTGTCTCGGAGGAACCTAGACTAAATTTTCTTGTAACAGGACACCACTGTACAAGTTAAGAATAATTTTAAACTTATACCGATGACATGTAACTCATTATTATAAAAACAGTGGGTCAATAGGCTAAATTTTCAGATATGAGACTTTTATACGAAGGATGTTTAACATCTAAAAGTACTTTACCCAAACAGGAAGGACCTCCCTTAAAATCATTTTTTATTCTTAGTAAATAACAACTAACAGGTAAAGTTTTGGTTCATTTCCACTGTTATTCATAATGCTAAATAGTTGACTAATAATTATAAAGTAGGTTGACATTTCCCCTCCTACAATGCTTCGCTTTTGGATACTTTCAATAAAAGAGTTATATTGTTTATAATGTATCACGAACAGCAGAACTCAAGGTGTTTATACGATTTATTTCTTATCAATTCCTAAAATAGATGTCAGTCTAACTACAACGATTTAAAGTCTCTTACATGAATGGTCAACGAGTAGAACTAGTCAAAAGTATACTTTTACATGCGTGTTTTCTGTAATTGCAGGCATGTCTTACAAATGTCACTAATGATTGAAAATAAACAAAATTTACATTTTCGTATTCAATCCCATCTCACTGTTATCCTAAGTCATTTAGTCACCGTTGTAAACTTTTTATTATAGCGCTTTGCTAGTTTCAGACATTGCTTAACAAATGATTTATTTTGGAAAATAAAGTCCAATCTTTTAGGTAATCCAATAATAGGAAATTTTTAGTTGGTAAATCTTATACTTCGTAAAATTACTTTTTGAAAATCATGCGACTACGACAAGAGGGCTATCAGAAATTGGATAATCTTGTGTGTCCGGCATCATTCATGGAGCACATTCATCAAGCAAAGAAACTTCCCTAATTGATAACAATCAAGTAACAGTACGCTACAACTTTTTCTAATTAAATTATTGATTAAAGTCAGATAAATTTCGAAAATTCTCAAGGATTAACTATACTAGTAAACAATTTACTATACTCCCTCCGAATCCCTTCAAACATAAATAATTCTATTCAAATTGAAGAAATATTCATCAACTATTGTTTTCTAGGTCTTTAGTTTCTATAGTTCTGTCTCAGGTGTCCGCGGTTTTTAAGGTTACTTCACTACTCAAATTTTTATACCTTGTATATGAGAGAGGAAAATGCAGTGTTGCATGGAGTGAAATATAATAATAGTTTGATCCAATTACTAAAATGAAAGGAAACTGTCATATAAATTCAACTCTATTCTTAAGCCTAAAATATATAGAAAATTAGACAGAGTGTATAGTTAATTGGATAGTCGAAATGTAAATGTTCGAGTGTTCTATAGAAGGAAAAATAATGAAAACCAAAGGAGGTAATAGTGAATATATGTTTTATGCAAGGGTCGGTTGGACTTGAAAATAAGTCCGAGCAAGAGCTTTTCTTCATGAGGAATACCAGAACTACTCGACCCTTGAGTTCCCTCCATTTCAATTCTCACCTCAATTATATTATTTCTAAATCTCAACGGCCAAAGAAATAAATACCTAACACAAAAGAATAGGTGAGAACCCTAGACGTTTTCTTCTCTCTCAGAGCTTGAGGGCTTTGGAAAATACCATTTCTGGGCGACCTCAACTATTCATTATATGCAAATGGCGTCGTCGTCAAGAGAAATATTCTGGTTCAATAATCAATTCACAACAATGAACAAAATTTACTTACTCTAACATAAAACTTTTAACCCGGAAAAAATTATTTAAAATTACAACAAAATTTTAACCAATAGCTACAATGGGAAGTGAAATATTATTGACAATGATCAACTTACGCTCATTCTTTCTAAGCCTTTTTAAGCTATCAATATCAACAAAAAGAGAACAAACGGCTACAGTACATTCCTGTTTACATATCATTTCATGCCTCATATTTTATGAGGCATATTTTATATTGGAGAAAATAATTATACAAACCTCAATATAATTATGATTATACAGGGTGAGTAATCTTTCTTAGTACCCTAGAAAGCATTCTTTCACATGACGTCATTTTTCCATGTCACCGCGAGGGAGTTTTATATAAAAATTGACAGTCGGCTACGGCAGAATATTGAAAGAAATAACCAAAAGCTACGAGTGGGCGGGATTTATATTGAAATAAGAACCATATGCTTCGTAAGTAGTCTTCACTTTTTGTCTCAATTGAGTTGAAAAAGTGAAGACTTAGTTAAGAAGCATAGTGCAGCAGGGTCATTCCTGGACTTGGTTTTTACTCTCAGTTAAGGACCAATTAGAATTACAGCTTGGCGTATCCGCACAAAATAAAGCAGAGTAAGGAGTCGGCAGGTACTCTGTTGAGCGAGGTGGAGTAGATCCCAAGGTATCATACCCCATTCTCCACTTTGGCTTTATTCACTCAACTAACCACCTCTCGCCATCGCCATTATAGAATCCTCTTTCTTAAAAAATAATCCCTTTGATTTGATATCCGCAAATATTGCAAGCAACTACATAGATTGGGAGGAGTTATGGTGAAAGTGAAGAAAGAGGGTAATAAAAAAGATTACTCACCCTGTATATGACTTTATAATCTCATCCTCATCGCTTCGTGAATAAGAAGTCGTTTTAGTAGTTTTTCCACAATAAAACAAAACTGGTTTAGAAAGACTAGCATTACCACCTGACTGACTCAAAATCCAAAAAATATTTGGTCCCAAATACTTATGATTCAATTGACTATCTGTGTGTGTCAGCGGAATTAAAATTAATGTATGCCAAAAACAAAGGTTATGAACGGGATTTGAGTCTTATGTGGATTATGTTGCTATTATCACAAAAAAATGAGTCATCAAACATTAAACTACTCCAAAAGTATATAATTTTATAATTTGAGTATTAAAAGTAAATTAAAAATAATTATATAGCGGGTTACGATTAACAGCGTCAAATTTATAAATTTCAGACGGGTTCATTCATTCTCAATTTTTGAGAAAAATCTTGTTAGCAAAATTGACATTTGTAACAAGTATAAAATTTTAATAAATATGAGTTTCTAACCATAGAGTTGCAGTAGTTAAAGTAAGCTACTACAGTGCGACTAAAAATAGCAAAGGCTATGTGAAGAGATTTTTGGTCCATGCCCTTTGCTGGAGAAAAGAGATTCGGTTTCTTTTTAGCAGGGAAAGTTGTTAGTTTTATTTTTTTTTCTGGAGAAACACAATACAGTTTCAGAAAGACAATTGAAAAAATTATGTCACTATTATCAATGTATCAAAAGTAATCATTTTTTGAAAATTTACATTTTTAGATCTTTGTTTGAAACGCCCATCTCTTAGTACATCATCTCAAAATAACATCCAAGAATTTCAATTGTCAAAAAATAATAACTTTTGTTCTACTCATAGTAGAGTCTTGATTTTTTTACTTTGTTCCACTACTTTTGAATGATCTTTCTGAAACTGTTAATACTTTCCCCGAAAAAAATTCTTTTGACCATCAGTTACAAAGATACTACCTTCCTCAGCAAAGGGCATAGGCTAAAAGTGTCTTCCCAATGCCTTTGGTATTTGTGGTTCTGCTGTATAAAAAGGAAAAGTTGAAACTAGCTATTGGCATCAAATCGCAACAATAGAAAATGTCAAAATACCGACAATTTTCTTAGAACCTGATGATGCATTGGTGCTGATTCATTCTATGCAAAAACTGTCATAGTTTATGAAAAATCGCACCACTATTTAGCATAAGAGTTCAACTAACCACACCCGGAAATAAACTTCTCATTGAGCCAACTAGGTTTCATATTTTACATTTAGAAATCCTACTTCATTAAGATTCAATTCAAATCAGCTTATTTCTGTTCTTGTAACAATGGAAGTGAAACAGGAAGAAAGCACCGGATGTAGAAACCAAAATCATCCAGGAAGTTGAACCGTAGCAAACCCATAAAAAATTTCAATTTCCAACAACTTGTCAAAATAATTTTAAGTACATTACCTGCTAGTACTAAGGAAGTGATCCAGAAAATCTGATGATACCATGGATTCATTGTGAACCAAAATGAAAATTATTTTAAGAAAATAAAACTAATCCGCACAACTTTCTCCTACTTGTAAAAAAATTTCCAAAAAAATCTAAAATTATTTCACTCTGGCACAACACAATAAGATGAGGGAGAAAATCTACCGAATTGACGCTCGGTCGTTGCTTCGTCGCTGAAACCCCCCCCCCACCCAAAAAAAATCAATAAGCACTTCCACCAAAATACTCAAAGTCACCCAAAAACCGTTTTTCCGGTGAGTCTTGAGTCTAACTTTCTCTTCGCAAAATAGAAAAGTAACTCTTATAACAACAGTCTCTGACTTTTGGGAAGTTATTTATTATTGTAAATAACAACATTCAGACGAATAGGTTGAGACTTGAGAGTGTAAAAATGAACCTATTTAGTCACAAGTCACCGAATGACTGACAGACGGGTAGAACTTTACAGAGATTCAGTGGATACATAGTGAAAAGTTTTTTTCTCAGTTACTTCAAGCTATCTCTGGGTTACAAGATGGGCGAAAGAGAGAGGCTTTGGGCTGACGAAAATTCTATTGTATATAGTTGGATGGTACTCCAGAAGTAGCGGGGATGTTGTTGAGGTTGTTGCCTTGCCATTTGGTTTTTGCTCGTTTGTACAATGTACGGTGAGAGGGGTGCAAATCCACTCTTGTCGATGATTATGAAAGTATGAAACGAGTCATAGCGTATTTGGCTCTTTATTCTGTAATTTTTATGTCGACGAGCACCACGGCCACGACGTCTAGTTCGATTAAGACCGTTGAATGCTCTCGTACTGTTTTTATCATTGTTTCAATCTAAGGTGTGGCTCCACTACTCCAGCCGTTACCCCTTATGCTTCCACTTTGTGAACCCGTTTGGAAAATGAAAAATAAAATAAATAAAAGTGACAATTGAAATAAGTTCTTTTGAATTTTACATAAGATAGATTAATGGAAGTATGGGAGGTGATTGAATCCTTTCTTTATCATTAAAATAAAAAAATCCTAATCGGAGACTTTATCAAAGGTACACACTCAGGCGGGACAAAAAGTATAAACCAAAATATTAACAATCATAAAGCAGATTATGGACCGTATAAAACAAACATGTTTTTTTCTTCTATTGTTGGTAAAGAACGGTATCTAAAAGCCTACTGGCATTGTTGTAGAACTAGGGAAGTAAATAGAAGGAGTTCCAATGGGCAATGTAAAAGTGTCGTTTCTACGGGGGAGCCAATGCCTTAGGATATTTCAGAAAGTTACGAGTTCAACATCTGTTAATTTCTTGAATAAGGTATCGGTAAACTTATTCCAGTCTTATAAAAATAAGTTGATCAATAAAAGTCTTATCTAACGCCCGTTGTACACCTAACTCTAAGGTGCCCTTCCTCCGAATGATTCTTCTGAAGATGTTTAAAATTTACAGTTGCCGTAACGCCTCACTTCCTCCGTCACTTTATCTACCTTAAACAAAGTTGATAGCCAACAAACTTTACGACAGCGCAAGAATAGTTTAGAGCTCGTCTGAAGAAAACTTTAACAATTAGGTTAGCGTTAAAATAACTCTGCGTTGTGATCAAACAACCTCTAAATGCGCTAAGAGTGACGGTTGACGTTATGATAACGTGAAGAGTGACGGGAGAGTTAGGATAATGTTACGTCTACATCGGGCGTAAGCAAATTTTTTGATTCCCGCATAATTTAACCTTCCTTAGGCATAATTGATACTCACAGTTGCATCCTTACAGCAAAACCAACATCCGTCGACAAGTTGTCAAGATAGATACTCATTCGACACTTGTTAGAGTTATACAGGATCATAACCTTTAACTCAACTTTTACCTAACGACACAGAATTCAGTAAGTGACTGACTTTATTGTGGACAGATTTAGTTAAACAAGAGTTTAAGAAATCAAAGGCTTTGGACCTTTACACTTTAGTTGTGACTCATAGTCCAAATTCAGTTTTAAAATAAGATAGGAAACTTCTAACAGCGACTATCAATGTGTCATAAAATTATATATATATGCCGTAGACTCGCGATTGTCATCTTACATCCACCCTCAATCTCGAGTTTCGGAGACGACGTCCATTGGGATCACGTTTGCCTCAATTTGATCTGGAATGATGACTGAAACCTTGAATTTTCTATTTCGAACAAAGTAGTAGATCAATACTCCTACCAGTATTAGGACTACGGTTGTGACAGCTAAAGTTGACCAAGTCATTGGGTGTTCCATCATTGGCAAATTAATGTGTTCATTGCTTAATCTTCTATGCTTTGCTTCCATTGACAGACTGGTGTGATTGACCTTCGGCTGAAGGTGCCAATTTGCTTTCATTGTAAAAAGAGGGTCAAATTTTTCTTGGTGTTCAAGATTTACCATTGTGGCTGCATATTCAATGTCGTTGATCTGGAAGCTGGCTGATATCGTCAAGTGTAAATACGTCTTCTGGGCATTGCTGGGTTTTTTCATTGAATGTCAGAGTATTGCCTAGACAGTAGATGTAGTTTAGGCCGTAGATGGGTTTAACTTGGATGAAATCACGTTCATCATCCGTGTGAGATGGTTCACACGTATCAAAAGCAAAGTATTTTGATTCCATTGGTAATTTTTATTGTAGTAGACATACTTGGGACGACAGAAACAGCATGTCATCAGTGGCTTGGTGTCGTATATTGACGGCTGTGGTGCATCCACTTTGTGAAGAAATAATTGCATTCGTGGTCCGGTGTAGACCACGGTGCATGTCCTATTGTCTTGTTTCAACATCAATTCAAAAGGATCCACTTCAACAAATTTGATTGTCCTGTTAAGCACTGGTACGTCAAAATCCAAGAAGAGGATGCTTGCGGCCCGATTGGCCCCGAATGTGTAAGCAAATCATGCTATCTTTCCGAAGTTATCCCACTTGTCAAGTTTTAAACCGACCAACCACTAAAGTTTTAGGTCAAAGTTTTCTAAAACCCCTGCTCTTAAGACCATCAAAGGAAATCTACATTGATTTGATTGGTCCTTTACCTAAAACAGCTCGAAGAAACGAGTACGCACGTACTGTAACTTGTAAGAGCACTCGTTTCTTGGAGGTTTACTCTGTTTTTGCTCGCACTTCCTCCCGAGCCATAGCAGCCTTACAGAAAATCTTTATTTGTCGTCACGGCACTCCTTTAAATATTCTAATAGATTAAGGAAGCCATTTCCAATCCGAAGCATTTCAGGACTTTGCCAAGGAAAAGAAAATTGATCTCATTTGTTCCTTCGCCTACCACCCCCAAACAAATGTGATCGACGAGCGATTCAATGGTACCTTTAAACAAACCCTTTCCAAAAACCCAATCAAAAAGACTAGGACATTCAAATTCAGCGGATTGTATTCAACAAAAATGCCAATGGTCATTCCCCCTACACCCTTTTCCATGGCGAAGAACCTCGCCTCCGCATCGACAATCTCCTTCTCATACCCGATGGTTAGCTCTACGATGCCAAGTCATGAGTAGCCCAAAGAAGGATAGAGGAAGTAATACCAGATGGCCGGGTTAGAACCATCCAAATTCATAAACAGTCCCAAGACTTATTCAGTTCCCAGCATAAGCTCTTTGAATACCCTTGGACTGACAAAAAAACTCGCCGATGCTGGGACGGCCCCTATCAGGTAGTCAAACATACTGGTCCAAATAACATTCGGATCCAATCCGTTCCCTAAATTGGAATTCCAACACCATGGTCGTTCCAGTCCATCAAGAGAAACCCTGGTATAGTGTCAACTCTTCTTCTTTTCCTCACCCAGATTTAGAACCCGGAGGAACTAGCGACTTTGATTCAGCTTCTGACTTCGAGCCTAATCCAGATCACGCAAGTTGCTCCATTTGATTCCTAGTTTCCGATTTAATGTTACATACCAGTTTAGAAGCAATTTCTCTCCAAATTCTACCAAACTGTATGCATATCGCAACGACATGGCTTCCGAACCGGCTATCCTGTTTACAGATTTCGAATACAGTGCTCACATCAACTCAGTATCCTCACACCCAACCCAACGAGTTTTACGTCCTAGACATACTTTACAACCTCCTGACCGTTTTGTCTTCACCGTCACCCGACGCAGGAAAAAGCGAGCACGCATTCAAACTATGGCACTCCCACAAAATCAAGAATCTCCGTTCCACAAAGTATATCGTTTCTTGGTTGAACAGAACCCCATTAAATCTCCTACAACCCTCAGTGGTGCACACGAGTCAAACTATCCGGTTCGTAGCTCCGCTTTCGGAAATTCTATACTTTATGTGGTCTCGACCTCCCCTTAACTACTTCATTCAAAACTTCCAACTCTTAACCCCACATTCAAAAAATCATTTGCATAATCTCCCTCATTTCCAATTATCACCTCTTTTCCCCACTTCCTTCAAAAATTCTTCTCCCCGTTAATACTCCGCGGCGAGGTCGCCGCTTGCCTCACTTCCGGTCATATGTTAGATAAATAAGTGGTTATTCCCACTTCCTTTAAATATTTCCCACTTCCGTCAAGGTGGTTGGCTCGTCGGTGTGGGAGAATTTCTCGCAGACCGACGCTCCATCCATCTTGGGAAAAAGAAGATGGAAAAAAATTAGTTTCAAACCGGTTTCTCTTCCTTTCTCTTTTCCAACTAACCTGTTTTTTGTTATTTGTTTCTGGATTTTTGGATTGGCTTCCGGCAGTCCGGACATCATTTAATAATCTCCGGAGATCTTTCAGTAAAGTGAGTGTCTGACCTCTGACCACCATTACCTTTTATTTTCCCCTTTACTTTTCCTTTTATTTTAATTGATTATCCCATTTGCTCAAAATACCCAACCAATTCCCTACCCATACCCCGTCAGTTCCGCGACTCTGCTCTCAAAAACCACTCCAACTATCCTTAAATATCCTAATTATTTTCCAATTCCCTTGATAAGACCTAATCCGCCTTACAAAGTGATGGAAAAAAATAACATGGTGTGAAATATTTTCATTTAACTCAGCCATAAATGTCTATCTAAAGTCAAAAATCAAAGTTAATACATTTATTTACAATGAAACACTTGAGAACTCAATAAATCGTTCATCCTATCAAATTACAAAAAAGCTACAGCAGAGATGTGCAAATTTCAAACAACATACATATAATAGGAAATAATTATCCCTAACTGTTTATTCAAAAGCAGATAAGATTAGAAAAGTTTAAACATGTTTAGACAAAATCTAAGAAATGAAAAAATCTTACTTTAGTTAACTTCCTAATATCTACCGATTACAGACCTTGTACAGCCAAGCCCTGAAGACCATATGGCTTCCTCACTCACTAGCTCCTCATTCCTCAATCCGCAGTAAATCTTCATTCCTCACTCCTCACTCCTTACGCCTTTTCACTCCTTAACCCTCCTCACTTTGCCTTACTCCTCACTCACTCTTCACTCATCCTAACATTTTTTTGTTGTGACAGGTACAAAAGTGTACTAGTGAGTCAACATGTCTCACAAACTAACTCAAATTTATTTAAAAATTTTCAACATATTCTTTCCGATTTCCCATTGGAATCCTTTACATGTTCCTTTCTAATACAATGTTCCTTTCTAATTTTTTCATAGAAATCGCATAATAAACCGTAACTAAATTTGTTTCAAGTAAAATATTTAATCCATTTCAAATCTTTACGCTGAACCCTTGTTCGAGTAACTCCTTTCTATTTGAAAAAATCCTGACATATATAAGTTGAAACACGAATACACAGTGTGTCCATTCTACTTTTCCAAATGTAGAGTACATAGAGAGTACAATTCTGTCAACTTAAATCATCATTCCTTCTCACATTTTTGTGTTTGATGCATCCACTATTTAGACAGTGGACATATTTGAAAAAAAAATCTCGCAAGAATCCATTAAACTGTTAATAAGGCAGGCTAAATCAATCGACTTTAGCAAAAGACCGCGAGAATGCTCCGGATTTTACGTCACATCTCTCAGCGAGATTCAGCATTTGCCAGACCCTTGGGCTCATTTAAATCCAAGGAACCGGACACCAATAACCAAATTGTGTACTCGCGAAAGTTGTAACTTCGGAGGAGAGTGCGACTACATCATATTTAAACTGTAAGCTCTTAGTGTTCTTACTCTTGAAAACTTAGTACATGCATTGAAAAAAGTACGGCGTCTTACTAAGTGAGCAAGTGAACATGTCAAAGGTTTCCTCATATTTAAATTAATAGATGAACCATCGGGCACCGACAAGAAAAAAAAAGTATTTATTCTAGAAAACTTTTTAGCATTGCAATAAAACGTCCATCCTTATACTGATATTTGTAATTGGGATGCAGTGTTATCCGGCTACATACTCCAAGTTCATTGTCATCACAGCCATTGCACATGGTTATTTGGCATCAGAGCTCAAATTGTATACTTCACATCCTGTTATGATAGTTCAATTACGTGGATGGACCAATTCATTCAACATAACTTGTCCTGAAAGCTACATTCGCACCTTGTTGAAACCCTTAGTTTCGTCCTCAAACCGATGTAGTTACTTGTGGCCTCATAATGAAATCAGCGACTAGCCTGTTGTAATAAGAGAAGTGAGATACTTTATAAAATGTCTATACATGCTATATGAAATTACATTCTAGTTATGTACTAATTATTTTTTGTTTCAGGTGAAATTTGCTTTTATCCTTCTTTATACGCCCATAAACCTCAACATATTGTCGTTACTTACTATTCCTTCAGCACCAGCACCAGCACCATCACCACCACCATCACCGGTACCGACACCAGGCTCGAGTCGAAGTAATTTTTTGTATAAATAAATATATCAATATTATATAACTTTATTTATTTATTGAAACTTTCAAAACTTTACACTACAATAGAAGAAAACGTAACTAAAGTGAAACCGTTTCCATTTAAACTTTTTTGTCATCTTGCCTCTTGTTTGTTTTATGAAAAATTCGATCCGGCTTGATGGTTACTGTACTACAGGAAAATTCTTTTCTCACATAAAGTTGATCAAAGTTGTAAAGCTTCCTTCGTCCAATAAGAAACTTGCGTCTGTCAATTTTTTTATTCCATTTTCAAATTCAATGCAAGACATTTTTTGGTTTCTTAATTCCACGGTTCTGTCAGTATACATTTTAACTCCATTGTCAACGAAAATTTTTAATACATGTCTTCCAGTTTCGAAAAGTTGGTAAACTCAAAAGGTGAAATCAATCGCTCCGGTTGAATATCTAGGTTCTTGTCAGTAACTGTCGCTGATTTTGTTGTAGCAGGTTTGTCAATCAATGAATCTGGATAGCTTACTATTTGTGTATTAACGCGTGTTGCTTCATATTGTTTCATCTTTGCAACTAGTCTTCTGAACGTGTCAAGGTATAACATGTTGCGGTATTCTCAGGTGTATTTATTCGAGCCTAGAATTGTATGCTTGTGATGTTTAAGTCCTTGAACTATCGATGACGGAAACTTGTCCACATATTTTGTTTTTGTTACAATTGTAACTTGCCAATAAATCATTGTACACAACAGTTTTGACCACTTTAAATATAATTAGCTCTCCAGTTGAATCTTTGAGGTAAAGTGAAGAATTCTCAGGAAAAACGCTGTCTCTTATTCAAAAATCATCATTTTGTCCCTGGGGCACATCGATAAACAAGTAGGCATACGGCTTTGACATGCAATTCTTGTAAGCTTCATCCAGGATTTCATTTTACTTGTTTCCACTTATTTGTTGTCCAAAGCTTGAGACAAAGGCAGAGTTTCTTGGGTTGTTCATAAACACCAAGTAGTGACAATTTGATGTAATTTCTCGCATGTTCTTGTAAAAGAAGTTCTGAACAAGGATGATGATGAGACGTTTCTGTGATGCTGTGTCCTTGTAAACGCTGCTCGGAGATCTGTACGTTTCACCGCCTCATGCATCAAATCGTCAAGGACAACGGTTGATGGTTTGTCATATCCGTCATCCCACTTATCGGAAAGTCCTTCATAATATTTGATTGTGGGAATTCTTATCGTTGGCGACATAAACAACTTCGGTTGCCATTCAGTATAGCAGTACATGACACACTCGATTGGTTCACCGTTAGATGTTTGAATAACTTTGTTTCTTCTTGTCAAAAGCTGTTTAGTGAGGGTACTCTTTCTGCTCTTTGTCATTTCACTGATACACATAGTAAACGATGCCTTCAAATGCGGATCAATATCTTGTCCTACTTGTGGACAGTTAAGAAAATTGGACTTAGGCTGATAGTATAGTGATTTCCCAAGTGTTCCTTTCTTGTCGACTCAGCTTTTATTTTAAACATTATATAATAGACATTCTTGAGAAGTATTTTTACTTTATTCAATAGCCCCACTTATTCTACATTCAATATACCTCAAAGTATTTACACAATCTCCTGGCAACAAGTAACAATAACAAGAGATAATTCTCCAGCATTAATATCTTTAACCCAGTTAAAGCTTGCGTTCTAATTCTTGTAATGCTGTATTTTGGCTTCAAGATATTCCTTAACATGTTGGAGTTTACCATCAGTAATGTATTGTAGAAATAATTGTTGAAGTTGAAATTCTTTTTGAACGTGATGAAAACTTGGCAGAACTTTAGGTTTTATTAATTGTGTCAAATTTGAAATATTGATTATCATACTTATGTCAGATGAACTGGCTTCTGCTTCAATTCGTCCATCCGCCTCCACTACATCTTCATCGCCTGTATTTTGTTTAGTAACTTTGATTCTTCGTCTTCATGTATATCAATCTTATAGGTATGTTTTACTTGATCCAAATCATCCTCTATTATGTTAACATCTTCACGTTTTCTTTTGACGATTTTCATATAGAGAAGTTTTGGTACAATTGCAGGCACTTCTTCCATTTCAAAGTGAATGGTACACTTTTTACTCTTGGTGTAGGCAAATTTTGGGGTGTCAGACTGCTCCCATCAGCACTTGACTCGGTTGGCAGCTTGAGCTATTGTTGTAATAGATATTTGAGAACAAAAATTTGTTTATGAATTATTATGTAAGTTGACTACGAAACCAGTTTGTATACTTTACGTATGGAGATTTGGAAATGAGTTTGTCGAATTTCACTCGAAATCACTATTTTATGATATCTTGTAATTTTGGAAAAGGGTTTGGAAAAATATCTATTTTTATTCTTGACTTCTTCAAATTGGATGAGTAGCATCATTTGCCGGAATTGAACAATGAATTGACAATTCCTTAACTCTTAACAAATTGTTATGAGCACACATAAAGGTTTTAAACAAATTACACGGTATTTTTGTTTTAATCTAAAGTTTTAATTTCATTTTTATTAAATTTTCTAAAATGTTAATAATAATTAATTTATTATTATTGAAGGTTATATTTAATACCAAAAATGATTTAAACTTTTATAATGGAAAATGAACAATGGTGATAAGTAGAAGGTAAAATATTTCATCTAGATGTTTTTCTTTTGGTAGTGTTCCCAGAATTGAAGCAGAATTACCGCGCTGAATTGTCAAACTGATTCGTTGAATTAGAAAGAATGTAGATCCTGGATCCCCTGATGCAATTTGAATAAATTTTCTAATTTTCTTCAAAAGGTTTAGTCCTTTAGGTCTCCAAACTCCGCTTGATTTGACTGCTACTGGAACAAAATAGAACTTATTTTCCGGTAGAAAGTTGTATTTCCGGATCTTCCTGCTTTCGGCTATTAGTGCTGCTGCTGGTGGATTCTTACATGTGGATAAAATATACGACTGAGCATAAGTATTAATGCAGCTAAAATCCCAAACCAGAGATTTTCCTCTCGACGTGCGTACTAGCGTCATTCCATCGGAATGTTTTCCATTTAATCTTGAAAGTCCTGGAGGTTCTCTAATACATGGAAATCCTGCTGATCTAAGCGCTCTGAGGATGAAATCATTGATTCCATTGTGTCTTGAGAATTTTCCTTTTCCCTTCTTACAAGAAAGACCGTGAAATCCCGTATCGTCTACTTCAAGTCCGCAGGAACAAAGATGTGGAAAGCAAATTTGAGTTCCTAGACGAAGTCCACAAGATATCCTAAAAGTTACATCAATCAGTGAAGTTCCAAGTTGAGGTGACGGCAGTACCCCAAGTCAAGCTCCAGTTTCTGGAATAGTTGAAGATATCAATCTTGCTTTATCTACATCAGAAGAGCAATTTGAGAATAGTAGTTGAAAAAGAATTTTTTGTTGAGGTTCTTCCCAAGAATTTTGGGATTTTCGTGTAGATTTTTCTGGAATGTTTTCAATGTTTCTTGAAGACCAAATTTCTTCAGCTTCTTTCAGAGACGAATCAATTTGAATATATTCAGGTAATAAAGTAGGAATGAGATTTTCGACACTGTAGAATGACGCAAGGAAACACGGAATCGCCAAATCTACTATATGTTTTATCCCAACACCGCCTTTTTTGATGGGAAGTGATGGTTGTAACCAGGCCTGATCAGTGAGGTTTGAGTTGGTAATTTTTTCTAGGATTGATCTTAGGGTGTCGTCGTATAGACTTAAACTGTGTTCACCTTTCCATGTAGGGAAGCTTCGTAGGAAAAAAATTAGACGGGGGATGGAGAATGAATGTCTAAGAAGAAAATAGGCAGAGTGAGTTGAAATATTCCTCAAACATTCTCCAAATATTTTCAATTTGTTTGTTTTATCTTCAAGGCATTTTTGAATCGCTTCGTTAGAGATGGGAGATCCCAGAAGAGTGGCATCACATGGTTTGATAATTTGAATTCCGGGACAAATTTTATCAGATTTTGAAAAAATTAGTTTTTGTGTATTTTCATCACAGAATCCCAGGATGGCGATCTCACATTTTGAAAAATTTGGAGAAAGCCCGACTTTACTAGCCAAAAGAAAAATTTTTTCAAGGTCTTCATATACTTTTTCTGGTGAATCAGCTACTGTGCAGTCGTCTAAGTACCAAATGTTAAGTTCAGACTTGATTTTTTGACAATTGGCTGAACGATGAGACAGAATAAAGCAGGACCAAGAGGATCTCTTTGTTGGACACCTCGATCGGATAGTAGAGAATTGTCAGCATAAAAAATTTGAATGGGATTTCTATAGCATTGGTACACGAAATGGTAAATTTCAGGAAGCCTAATCGTCACCCTCTCCAATAAGGTATCTTTTCTCACTTTGTTGAAAGCATTTTTGAAATCAATTTTAACAAATACTTTTATTGTTGTGTGACGAAGAGAAGTATGATCTAGCTGTGTGAGTTCCTGCTTCTGAACATCCTCGGACATCAATTCCAAGTTAATTCGGGAGAAAATCGAGGTATAATGATGTAGAAATTCGTTTTGTTATGATCTTAGCTGCTAGACGTCGCCATGTATTCTCTACAAGAATGGGCCGAATACCTCTAGTTTTCTTTGAAAGAGAGGTTAATGATCCTCCAAAAAGTATGGGACAAATATTTTCAGGGACTTTACCGGATAAAATCAAATTTAATATTTTCTTGATTGATTCGAGTAGTTTACTAGTCTCAGTATTCGAATGATTAAACAGGAGATCTTTCAAGATTTGTGGACGTAAGCCGTCTAAACCTGCAGCTGAGCCGGGGCAGAAAGAAGAAATTTCCTTCAAGATTTCAGGTTCTTCGATGATCCAATTAAACTCTTCAATGTCATAATTTGTAGGGAAATGGTTAGGAGTTGGATGAGGGAGGGGGAGGGGGTGTTTTTGTATAAGTGCGTCGAGTGTTTTAACGGTGTCAGGCGCAATAGTATCGTCGGAAATGATAAGTCGTATGGCTCCTGATATGTCTCCATCTCCCAGCTTTGATTCCACTTTCTTCCATATCTTAGAAAAGGAGTATTCATTGTCCATCATATTCAGGAGTACTGCTTTTTTTTTAAATTCCAGTTTTCGATATTCTTCTTGACAAAGGTAGTAAGGTTGAGCACTTTATCATCATGGTTTGGTACGTGTAGGGTGATGTATGGGAAGAATAAAAGATCATTCCAAGATTCCTCTGAATTATTGGTGTTGACGTTATTGATGCATTCCATTAGTGCAGATCATAGTGTGAAACGTGCTTCTTTTGGTACTCTGTGGAGCGTAGATATCCCTGATTTTAATGATGCTAATTTAGAACCAAGGTTAGTTGGAATTTTAGAGTCTTCTGTCTTCCATCAAATTCCAAAGAAATGAGGTCCATTGAATCCGCTGTATCTGCGCTTCGATGACACTTGAAGAAAACATAATTTGACCCAGTTTCCTAAGGTTACTGGAGTGACGCCGTTAAGATGTAAAGATTTTCGGTATGTTTCGAACCGTTCCCATGGAATATTCTTGGAAACTGCTCATTCGATGTCAACCTCCAGAGTTAAGATAGGCCATGAGATTCCATAGATCACGAATCGAACTTCTTTGTGAAGAAGATGATGGAACGACTCTTGGAATGGATTCAGTGATTTCTGAGTTAGTGGTTGTATTTAAAACTTCATATTAATAGGTATTGCTGGAATCATTGATTTCTTTCAAAGATAAATCTTCTGTCGCTTTGATCCCAATCTTGTTTATTTCGCCTAACTTGGCAGCCTTTCTTTGTTTTCTGGAGAGTATTTTGTTTGAAATCCGAGGTGGCAGTGACTGATTTGGAAATCCTGATGCATTGGAGGAATTCATTTTGAAAGGGTCCTAGATAAATACAGATGTTGTGATAGTATCTTATAAATCCAATATATCCAAGAAAAGAAAAAGCAGTCTTTCGAGCCACATATACTATATGTAAAAGAAAATTTGACTTAGCTTGTCAAAAGACCAGATTCGGTTTTAAAATGGTTGGAGAGCCCGTTGTCATGGAGGGATGAGGTACAGTTGGAAAAGTGTCTTCTCCGAAATGTGTCTTTTCCGAAGTGGTAGTTGTCAGGAGAGAGAAAATGTCCTATTGAAAGTATCTTCTCGGAATTGTAAGGTGTTATAAGGAACTGTGCTCGTCAGATTGGATTAATTCTAAATAAATTCAGATTCCGTGGTAGTATCTTCTACTTTTAACGAGTGAAAGAATAATAGTAACGTAGGTCGTCACATATACTTAAAAAAATTAGACTTAGCTTGTCTTAATTGGTTGATTTCAGTATTCCAAGTATTGATTTAGGTTGTCAAGGAATCGTGATAATGTTTTGTTGATGATGAACAAATATTTTGACAAAGACCTACTTTCTGTATCCTATGATTTGATCTTTGGCACGATTGTGAGATGATTGTCCAAAAGTGTCAGCCAGCAGATTGAAGAATTTTTGATGATTACCACTTGTATGAGACCATCGTCCACATGATTGTCCAAAAATAATTTGTCGCACTCACTCGCAAATGCAAAAGAAAATCTAAAACTGAGGACCTCAAAAAATAATCGATTCACTTAGCAACCCCAATCAAAAACCAATTATTATTCTAAAGTTAGAATGTTTTATTTTTAAAAGATTATTCATGCTTAGACTTGTACGTCAAAAGGATCGTTTAATTTTTACCTCTTTCTTTTTTCGTAAATTTTGTTTGAAACAAGTTAATGTTGATGAACATGTTAATGAACATGCTAAATTTCCCCATCACTTTGAAGTTCATAACTGCGCAAAGGGCTTTGTCCCATTGTTACAAGGAAGGGTTAATTCTTGAAAGAAAGAGTATTTTTTACTTTTTTGAGTCTTTCACTTTTGCATCGGTTCTATAGTAAATTATGGGACTATGTAGACACGTTCAAACCTGTTGTTACATGTGTCAATATGTTGGCAATTCTTGGCTGTTATTGTCAATGTCGGTGTCGGCTTCTTCGCTGATGATGTCAATGATTGTTTTGGAATTTTTGCTACTGGGGTCAGTGTTGGTCACGAGTTTTTTTCATGCATTTGGTTGTATAATCAGTTTTGCAAAAGGAACTAGGTTGCTAGATTACTAGGTTCCAGGGGTTGCGGAATACAAGAGAAGTTAGGGCGGGAATAAAAAAATTGGTCATGGCCGAAATCTTGAAGAAAAGTCATTGACTCTGTGTTAAACATGTGATGATTTTCTACTCTGATAAAATTATTTAGTTTTTTTCTTAGGTTCTTAGACCTAAGTGATATAGCAACATCGTCTAGTTTATTGTAAAACGGCATCATGGTGGTATGTGAAGACTTAGGGTCTTCAGGTATTGAATTTGCATTTTCTGTAGTCGGTGGATAATCACAATTCATCTGTAGTAGAATTTTTGCAATTCTTGAATTTCATTTCTAAACATGTCTGAACTTTACTGCTGTTGAATAATCTTTTAGGAATAATTATCGATTGGGCTTCCTTCAACCAGGACATAAGTATTGGAAAAACTTGTTTTCAGAGGTTATGACAGGTTTAATAAAATAGTTTAAAGGCAGCGCTAGCCATGCGAGAGAAGCGAGCGTCGGCTAGTTATTTATTATTTATTAATTGTCAAACTCCTTTATTATTAAGCCAGGTACCCAAATGGTATAAGTTCCAACTGAGTTACCCAGAATGGTATCCATGGCACTTATTAATGTGGAGGTGGTTTGGGAAAAGTTGGTACCATAAAATCACAAACACGCCAAGAAAATAAAAAACCTCCAAAATCCAGACACGCGCAAAAACTCAAACATGCGCTAAAGCACACGTCCATACCCAGATTTGCGCCAAACACCGAAACATGCACCAACACAAAATCATTCAGCAAAAACCTAGAAACTCACCATAACCAATACACGCGGCGAAACCTTAATAAGTGCCAAAAGCTAAATACGCAGTAATACCCAAATACCAGGCAAAAGACGTGTAGCAAAACCTAAAAAAGCACCAAAACACAAAAGCGCGACAAAATTCTAAGACATACCTAAACTCAAATATTCGCCAAAACCCAAACACGAGCAAAAATTCCAACACGCACCAAAACTAAAAATACAACCAAAATCCAAACGCGCCAAAACAGACACTCCTTAAAACCCATATACGCTCCAAAGATTTTCGGGTGTTTGGAATCTGGTATGCTGCATTTCTTTGGTGCTTGGAACGGTATGGGATGCTTTAACATTAATCTCAATTCATGCAAAAGGTTTCAGGGTAACTTTATCACATTTCGGTAAAAACGTTTATTTTCTAAATTAATTTGAAATATTGTTACAGTTTATACTGTAGTTAGTTTTTTTTCTACTATAGTTTTTTTTCTACTATAGTTAATTTTTTTTTCATGTAGTTAATTTTTTTTATTCTAAATTATTTTTAAGATAATTTATACATTTACTTACCTTTTCTTTGTTAATTTCCGTTTGTGTGTACTAATTATAATAATGAGTAGAATAGGTCTATTATTATTCCTTTGTTTTAAGATAATAATAGATGATTTTGCACAAAGTACGCTAGTTGTCGGGGTATATAAACCCAAGATTTTAGGATAAAATCATCATTCCAATTCTAGCTTTAGCTTAAGTAGCGTAACGTCTAAACCTTAAGTAGGAAATTGGATATGCCAATAACAAAATTGGTTTAAAGGTTATTGTTCCAGGATTTAAAGTTTCAATGATTGTTTATTAAATAAATTATACAGTGTGTATTAGTAACGAATGAACGGGAATACCTACTCTAACCAACCCTCACTCAATCCCACCGTCAGTTATAGGCAACGATTCGAAGTTTGATATTCCAATTTTTGTTTTATTGTAATATTTAAGTCGAAAGGATAAGGATGAAATCAAAATTTGTTTGATAACCGATATAAGTATTAACTAATAATTTCTGTCATTTGCGAATATAAAATTCCATTAACGCTATCCAAACTAGTCATATCAGCAAATAATGGATGCTGCAAAATGTAAGACAGGGGTTTTACGATGATCGACTGAATCACTGTTTATGAATGGATGGGGGATACTTCGAACAAATGATTCATTAAGGAGAGGTAATCTGGTAGACTTAATTTAAGATATGCATAAAATACAACAGTAACAAGGGAATGCGTGGAAGTATGGAATGTAATAGCGTTGGTTAGATTCGGATATATTCGTTTAGTGAATGATCACTTCCTGTTAAATCACTCTCATAGCCAGATTTGTTGCCCATAACTGATTGGATGAGGGTTGATTAGAGTGGGTATCCTCGTTCAGTCGTTACTAATACACACTGTACTTATCAATTGCGAGGCTGTGCTTAAATGTATTGAATAGGGTTTTGATTATTTAAAAAAGGTTAAATAAATGATAGACTTTCTGGATACTGACAGTCGACAGGCAAGCGAAGCCCTGGCTGTTCAGGTTTAGAGTTAGAAGTTTTTTGGTGGGAAAAGCCACAATTAACTCGACTATTTTTCTGAGTCAAATTCAAAGGTGTACAAGTGTTCGTTGATTAACACAGTAGGTATACCACCAAAAAATGACGGTAAAAGTCAAAGTAAAGATACCTGATATCGTATCTGGATCTGCGATTTTGTGTCCAAATCGTGATTTACAGTTTTCCAAAACTATAATCCAACCTTATGTCTATGCTGTCGTAGTCGACTATGAGACAGAGCTCTGGATTACAAATATTGGCGTTGGTCCAATTATGTTGAGGAAAAATACCACGATTGCTTCGGCTCAGTTGTGCTCCGGAGGCGCAGACATTTTTCTCCTTAGTGAAAAGAACCCAGTTGCTGTGGAGAACGCTGAGCTCTGTAGGATTGAAAAATCTAAGCAAAAATTAGGGGTTAAATTTGGAAAAAATTTGATAGTATTTGAGCAGACTCAAACATTGAAAATTGTAGAATAGTTTTCCGATGTTTTTGCAACAGAGGAATCCGAAGTGGAAAAACAAATTTGTTTAAACATAAAATTGAGACAGGGGATCAACTCCCGATTAGATATTATCCCTACCTCGCATTTTTTGTAGAGCGTAAGAAAATCAAGGAGAAAGTTAGTGAACTCCTTGTAGCAGGGATTGTTGAAGAATCAAGCTCGCCTTGGGTGGTTCCTGCCGTATTAATTTCTCAGAAAGAAGGCGGTTATCGTTTATGATTTGAATATAGGAACTCGAACACTGTGACAAAGAAAAACGCGTATCCTCTCCCTAGGATGGAAGATACAATAGACAGATGACGATCTGCGAAATTTTGCACAATGTTGGATTTATTTCAGATTTCTATAAAATAAAAGTTGATGAAAAGGATCAAAAAAGACGGCGTTTTTCACGCCAGATGGTTTGTACTAATTTAAACGGTTACCGATTTGTTTATGTAACGCACCATCGAGTTATCAGTATCTCATGGATGTGGTATTGTCAGGTTTATATGGTGGGCTCATAGAATGAATCTTAAAATGCCAATAGCTGTTATTGCGTAAATTATTCTTAATTGATCAAAAATGTGTTTTTTACCTCTTTCAAAAGTAATATTGTGAAAGATTATTCCAAATCGTAGTAGAATTAAAACATATACTTCTGGGTGACCATAAAATCAAAGCAGATGTTGGTATAAGATTGGGTCACCTCCTCCAGCAAGCTCAAGGAAAAAAGGATTCAAATTACAATCTGTGAGTAATATAGTGATAGCACCGGCGAATACGGGTAAAGAAAGAAGAAGAATGATTGCGGTTAGAAATACTGATCACACAAACAAGGGGGTTTGATCTCAGATTATACCTGGGGTTCTTATATTAATAATAGTTGAGATGAAATTTACTGCGCCAAGAATAGAGGATGCTTCAGCTAAATGGAAACTGAAAATGGATGGATCAACTGAACTTTCGGCAAGGGCTACATTAGAAAATAACGGGGAGTAAACAGTTCATCCAGTTCCAGCCCCACTTTCTACTAATTCTCCTATTAATAATAAATTTTAAGATGGAGGTAGTAATCAGAAATTTATGATATTTATACGTGGGAAAGCTATATCAGAGGCCCCAATTATTAAATGGATGAGTCTATCACCAAACCTCTCAATTATAATTGGTATTACTATGAAAAAAGTTATCATAAATGCATGAGCTGTAACTATTACATTGTACGTTTGATCATCTCCAATGAATAAACCTGAGTGTCCTAATTCTAATAGAATTATAATACCAAGCTGCACAGGTAAATGAAGCCCACGCCCCTAAAATATAATATATTGTTCCAATGTCTTTATATTTATNAATTTTAAGATGGAGGTAGTAATCAGAAATTTATGATATTTATACGTGGGAAAGCTATATCAGAGGCCCCAATTATTAAATGGATGAGTCTATCACCAAACCTCTCAATTATAATTGGTATTACTATGAAAAAAGTTATCATAAATGCATGAGCTGTAACTATTACATTGTAAGTTTGATCATCTCCAATGAATAAACCTGAGTGTCCTAATTCTAATAGAATTATAATACTAGGTTGCACAGGTAAATGAAGCCCACGCCCCTAAAATATAATATATTGTTCCAATGTCTTTATATTTATTTGAAAGTATGCATTGAATGAATGGAATGACTGAAATTTAAAGCATTAAACTGTAAATTTAATTAAAGTTATATTCTTTCTGCTAAGTATTTAGTATAAATTAAGTATATTTAAGAAGGTTGTTATGTTATATAGATTAATAATTAAGTGAATTGAGATATATAGATATATAGAGTTGATTTAGAAGCTGTTAAAAAGTTAATTTAATAAGAATAAAAAATTGCAAGGTTTTTTGTAGTGTAAATAGTATTATTTTTATACGAGTAAAATTTAAAGTTTAAAAAATTTAAATTTATATTATGGGCTTTGAAGGTTCACAGTGTGATTAATATAAAACATTAAATTATTAGTTATATTAATCAAACTGTGATTATTGGTAACTAAAACCACATTATCAGAGGGGCGATAATATTTAATGCTACAAAGATAGCAGTGTTTAAATGTATAGAATTGATTATTTTTATGTTAGTTATGGATTCATTTAAAAAAATAGTTTAATAAATTGTACATAAAAATGAAAGGCTAGAAATTAAATAATTATAAGTATAAGAATAATCATAATATTAATTTGAGATATTATAAAGGCAATTAAAGCTATAATTTTTATAAAAAATCTTAGAAAGGAGGGTAAGCCAGCAATCGAGAGGAAATTAAATATAATATTAATTTAAAAAATTAATTAACAGTAAATTCTTAATATTTAATATTATAAAAATAGGGGTAATTGCTGTAATTAAAGTAGAGTAGAGGGTTAAGTATACTCATCAAATTATTTCATTGGTAGAAATGATAGTAAGTATTCAGCTAGAATGAATAATATATGAATAAGTAATAATCTTTTTAAGATTAAATTGATTACTGCCTCTTATAAGGCCTACAACGGAAGATATGATTACGAATTCTCAGATAAAAGGTCTGGTTAAACAAAAATGAGACCAGAACAAAAGGGGCAAGTTTTTGTCAAGTCAAAATTAATACACATTAAAACCATTCTGATTTTTTAACACCTGTGGGAATCAAAAGCGTATGGAGCCTACCAAAGCTTTTAATATCAAACATTTTATTATAATATCACGGACTTAGGCACTGGAGAACGAATTTGCTTGAGCTTAGATATAGAAGTACAAACTTCTACCGAACTTACTATTTTGGGGGCGTCTACCAGAGCGGACAGGTTATTTTATTGTAATGAGAATAACTTTGGGTACCGGACCCGTTCCGAGTCTGGTTCTAGTTATCGGACTCGTCCCGAACTTGGGACTGGAACTGCTCTACTCCGGGGTCTGGCACTGTCATTCGAACTCTCCGGTGGTGGGATGCGTTAATCCTGAAGGGAATATCGAAATCTGTTCTCCGGACTGAGAGAACTCCTTTCTCTGTCTCCTAAGAAGTTGAACAATAGCTCATATCTGGAAACTTCTATTGTCCTGATCTACGGGGGATCCGGAATCCACTCTCTCTGAGATCCCCGAGACTTCTCAATCCGCGGGTGAACTAGGATCTCCCCGGATTCTCTGGGATCTCCGGATCACTTGCTCCACGGGTGAACTAGGTTTTCCCCAGATTCTCTGGGATCTCCGGATCACTTGATCCACGGGTAAACTTGGTTCTCCCCTGACTCTAGAATCTCCTGACTACTCAATCCGCGGATGAACTAGGTTCTCCACGGACTTTCTTGGAGTTATTCCGTTCAACTAATTTAGTACAAAGGAACTTACCGGTGGACAGAAATCCACATCTTCCCGTTATTTTAAGTTCGGGTTGCACTCTCCCGTTCTAAGAGGATTCCGTGAAGAATCAATGAAGTATTGGGTCCCGATATCCCGAGTATGACCGGAGCGTCCGGATCTCTGTTTTCTATTTCCAGGTGCCTCGTCCAGCTCAGCCATACCGGAGGTATCGGAAGATAATGTGTGATGTCAAGGGGAACTCGAAGAACTAGCGTTGCTCGCTGAGATGGAATTTTGCCACACGGGAGTTCTGACCCTGAGCAGAGATGGCGCCCTGCCGAGTCCACGGTCTTCGAAAAGGGGGAACTTTTGACACTACACATACACTTACTGTTTCGATGGGGAAAACCTCTAGTCTCTCTCTCTCTCTTCCACCGCCAGGGGATCACACCAACTCAAACAACTTCACACAACGATCAAAATAAATGCACTTTACTCCTCTGTTTAACCTAATTACTCATTTATTTCATTCTTCTAATTTAAGATAACTACTTTTAGATTAAGACAATAAATTTTCCTACCTTTACTCTATTGGAATGGCAAAGCACTACTTAGGTGTTTCTACGCAAAACTCGAATGAACCATTTCTCTGCCGAGACACAGGAAGGCATCGGTTTTATCCAATCGGGCGATTACGTCATAGGAAACCGAGTTTATTTTGTCATGAGTGCTTTACTACATTTTGTCGTTAGTCCAGATGGACATCCCGGATAACCACATCTGGCATAACTGGTTCAAACAAGTTTCAACCCATGCCTCACCATACTCAGAAATTGATTTTCGCCACAATACTTAAATGAATCGAGATTTAATAGTGGTGTTTTTATTGTAATTGAATGTATAGAGGTAATATATAGTAAATATAATGTTAATATTAGTAACAGAATGAGAGTTAAATTAAACATGAACCAAATTTGTAATTTATGAATTTAACAAATATCTGTTAGACTGTTTACCAAAAAAATTTCTTTCAGAGTAGTTTTGGATGTACAATCTGCCCACTGTTAAAAAATGAAGGGCCGCGGTATGCTGACTGTGCTAAGGTACCATAATAATTAGTCTCTTAATTAGGGAATGGAATGAAAGATTAAGCTAATAGGAATTTTATTAATTACAGATAAATGAATTTGTGCTATAAATGAAAATGTTTATGCTTTTATAAGACGATAGGACGCTATAGAGCTTTATTCAAAGATTATTGAGTATGAGTTAGTTGAATAGTATTTAATTGTATTAAATCTAATTGGGAAAGTTAAAGAATATTAAAATTTCTTTATTTTATAGGTAGTAAATAATAAGTTGATCTGGATTTACTTGGATTCATTGGAGCCATTGGAGGTGAATATTAGGGACAATCGGTTGTGTGGAATTGAAAGTAGAAACATGAGAAGCAAAGGATTTTTCGACAATTGCTACACTTGATAAATCTGCTATCGCTGGTGCATTGCTGCAACTACCACTGTCTTCAGACGTCCAATCAAAACAAACCTGATTAACGTTTAAGAATTCTTCTTTGTGTTCATATTCGAGTAAACCCGACGAAATAAATGAATACCTTATCATGGATTTGAAAATAGAAGCAGATAGCTGGTGATGCAAGAGTGATTGGAGCTTGATTACTCCTCGTCAAGATGTAATCCTGTCGTCTGGATGAATACCTTTCGGCTCGATGAATACATAATTAATTATCCTCCGAGCCAGATTCTTCAACTGTCTGTGGAAAGTGGTATCTAGCGGCCGACAATAAGGTGTACAATTTTTTGGTATTATGTGTACTTCAGCTTCCGGTTTTTCATTTTCAATTCCAAATATTTCAGTATAAATTTCTGGATTTGTCTGGCCAGTCCAAGAATCAATTATATACAAGAAGTCGTTGCTCACTTCTTTTGAAATTATTTCTTGGTTGAAATATTTTGCAAGTGAAGTATTTAGTTTCCCGGATCTGCTACATGTTAATGTGACATTTGGAGCCATAGCATTCCATAATCCCTGTTCAACTCTTTGGCCGAGTTTCCCTTGTGTCTCTTGTAGACATACAAATACATTCCCAATAATAGATCCTGCTGCCGAAATAGTGTATTGGACAGTATAGGAATGTGTCACGAGGTTTTTGGGAGATTTAGCGTATCCAAACACTTTTTTTTCACCCTTGTGAGTCAATGTTCGAGCAGAGATGAGCTCATAGTTAAAACCGCATTGATCTGTGTTGATAATTAGGTGTGGGGAGTAGTGAGGGAATCTTGCTTTGACTTTGGTTCTGAAATCTTGAGCATGTTTCAAAATGGTATCCAAACTGGCAACTTCGCGTTTGTTGACGAGGTGGGTAATCTTCCGGCTGGTGAAACGATTTGCTGATCTAAAATTTGCTGCCCATTTCGAACTTGCCTTGAAACATGAAAGAGCATTTATTTCCGTCGCTTTCTGGATAGCCCATTGCTGAATATTGATTGTTTTCAAAATTTTGCATTGGTTCCTTGATTCGAGAAAATTTTCCAAAACAAATTGGTTGATTTGGCGAAATTTTTCATGTTTCGTCCCTCCAGCCTCAACTTGCTTTCTCCATTGTACAATTTGCTGTTTTGATTGCAGAGAAGCACATCCTCTTCGCTGCAGCGTTTTCAAATTCCAAGTTGGATGCGCGTCTACAACTTCTAGAACTATTTTCTTTGTGGCCAGTGGAATTTGCATATATGCGTGAGTTTCGTCCAGATCTTCATCAAAACTTTCTGCATTTTCGTCGTCATCTGATTAGGCAAATAATGCATTGTAATAATTTTGTTAATACAAGGTGGTTTATAAAGTAGCACAAATGTGAAATAATCTTTTGAGTTAGAAAGTTATGCTGTTGAATTGGGTTTTATCATAGTTTTGATTATAAACCACCTTTCAACTCTACTCAAATTATTTTTCGTATTACTACCATCTCGATTAAGTTCATCTTCTTGACGGAACACATAATCGTCCAATAAATGCAAAAATTTTCTGTATAGCGAGTATTATCGCCTTAGCATCGGGTTTGTCCTCACCATGATGTGGAAACTCAGAGAATGTTGTAAAATTATAACATATATCAATTTCGCATCCTTTACATGCCTGATCACTCCTGATTATTCTAATTATCTGGTATATTTTGTTGAGTTTAGTAAGACAATGACAGAGGTTAAAAATTTAGAAGGAAAAAAGTGAATTAGAAGTGGTGAGATTCGAACCCTTGACTCCCTTCTCTAAATTGAGCAAAAAACCAACGCATACTCCACTGACCACTCCCTCGCGGTTACTGGTGGACTAGCTTTTTAAAGCGGTATTTGTCTCATACTCTTATTCTATCAAAAAAAAAAAACTTTCGGGCCCCGTAGCCCCCTTCACCAATGCTATTAGCAAGTAAAAATTATTGCAATCTACTTGTATTGACCATCGCTAGATGATGGAATTCATTCGACTCAAAATTTCGGACATAATGACTTGCGTAGTACTCTTTAGTAATAAAGTTATTTAATAGAGTGATAGTATATATCATTGTGGTTTTATCTTATACTTTAGTAATTATTGGAGTGTTGGTGTGTGTAGCTTTTATGGTGTTATTGGAACGTAAGGTTTTAGGATATATTCAAGTTCGTAACTGCCAAATAAGGTGGGGGTGGTAGGAATTTTTCAGTCATGTAGCGATGTCATTAAGTTATTTACTAAGGAACAAATAGTTCCATCTTTTTTTAATACAATACCTTTTTACATTTTTCCTTTGTTTACTTTTACAATTATTTTGCTAATGTGGTCATTAATTCCATCAGGTTGAAGAATATTAAATATAGAGCTAGGGGGTTTATTATTTTTTTGTTGCACAAGACTTAGAGTTTATGGGCTTATAGGGAGAAGATTATCTTCTAACTCTAATTGTGCTATGTTAGGCGTAATACATGGAGTTTCACAGATTATTTCTTACGAGGAATCTTTAGCTTTTTTTTCATTAGTATTATTTTTTTAACAAGATCGTTTAATATTAAACATTTTGGTACAAATGAAGCGTTTTGTTTATTTATATTTTTAATACTTCCTAGATTCTTAATATGGTTAACATCGATATTAGCTGAAACTAACCGTTTGATTTTGCGGAAGGAGAGCCTCAGTTAGTGTCTGGATTTAATGTTGAGTAAGGAAAAAGGGGGTTTGCTTTGTTATTTCTAGGAGAATACCGTATTTCTCGGTATAAGTCACTTGGGGAATTAAATTTTCCAACCCGGCAAAGGCTGGGGCATTATTTCGAAGCGGGAATTATTTTGAGGTGGGGAATTATTAATTGGAAATAAAAAATTTTTTACTTCCTATAAGAGGTAAAAAAGTACAAATAATGGAATTTTCTTATTCATGTCTGGGATATTTGATACTTTATTGGCTTTTCTGTGGTATTGATTTAAATTTAAAAGTTTTAATTTTTCTCTTTTCAGATCATTTTACATAAAATTGTTTCCAATTTCGCGCCTGATGAGACTTTTAATAATTCCTCATGGGGATTTATTTCGAGGTGGGGATTATTATTTCAAACTAGCCAAAAGGTGAGGAATTATTTCAAAGGAGGAATTATTTCGACGTGGGAAATTAAATCGAGAAATACGGTATGCAAAAATTATTTTTATAAGATATTTTATGGACTATTATTTTTAAAGAATTTAATAAACTTTTTATTATTTAATTTATTTGAGGTGTTTTTTTGTTTTATTTTTATCTGGATACGAGGCACCTTACCACGTAAAAGTAATGATAATTTATTAATATTGGCGTGAAGGAAATTTTAGCCGGTTTATGTTAAGTTATGTTTTATTTTTTTNAGTAATGATAATTTATTAATATTGGCGTGAAGGAAATTTTAGCCGGTTTATGTTAAGTTATGTTTTATTTTTTTATTAAATTGAGAATTTGTCGTTAACTTGTAACTCTAACGAGGTAGGTTAAATGTTGGGCAGTATTTNATTTTTTTATTAAATTGAGAATTTGTCGTTAACTTGTAACTCTAACGAGGTAGGTTAAATGTTGGGCAGTATTTAATCTATCTTAGTGGGTATTTTGATTATTAGGTATAAAGTGTAAAGTGTGAGGACACCAACCTGTGAATCTAACTAGGTAGGTTAAATATTGGGCAGTATTTAATCTTTCTTAGTGAGTATTTTGATTATTAGGCATAAAGCGTAAAGTGTGAGTGGCACCAACCTGTAAATCTGACTAGGAAGGTTAAATATTGTGCAGTATTTAATCTATCTTAGTGGGTATTTTGATTATTAGGTATAAAGTGTAAAGTGTGAGGGGCACCAACCTGTAAACCTTACTAGGCAGGTTAAATATTGCGCAGTATTTAATCTTTCTTAGTGGGTATTTTGANGGCACCAACCTGTAAACCTTACTAGGCAGGTTAAATATTGCGCAGTATTTAATCTTTCTTAGTGGGTATTTTGATTATTAGGCATAAAGTGTAAAAAGGGAGGAGCACCAACCGGTAAATTTAATTAGGTAGGTTAAATATTGCGCAGTATTTAATCTTTCTTAGTGGGTATTTTGAGTATTAGGCATAAAGTGTAAAGTGTGNTAGGTTAAATATTGCGCAGTATTTAATCTTTCTTAGTGGGTATTTTGAGTATTAGGCATAAAGTGTAAAGTGTGAAAGGCACCCACCTGTAAATCTAACTAGGTAGGTTAAATATTGGGCAATATTTAATCTTTCTTAGTGGGTATGCATCTATTTTATTTAAAATTATTTTAAAATAAAATTATTAGTAGATTTTAACTACTATTGAGTATTTTCAAGATACTTTATTTTATTAATTTAAATAATTAAGTTGTGAAGGTTTTATTACTAATTAGGATTGAGATGATAGGATTAATAATAAAATAAAGAAAATAACGGATGGTTATAAGTTGCCCTAGTGAAATGTAGAGGTTTTCAATTGGGTTAACTTCGATACAGGTTAAGATTAAGGTTACTGTAATATACAGGGTCATCTGAAAGTAGCTCCGGGCTTTTAAAAATCTGTACCTCTTTATTGAATTGATATACAGTTATCGTTTTGGACTCGTTGGAAAGCTGAATGTCAAGAAGGAATATTGGACACGATCGCAAAGTTTAAGGGTCACCATTATTGGGAGTAATTCATGATCAAATGAAAAATTGTTAATTTAGCATTACGATTGGCATGGAGAAATTTTAGAAACAAATCTTGAATTATTTGATCAACATCGGTTTGGTTGCTGTAAAAAGTGCTGAAACGGATTGTTNAACAAATCTTGAATTATTTGATCAACATCGGTTTGGTTGCTGTAAAAAGTGCTGAAACGGATTGTTTGAATTTGGGACAATAAAAGCCGCTATGGTAATCCTAATGCTAAATTAAAACTTTTCAATTTAATCATGAATTGACCTTAGTGATGCTGGTTCCTATCCTTTTTTATTGTGACCAATATTTCGTCTTGACATTCAGCTTTCCAATGAATCATAAACAAGACTTCTGTGTCAACCCAATAAAGAGATACAAATTTTCAAAAGCCCGGAGCTACTTTCAAATGACCCTGTATAATCAGAATAAAAATTGATCAATTATAAGATTTTTATTTCTTATTATTTTAGTCAGGTTAGTAAATAGTATTATAAATAGGATTGCAATATTTAAGATTAAGCATAAAACACCTCCAAGTTTATTAGGGATGGAACGAAGAATAACATACGCAAAAAGGAAGTATCTTTCAGGTTGAATGTGGATTGGAGTCACTAGAAGGTTTGCTGGAATAAAACTATCAACATCCTCCAAAGCATAAGGGTATATTAAACATAAGCAGAAGAGTATTCAAATTATTATAATTATACCTATAAGATCTTTAAATGAATAAAATGGATGGAATGTGATTTTATTAAAGTTTGCATTAAGCCCTATAGGGTTATTAGATCCTGTTTGGTGAATAAATAGAAGATGGATTATTACTAGATATACACCCATCTAGAGAATTAAAAATGGAAGCTAAAAAAGCGGGTTAATGTAGCGTTGTCTACAGCAAACCACCTCATAGTCATTGGACTAGATATAATCCAAGGTATGGGGCAGCTGAGAGTAGGTTAGCAATAACTCCCCAAAATGATATTTGTCCTCATGGTAAAACATTGTCTATAAATGCTGCTCCTATTAGTATAAATATTATTAATACACCGATATTTCATGTATTTGAAGGAGGAATAATAGACACCGCGGCCAATATGAAGATACAGGCAAATAAAAAATATAGAAGCTTTATTGGCATGAAGTGGACGAATAAGTAATCCTGTATTAACATCACGTGTAATACGTACTATCTTGTTAAATGCAAGATTAATATCATTAAAGTAATGTATAGCTAGAAAAAATCCAGTAATAATTTGTATAATTAAGCATACCCTCAAAAGAAAGCCAAATTTCATCAACTAGATAAATTAATAGGAGTAGGTAAATCAATTAGTAAATTATTTATGATTTGTAATAAGGCGTGTCTTTTACATGTTACGGGGNTAATAGGAGTAGGTAAATCAATTAGTAAATTATTTATGATTTGTAATAAGGCGTGTCTTTTACATGTTACGGGGTGTTATTGGAACGTAAGGTTTTAGGATATATTCAAGTTCGTAACTGCCAAATAAGGTGGGGGTGGTAGGAANTAATAGGAGTAGGTAAATCAATTAGTAAATTATTTATGATTTGTAATAAGGCGTGTCTTTTACATGTTACGGGGCGTAAGGTTTTACGAAGTGGCTCTTAGTTTAGAAATACAATAGTAACAGTAATTAAAAGTTAAAAGAAGATAACTGATCAATGTGAGAGTTATAAATGGAGAGGTTNCTGATCAATGTGAGAGTTATAAATGGAGAGGTTCTAGCATATATTTTATAAATTAAGTTATAAATATTTAAATTATTCTCTTCAATAAAAAAAAAGTTTCATTTAAAAGATAATATAAATAAAAGAACCATAATAATTATTATAGACAAAATTGTAGAATTTAAATTTCAGTTAATTAATTCATTCGAGGCTAAGCTGGTAATGTAGATAAAATTATTAAACCACTTACAAAAATTAAAAAAAGGATTAATGAGAATCAAGATGTTTTGATTATTATTTTTAGCCCGATACAAATAGAAAAGGTTTGAATAATTATTACCATTATTATAAAAAAAGATTATTTGCTATTAGGAATATAATAAAAATAAAGTAGTCATTAAGTTGTGTACATAAAATAATGGCTTTGGGGGCCAAGGATTGAATTAATATCTTTTTTTTGTAGCTTTTACAGGCGGGTCTTAATTATTGATTTACAAGATCAATATTTTAAATTAAATTATAATAGGTATTTATGTTAATTTAAATTTACATTTATTCTATGAGATTTACTTATCATAATATCATTTGGGCTGGATTTATAAGCTTTATAAAGAATTCAAAACATCTTGAGATATTACTAAGACTTGAATTTCTAATTTTAGTCATTTTCTGCCTTATAGCTTTAAAATTTAGTGTTGAGTCTTTTTATTTAATAATAATATTCTTGATTTTTAGAGCGTGTGGGGGTGTCTTAGGGTTAACAATTTTAATTTCTATAGCACATGTTTGGAGGAGAATATTGATATATTTCATTTAATTATTTAATGATAAAAATAATAATGTGTATATTAGGTTTAATATGTTTAGGGAATTTAATAAACAAAATTATTGTATGAGTGATTTCGGGGTCGTTAATTATATACCTAGTAATATTAGTAGTACATGATGCTTTGTATGAGAGATACAAGTTGCTAAGCAGATGGAATGGATTGGATAATCTAAGTTATATACTAATGTTATTAAGAGTTAATTAGTGTTATTAATATAGTTAGCTGGAACATATATTTATATAAATAGTAATTTCATTTAATTATATAGATTTTTTATATTATTTCTTATAATATCACTAATATTAAGCTTTATAAGAACTAATTTTTTTATATTTTAATTATTTTTTGAAATTAGATTAATCCCAACCCTATTTATTATTATAGGGTGGGGCACAGTTCGGACAATTATATAATTGAGTAATTGTCAATTACACAATTACAATTACAATTACTAATTGTAATTGTATTGACCATTGCTCACAGCCTGAAGTAATTGTAATTGTAATTGTACAATTTTCTGGGTAAATATAATTGAGTAATGGATGAGGTTTATGAGTCCACCATTACAATTACACTAATTACATTTATAAAAATTCACGAAACCGAACAAATAAACCGAGGAGTGACGAATGAGGAATAGATAATGCGGTTGAGGTAAGTTTTTTGCTCAAAACCATTGTTTATAATCATGAATGAGTGTGCATGCACTTCCCCTTCTTAAATGAGTTTACGGCTCATGTTCCTCAACAAAATTTTGAAATTTGAATATCATCAAGCAAATGACACTGTTAAAGTGCTGGAGTGAGTAGATTCGAGTTTTTTTAAATTTCCGTCACAGCACACTGCTACCCAACCAATACAGGACAGCGTTGAATTAAAAGCGACGAAGTACCTACAAAATCCAGATGAGTCACTTTTCATGTTATATCGTTATCCGACCATAAAAAAAATGTTTGTTAAATATAATACTCCTCTTTCGTCATCCGCTCTTGTGGAAAGATCGTTCAGTTATAGCGGAATGATTCTAACCCCAAAGCGCCAATGTACAGGTGACAATACATTCAAAAACTTGGTATTGTTGCGATATAATACTCCTATTACTCAGTAGATACCATAACAACACATCTTACTAATAGTATTTATACAGTAAATTAGTTTCAAAGATTTAATTTACTCATTTACTAATTACTTATGTCCGTTTTACGCTTCCGCTTCATCTCTTCCTCATCTTTGTCGAGGTCGTTGTCTTGACGTCCTTTTTCATATTTACATGTTTATGGTTTCGCTGAATGTTAGTTGGATGAAAAATCATCCAATGTTCATTCAAATCACTTTGTAATTTTGTTGAAGGAAGTATATATTGAAAAAATGAAACTATTCACGAAGTAAAAAGTATCTCTTGGTTCAACTTCTGTTGGAGGAGATGAGGACGAGATGAAGATGAAAATAGTGGAAGCATAGATTGTTTTACTCAAACAAACTTTTATCCGATGATCGTCCGAGCAACGCCCGGACGATCATCTAATAAAGCATAAATTGGATAATCTGCTGGTCATCAGACGAAACGCCGGAGGAACAACAGATGCAGCGGAAGTATAAAACGGGCGTTATTCATGAAATTTTAAAAGTAATTGGAAAGAAGTAATTGTGTATTACACAATTACAATTACAACTAATCGATTACAGTAATGGTTAATCGATTACATGTGGAGAGTAACTGTAATTGTAATTGTACTTGCTGTAAAATTTCAGGTATAATTGTGTAATTGTAATTCAATTACAATTTGCCTGTAATTGTCCGAACTGTGGGGTGGGCGCACCAACTTAAGCGTTTAAAGGCTGGGGTTTATTTTATAATGTACACTCGTGTATTGTTAAATATATCAAATTTTATTAAGGTGAATTTTGGGGAGTTATTAGTTAGATTGAGACTAACAGGAATAATTTTTATTAGACTAGTTTGTTGTCAAATAAATCATTTAAAGGCTTTAATAGGTTATTCATCAGTAGCTCATATAGAGGTAGTAATTTCTGGTGTTATTACTGGCTTCATATGAGGTTTCAATGGTGGACTGATGATAATGGTGGGTCATGGGTTAAGTTCAACTAGTTTATTTTGTATAGTGAATATATTTTATAAAAAGGGCACATAGACGAAGAATGTATTTAAATAAAAGGTTGATTTAACCTAATTCCTGTTTTCTTTATTATTCTTTTTAGCATGTTGTAGAAATATCTCTATTTCTTTTATTAATTTATTGTCAGAGATTAATCTACTAATTAGATTAATAGGATATCATGAAATAGCAATAGTGGTGTTTCCTTTTGGTACTTTCTTAGGGGCGGTGTTTACATTTTATATATTTTCTTTTACTCCTCATGGGAGGTACTATTCAAGAGTTTTAAATGTCCAAATGAACTGATTTTTGGAGTTGCATGTTATAGTAATACATATCTTATCTATTAATATTTTAATTTTATTAAACACAAAATTATTTAATTGGGTATAGGTATTTAGGATGTAAAATTATATAATTTAGCTAGTTTAATTGAAAAATTGAAGGTTGTGGGCCTTTAGATAATTTTAGTTCTTAGATAATCAAATGATTTAAGTTAAAAATAATATTATTAGACATTTCTTTTATATATAGAGTACTTCTCATATTTATGAGAAGTTTTGTAATGGTGTATGGGGTATGATTTTATACACTAAATAAAATTATATTTGTGGAATGAAAAATTTTTCAATTTTTCAGTTAAATTCCGTGGTGGTAGTTTTTGTGTTATTGTTAGATTGAATGAGATTAACGTTTTTAGGGGTAGTATCTTTTATTTCTTCAATGGTATTAATTTATTCTTATTCTTATATGCATGGGGATAAACATATAAGCCGTTTTATTTTATTAGATTATATATTTGTAATATCTATGATGTTGATAGTGTTAAGCCCAAATATAATCAGAATTTTGCTGGGATGGGATGGGTTAGGGTTAGTTTCTTACGCATTATTATTTATTACCAAAACGTAAAGTCTCTGAATTCAAGATAATTACCGTTCTTTCAAATCGGGTCGGGGATGAAGCTATTTTAGTAAATATTAGATGGTGATTTAAGTATGTGGGGTTGGATTTCTTGTATTTACAAAAATCTTAGTTACCCAAATTTGATTATTAGTTTTATTTTTGATGATTTTAGCAGCTATAGCTAAAAGTGCTCAAATACCATTCTTAGCCAGTTAGGGGTGATAGTAACATCTTCTTTTTTAGGTTTCTACGAATTAGCTTTTTTCCACTTAAATAGCCATGCTATACATAAATCTTTATTATTTTTATTTGCTGGGCTTTTTATTCAACAAAATGAAGTTTTTTAGGATATTCGTTTTATTGGCGGGGCAGGGTATCTTTATCCTTTGAGTTGTTTTTATTTTGTTGGATGCTCATTTTCATTATGTGGATTTCCATTTTTATGAGGAGTTTACTCAAAAGATTTAATTTTAGAAGCTATTTTTATGGGGGCTGTAAATTGATTAAACTATATAATATTATTTTTACGGGTTATGTTTACATTTATATATTCAGTTTGTTTAGTTTTTTATTTATATTTAAAGCCTAGAAAATGGGTATCAATACCCGTGGGGGAGTCAGATATAGTGACACTTTTACCTATAAGAAGTTTATTTCTAGTGTCTATTGTTACTGGTTTTATATTTAGATGAATATTCTCACCTTCATTATTATTTATTTTCACATCCTTTGATGAAATTATTAGTTATTTCTATAGGCGGGGTTCTAAGCACGTGATTTTTAATATTGATTGCAAAGGTTGGGTTTATAAGCATAAGAATAGTTAAGTTATGATTATTAATAACTTGATGAGGAGACCAAATATGATTTAAATCATATTAAAGTCTATGCGACATCAATTATTTTTATACCATTAATGACTCATGGTAATAGTTATGTAAAATCACTTGATCATGGGTGATGAAAGTATAGAGGGGACCAAGGGGTTATATTGAAGTTTATATATTTATCATTTTTAGTTGACAAATGAGTTAGATTAGGGTTTAAAAATTATATTTTTATTTTATTTAGTTATACTATTAATAATCTTAAATTAAAGAATCTTTAGTAGCTTAATAAATAAAGCGTAGTATTGAAAGTACTAAAATAATATATTTATTTTTAAGAAAGTTTAAATATAAATATAGTTTTAGGTTGAAATCCTAGAGTTTTCAATTTAAACTATTAAAGGGAGAAAGAAAAATGGAGTTTCACCACTTACACTAAAAGTTAGCAGCTTAAGTACGAACCACTTTTTTCTTTAATTGAAGTTATATTACTCAATTTATCATTAACAGTGATACCCTAAATATTAGGTTTATTTAAATTAAGATTAAATTTTAACTAGATTGACAAACCGAAATTGTATGTGATTATTCACTTCTTAATACAGGTGAAGCTATACTTAGCACTTTTAAATTGCAAACCAATTGTTATATTTAACTATACCCCTAAACTAACCGGTTAAGAACCTCTTCCTTTCATTCATGCAGTAACGCAAGTATCAGAATGATTAAGAGGGTTATGAATAATGTAATTGTGTATAAGGGATTAATTATTATGTGAATGATAGGAATTGGTAAAATTAATACAATTTCAATATCAAAAATTAGAAAAATAATGGAGATCAGGTAAAATTTAAGAGAGAAGGATATACGTGGCAATACTTTTGGATCAAATCGACATGCGAATTGGCTTAATTTTTTTCGGGATTGTTAAATTTTTTTTAATGAAATAGAATTTATAATGATTAGCATAATTGGGATTATAAAGTGAAAATTAGAACTATTATAACCTGGGGGAAAGCAGATTCAATTAATTGGAAGTTAATTACTGGACATTGGATTTTTTATCAGTCGTAAAGACAAAAAGGCCCATCCAGGTACCAGCTGGCAAACATGCGCCACCAAGAAGGAAGCTGAAATCAATGAGTCGTCGATGTTACCTATCTAAAATCAAGATGCGAATGAGACACATTCGTGCCTCATTCAGAAGCCCAACCATAATGGTAACAAATAGGAATTTATTACGTTATGTTTTTGAAGGGTTTATTGTTACAGTTGCACTGTAGTTAGTGTTTTTATAGTAATTTGTTAAAAAAAAAAATTATTTTCAGATAATTTATGCATTTGGTTACCTCCTTCTTTGTTGATTTGGTTAGCAATAATTTTTCTTTTGTTAATACAAATTATGATAATTAGTAGTTTTGTTCTATTATTATTAACCTTTGTTCTGTTATTATTATCCTTTGTTCTATGGTAACAATTGAGTTTGCACACGAAGTACGCTAGTTGGCTAGGGGTATATAAACCCAGGATTTTAGGTTAGAAGTATCACTCCAAATTTAGTTAAAGCTTTAGTAGCTTATGCTAGCCGTAAGTAGGGAATTGGAATAAGTCAACAGGGAGATGGATTGTTTTTTTAAACTGAGGAGCGGAAAATGCCGCTGAATGAATAAATTAGATGTAAGTAGATAAGGATACCTGATGAGATGTGGATGTGACTGGTAATGGTGGCTCCTCTTGGTAGAATCCAAATAGCCCAGTGGGGCAAACACATAAACTAAGTCCCTCCGTGGAACACAAACAGAATCCAAAAAATATCAATAAAGGAAGTCCCTCCTGGGACAGACACAAACACAAACAAGTAATTCAATTTAATTATTGATTGGCGAAAGCCAATCCCCTTAGACCAAAAACAAAAAAAGAAAACAAAATAATGAATATATAAATTTTAAAGATGAGAGTGAGGAGACCTGACCAGTCTAAGATCCAAAAAGTGTCTGGCGTTGAAACGCCCCTCCGCCACATGGCGCACTCCTTCCCCTGCCCATCAGGCATGGGCACTTTCCTTCCCACAAATCCCTCCCTCCTGGGAATATCGTGACCTCACGAATGAAAAATTTAATGGATATAATTTAAAGAATTTTGGGAAAAAGATAGAGAAAAAAATGAAAAGAAGAAAATTTTACAATTTTGATCGAATTTTAATTTTTAATTTTAATCTTAACGGGGACTTCTAATTTTTACCACGACGATCTTTGTCCCCTGGACGATGGTCAGGATGAAAATCTTTATCGCCGTGCATATGGCCAACCTGGTTGCAGCGGAAACAAACAGGTTTTCCCTCGAACGAGTAAAGTTGGGATTTCGGGATCCACCCGGGTCCCCTTCGGCCGGATCCACTTGCCGGATCTCTTGACGGCCCAGCCGTCTCAACCCGTGGCACTGGTGGTGGAGTGGAGCGACGTTGCCGCTCCCGAGCCCGTGGTTCCCGACCGACCTCTGCGCGATTGACCGGCGATGTATTTGCCGGTACATAAGTCGGATATTGACGAAAAGGTTTAATTTTTCGCCGATGATCGGGTTTTTCTCCGGGATTCCGGAGAACTAAATGGCTCGGGAGGGTCGAAACCTCTGGAGCCGAAGTGGAAATCCTGGCCGTGCTGGCGGCCAAACCCGGTGGAGGAACATACCAAACTTTAGTCGACTGTCCAAGTCCAAGACGGGACCACATTGGACTCAATCGTCGCCGCCGCGGTGGAATTTGCGGCTCCAACTGACCCAAACGATCTTTTACAGGCGATGGAATCGCTTAGGTGGTCGAATTCGACAAGGTGATGGTGACCTGCGACGAGGAGAGCGATGATTTTCCCGCCGGCGAGGAGAACGGGAGCGAGGAGAACGGGAGCGCTGTGGATGAGAGCAAGACGGCTCTACCACCCACACCTCCGACGCCAACTGGGAGCGAGGCGGTGGTGTTGGCTCTCGAAGCAGCCACTCTAATTCCCCAGCTGGACCCAAAAATTCTCCTAAAACCTCAACTTCTCCCGGCTTCTCCGGGGACAGGACGACCTCGTCTTCTAAAAAATTTTCTACCTTGATGGAATGAAGGTCTATCAAATCCAGTTCCATATCCGAATCCATAATCCTGAAAAAGAAGCAAGAGTTTGGTCTAAGAATTTTTGTCCGTGGAAAATTTAGTGAAAATTAACGGTAATAAACGGTAAGAAAAACGGTAAATAAGAATAGAAAAAATCCAAAATTTTTGAGGTCGAAAGTACGAAAAAAAACGGTAATTAAACGGTAAATCTTTAAGAATCAGACTCTGACTCGCTGTAGCGAGGTCGTAATTGTCGATAAGTCGTTCTTGGTCTTAAGCGATTTGCCCATTTATTTGGTGTAAAATCAGACTTATTCGTCGAAAAGCCTACTCGAGCAGGAACAGTCTGCAGGTTTACTGCCCTATTCGAATCGATGTTTCGACTGTCAGTGGGGACGACAGAAGGAAAATCAGAATGAACGGAATTTCCCCCTGACAAGTCTGGCATGTTGTCAGTAGAAGATTGAATCGGCGGTGGAGACGAAAGTTTCGGTAAATCGGAATCTAGCTCCAAATGTGAAAACCTATCAACCTCTAATTCAGAAATACCATCGGTTATTTCGGCCGTATGGTATAATTTAACGTTTTGTAGCGATACAATTTTCGATTTTTGCCTCGCAGCATCTGGCAACGTCTCAACAAGGATGTTTGTTGGACTTGTATGTTTGATAACACGAAATGGCCCCTTCCATTTCTCAGTCAACTTAGTAGAAAGACCCGGTTTACACGTAAATTTTCGAACTGCTACAAGCTGATCTTTCTCATAAGTGATTGGCAGATGCGCGGAATTGAACGATTATTGAGAATTTTGCTGAGCCACGATGGTATTTCTTCTGGCTTCAGCTATGGCCTCCTGAACACGAGGTATGGAAACACTCTGTTCCTCGTCTTCAAGCCATTGACTTAAAGTCGGTAAAAAATTGTCACACGGTAAATTTGGCTCCCGGCCATACACCAAAAAATACGAAGAATGACCCGAATTCTATGAACTGTAGAATTCATCGCGAAAGCAGCCCGTGGAAGGTGCTGATCCTAATCTTTTTGGTTGGCTTGCACAAATTTAGCGAGAATGCGTTTTACTGTCCCATTTGCGCGTTCGTCAACTCCATTAGCCTGAGGATGATATGGAGCTGTGCGGATTAATTTGATTCCTCGAGTCTCAGCAAAATGAGAAAATTCCATGGAAG
>NIPM01000244.1:141593-172733 GCA_002738285.1 Holacanthella duospinosa | reverse complement strand
AAAAAAAAAAAAAACTTAATATATTATATTTATTTCATTGAAACTATGTTTGAATTATGGTTTGTCTATTTGCCCATCTTTGTAGCGTCACCCAAGGTAGTGAGAGAGGAAGGATATTTGTCCAACTTTTGAAATGGGAAAAAAATTCCCATTCGCAACCGGACAGCCGGTAGCTTCTTGTCATTAATTAATTGACGTCTCCCCTTGGGTGAAGGGATACTAATTATTTCTCTTTAGTGTTTCAGGAAAAGTACCGAACATTATAATAGTTTTACAAAAATATGAGGCTCGAGTTTTCATTGCCTGAGTTCATAAATCAAATGATGCATTCATCAATTTACACGTATGTAGTGCAATAGTCTAAAAATGTGTTACTGTTTTTTGATGCCATGATGCGTCACCTGTCGGTTTGTGGAGGATGTTAATTTCCCTCCAAAAGTTTGCGAGACCTATCTACCTAACGATCATTATTGTCTTCACGATTTATTTCAAATTACTGATCTAGTTAGTTTTATTAATTTAATATTTTGCTTTATAAAAGTTGGTTTTCATCTTGAAGCACAATTTGTGACCTCATTGGTAAGTCATTAAAATATTGATTTTGTACAACCTGAGCTCAGTGATTATTATTAACATTTACTGCATTTTTATAGCATGTAAAAAAATTAGTAGGTACACCCCTGAACAACGCCTGGCAATTGTAAAATTGTTTTATCGTCATCCACTTAACAATTATGAAAAAATTATGGAGCGATATAACAATTTTGAAGTTAGTTATACCCACCCCATGAAAGAAGCTGGAGACGTCAAAAGAACACTTAACAAATTCGAGACCACTTTAACACTTATGATATTCATTCACCTAGATGTCCGAAAAGTGGTCGCCAGTACTTGCATCAGTAAATTTAAATCCACACTTTCAAAACGATGTATTGACGCAGGAATCTGTCACACATCAATTTAAAAAATCTTCAAACGGAAGGAGATGAAAATCGAAGGTTGAGTTTCACAGAAACTAGTGTTGCCCCGAAGCTTCGTCCTACCTAAGCTTCGGCTGCCGAATCGGCCATTTTTCAATTTTACCAAAGCTTCTGCTTCGGCCGTTGATTATTTCAGCTTCGGCGGATTTGCCGGATCACAAGCCGAAGCATATAATGTGTGGAAATAGTTCATTTATTCCGAAATTAATTATTATAAATTCGTAAATTATTCAATTCATTGAAAACTATGGAAAAAATTGCTTGCATTTACAATTTTGTGTACGAGTTAGTTAACATATTTAGTATTCGAAATCAACAAGAGCCAAATTTGTTTGTGTGAATTTTAACAAACAAAACAAATTTCTAAAGTGGTAAAAATTTTTTAAAGAAATTTCTAAAGTGGTAAATATTAAAATTTAAAAACTAGTGAATGACGTAGACGTAGTAATATCGACAACTTCTAAATGTAAGGAGAAACTCAAAAAAATTGTAATACACATGCGCAAGTGATTCGGCAAATGCTTCGGCAAGCCGAATCAAGAGCAACCGTTAGTTCCGAGAAAATAAATATCGGATGCGGGATTCTTGGTGATCTTATTTTTTTTCTTGAAAACATCAATGATCAAGCTTATTTGAATATGTTGCAAGATTAGCTTTTAGAAGAGGTGCAAGTCGCAACGAATACGCAAGGTATTCCGTTTGTGAACGTATTGTATCAGCACGATGGTGCTCCTTCACATTTCACCAAAACTGTCAGAACCTGGCTAGGAATTCATTTCCCTGGTAGAGTAATTGGAAGAGGTGGAAGTATTCCCTGGCCAGCCAGATCTCCAGACTTGGCACCGCTGGACTTCTTTTTCTGGGGGATATATGAGGCAGAAAATATTGTTGTCTCCAAGTACTGCGGCAATGGAAGATTCGTGAGTTTTGCCAAAGCGTTACACTTCAAATGCTTAGAAATGTAAGAAGAGGATTTGCGGACAGACTCTGTTACTGTATTGCTATGGAAGGCGGGCATTTTGAGCACGTAAAGTAGAATATTTTGGTTTACAAAAGTTTTCAAACTAATAAAATGAAATAAGAAAAAAAATAGATCAAGCCTAAAGTTTAAATTTGGCGCAGAACTCCATGTAAACTTTTCATCCCAAAACTCAAGTGAAAGCAAAATCACTGCCTTTATTTATTATTATTTCGCTGTACATTGTACCAAAAGAATGTTGCGAAATTCCAATTTTCTAAAAACGAAACTTTTTTTCTAGTTGTCGCAGAGACTTGAATTTAAAAATCCTCTTCTCTACTTTCACATGACCTTTCTGATACAGTAAACAATATCACCAAAAAATGGTTACGGAGTTTAATTGACAATTTATGGCATCACGCTTTCTCCAGCAAAGAGCATGGGTCAAAAGTAACTTGAATATGGTATTAACATTAGTGGTTGGAGTGTATATTATTTATCTGATGCTTCCATGCAAATTAGTAATACATACCCTTAATTTACCATAAAATCCCATATGTTCTTCAACGGTCAACATATTAAAATGCAAATCAAATTGCAGACAAACTCCTGTAATTTTTCGTAGCTTTGCCATTTCTTTGGGATTTCTCTAAATTAGCAAAGATTACGTTATTGACTATGACGACAAGTAGTATTATAAAGTTTTACCCGACGTCATATCCCAGTACTCGTAAAGATCCGCTGGTCGGATTAACCAATCCAATTAACATATTGAACAATGTTGACTTTCCTGTATAAATGTAAGAAGTGATATTACGTAATCTACACGATGTTATACAGAGCCGTCAGTATAAACCACGCAAATTTTTTAGCCTTCACTTGGAAAACTTTAGAAACCATTGCTCTCAAACTTGATGAATGCGCCATATCAAAAAACGTCACCGCCAATGTTTACAAGTTGTAAAATTAGTTCACTTACCGAGAATTGAAGTAAAAAGACAATTACTCAAACTAATTGAAAATATCGAAGAAATTCGGAGGAAATGGTTCAATTCAGATTGAAAGAAAAGTAAAAGATTTTTTTAGTAAGAAAGTAAATTATGATGCAGCACAGTTATCTAGGGAAACTAAGGTTTCCCTCAAACCCATTAGGTGGCGGTAGAATATGAGAGGAGAAGCGTTCTTTCTTTTGCTGGGTTTATATTGATGGCTCTGTAGAACATTGTATTAAGTTTTTGAATTACCAGCGCCATTTTTTCCAAGAATTTTGGCCTTGGTAAATAACGGCCTCAACGGAATGTGAGCCAAACCAAGAAGTATTATAAGTTTTCTTAATATGGCGAATTCGAATGGCTTCAGTTCCAACAAGGCTAGCTTGAACAGGTTCCACATCAATTAAATCATGATTGGATTCTTCAATTAAATCGTCATGACAAGAATTATTGACAAATATGTTTAGCGATCCCTTTAGAAAGAACAAAATATCATATATATTTGTAAGACAATAAATAAGACAGGAACTTACCGTATCGACGTTAAGTCTTAGGCGTGAACTAATTCTTCTAATCTCACGGCTTGATGCAAAGCAAAAAAAGGGTGTTTCCTTACGCCGAATTCATTTAGAAATTGAATTACACTGGAAGCTGTTTATTGTAATTCCGGCTAAAGTAAATCTTACACAACGTTTAAAGGCATGCACTGTTCCAGAAAAATACGAAATTTAGTCACGGATTAATTTGGCCCCGGTAATTAATTTTTTTCGAGAATCTCAAATAAAATTGCATAAATAGACATAACTTACACAATGTTTAACTCCAAACTTACTGCCTGTGCGGCTTTGAATCAACCCCTTTTTCAACTGCGTATCAGAAATCACTATCACAACCTCCAGCTATTTCCTGCCACCATTATGTTCTTCACAGATTTTTCTTTCATTAAGCACAAGAACTTAATCTTGTAGATGGCATTGGATGAGCCGTAAAAACGATGAAAGTCAGTACGCCATTTAGCTCAATGACACAATAATTCAAGACGTTAATCACTGCCTATAAGGCAACTTTTCCAACCAAATGCAACGTTGTGTAGGTTAATTAACTTGGAGCACGTTAGGGACAACTCAAGAGATGTGTATAAGCTACTCAAGGAATGCCCATTTACTCCTCACGAGATTCCCATATGCTACTCACCAGATGCCCATATGCCACATATAAGGTGTCCATATCCCACTCACGAAATGCCCATACGCTACACATAAGCTGTGCATATGGTACTCACGAGATGCCCATATGCTACATACAAAGTACATTATGCTATACATCAGGTGCCCGCCCATATACAAGAAACGAGTTGCCCATGTTACTCACAATCTGCCCATATGCGACAAATGAAGTGCCCATACACTACTCACGATATGGCTATATGCCAAATACAAAGTGCCCATATGCTACACATAAGGTGCCCATTTGCTACTCGAGAGATACCAATATGCTACTCACGATCTGCCCATATGCTATATGTCACGTATTGTTAAAACAACCTCTTGTTAGGAAAAAAAATTGAGTTTTACAAGCCAGCATTTGTCGAAATTGCACTAATGGTGTGGAGTTTAGATTTAAGAATGGGATTATAAATGGAGCACATAATTATCATGTGAGACAAGGGGAAATAAATGGATGTCCGTGATATTTAAAACCTAGTCGGCTAACGCTGCCACGTGCAACAAACCTTGATCACAAAAACAAAGAAAACATTAGCCGGTATTCAAAAACGTGCAAACCTAGCGTCAGATGATTAAGTTATTCGTTATGTCTGAAATCATGTTTGAACGTCCTGTCTTTCTACCCCAATTCATTACATAGTCCAAGATTCTGAATGACTATTTTGACTCTGGCTAAGATTCAATTACCGAAAATTAGATAAACATATACATGACTTGGAGAGATAATCATATACAGGCTGTTCCAAAAAAAGATAACTGACTTTCTTTAACTCCACTCAATTTGAGTGGAAGATACTTTCTCCAGTTATCTTTTTTTTGGAACACCCTGTACATGCTACCGGCCTGGCCATTAGGAACGAGCAAAAATAAATTCTTTTACTGCTTGTGTTGTGCGTCAGCTGTTGCTGTGGGTGAAAAAAGTTAGCAGAGCATTACCATAAAATTAGCAGATCAGCAAATCAGACCGTAAAGTTAGCACCCTAGCACCATAAATGGAACAATTAATGGAAACGCACTCCCCGCGGAATTGGGTAAGTGATACCTCAATCGATTGGAAATTTCATGCAGATTACAAATTCATTAGTGGTGGTCAAATCAAATTTTGCAAAAATTTCCAAATTTGTGCAAACAAAAAAATGTTTTTCTGCACTGTTTTACCCAAATAACCTCGTGGAATTGGGTAAGCTATACCTCAATCGATCAGAAATTTCACGTAGATTACAAATCTAACATTCGTTGATGGCGGTCAAGTCTCATTTTGTAAAATTTTGTAAATTTATGCCAAAAAAAGAAATTTTTTTTTAAGTGACTTTTCAAATGTGCGGGGAAAAAATTAGGTATTCCGAGGTATTCCGAGGCACCTCGAATTATGATGAAGTTTATTTTGTAGACTAATAATGGGGTAGCTGATCGCAAATATGAAAAACAATTTCACCGGAAACACATAGAAATAAAGTTATGAATTATTCAAAATGGAACAAAAATATGATTTAATATGCATTCGTTAGAATTAGAATTCGTTAGCTTGTTAATCAATAAAATATTTCATCAGTATTTTATTATTAACCAAAAAAAATGGAGGCGCAAAATCTTCGGGGCGCATCGCGCGCCTCTGTTAGCTGTTGAACGAGCCGAAGGCTCGTTCAAACGCCGCCGGGAAGTATGGTTTGAACTACTGAACGCGATATCTGTTATGCAATCACACGGTATGCAATCACACTCAACTAACACAATCCAATTGTGCTTGTTACCGATCCGTGTATGGTTGAATACGTCTATTAATTACCTAGCAAAAACATTGACAAAATACTCTCTCAATCTACGTAATAGCAAGGATAAAATTTCTCAATTTTGAAAAATGCAAAAAAAAATTTTTTATGGGTTTCCGGTGAAAATTATTTTCATATTCGTGATCAGCGACCTAATATTAGTTTACAAAAAAAATTTCATCCAAATCCGATGTGCTTCGGAATACCAAAGTTTTATCTTTTTTAGTTCGACTAATGATTTATATCAGATTCGTAATACGCGTGTAATTTCTGATCGATCAACCTTTCACTTGCTCAAATCCGGACAAATACATATGGGTAAGTCATAGCAGAAAAAAAATTTTTTTTTTTGGCACAGATTTGCATAATTTTTGCAAAGTTTGACTTGGCCGCCCACAATAGATGCCAGATTCGTAATCTTATATTAAATTTCTAATGGATTTAGGTATCACTTACCCAATTCCACTTGGATATTTCGGTAAGACAGTGCAACAAAAAATTCTTTTTTGAACAAATTTGCAAAGATTTTGCAAAGTTTGATTTGACCGCCACTAATGAATGCCAGATTCGTAATCTGCATGAAATTTTCAATCAATTGAGGTATCACTTACCCAAAACCGTGGGGAGTGCGTTTCCATTAATTGTTCACTTTATAGTGCTAGGGTGCTAACTTTACGGTCTGATCTGCTGATCTACTAACTTTATGGTAATGCTCTGCTAACTTTTTGCATCCACAGCAGCAGCTGACGCACAACACAAGCAGTAATAGAATTTTTTTTTGCTCGTTCCGAATGGTCAGGACGGTAGTACATATCCCACATCTACTCCACCTCACTTAACAGAGAACCTGTCGACCCCTCTCTCCACCTCTCTGCTTTCATCATTTGCACTGCTTTGCAATAACTTGTCTAAATCAAAACTGACTTTAAAAAAATTTTTTAACAAACGCCATTCTGTAATGCTGAAAGATGGATAAGTGAGAAAAATGACTAACTAAAGGGATGGGGTATGATCCCTTGGAATTTATTTCACCTGACTCTACTGAGAACCTGCCGATCCCTCTCTCTGTCTCTCTGCTTTGCTCTATTGCTTTGTATTAGTGTATCTAATCGGGTCAGATATTTTATAGTGATTATAATGAAATTAACTTCACTTCAATTATTTACTAATTATGTTTCGCCTGCCCCAAGCCGTTTTTGTTGAAAGGCGAAGAAAAAAGGCCCGGATTAAAGTGGATCGGCCTGTATCGTTTGTATCAAAGTGATTTCCTAGTCTTCTCTAACAGTAAATGTCCGATATACATGGGGAAAAAAATTTACTGTGAAGGAAACTTTGGAGGTTAAAAGTTTTTTTTTTCCTGTTTCGGAAACATTTCTTTCTTCCTTGGTTACACGAAGAAAGCTTATTTTATTAATTTTTGAATCGAGATATTTTTCATGAAAATTCCTGCGTTTAACTGGCCATGCGACATCCACGCGGAAGATGAGTTGAATTTATTTCAACAAAACCGCCGGAATCGAACGCGGTACCGCCATTCAAAAAGGCTCGCTGCTAAACATAATTTAATCAACAAAAGAGGTATTTTTAGTACTATATAAGTAGAGCGGACAAATAGACACAGAGGTAAAGTTTTATATAAGGTCATCTTATATGAGGGGATTTATGTGGCATACCAGCAGAAACATAATGCAACAGGAAAATGAAAACAAAAGAATTTTTGTTGTGTATACGATAGAATGCCTGTTGCATTTGCGTCAGGATTTCTGTGTACACGACAGAATTTCTGTTGTGTACTATTTGTGTAGAATTATTCAAAAAATTTCTGAATAATTCTAATAATTCGAGCATTCAAATAGAGCTATTGGACAAATTTGAATAATTACTGAATAATTCTTCTAATTCAATTAGAATTAATTCGGATAATTCCATAATAATTGGAATAATTCGTTAATAATTTGAATAAGTCAAATAATTCCGAAATTTTCGGAAAAAATACGGAATTTTTCAAACCCTGGGTTAAATCGTGATATGACGTGGTGTTTCATAATTTAAACTCTTTGTTTGTCGTTACATTAGCGCTTAAAATATGCAAATATTGGTTATTAATTAACCACTAACGGATGTTAGTTGTAGTGTCGCTGTCCTTCAAAGTGGCTTCAACACTTAATAATTTTCCTCCTTTCTAACAATAGGATTCACTTAACAGCTTTAATAAAATTTATTCTGCCCTCGTGGACAATAAAATTTGATTTACCGTTTAAAATTCAAGTGTTAAATGTGCAATCTTTCTTACTTGGAAGAATGTATTGGTTGTGAGTAGGGATGCCCCGAATAGTGGTATACGTAAAAATTTCAAATATGAATATTCGTATTCGAAATGAAACCGAATACGAATAGTTCGGACGAATATTCGCCGAATATTCTAAAGCACATGCGCGTTGGGTGTCTTTCGACGCGTCTTAAACAGCTTGTCCAATTAGTCCCCTCAAAAGCTAATATACTTTGAGCTATACAGAAAGAATTTAATTTGAAAGTTCAGAAGTTTGTGCAAGATATCCCTACACGTTGGGACTCGTGCTATTACACGCTAAATCGGATTTTGAAACAAAAAGCTGCCATCACATATTTTTCAGCGGAAGAGGCAAAGGATTGTGAATTTGACACAAAATCAGTGCTATTTACTGGAAGGAGTACTTTCTCTTCTTCAACCTTTTGAAAAAATAACAAAAATTATCAGTGAGTCAGAATCAATAATTTCAGAAGTACTTCCATGTCTTATGACTCTCACAAATTATTTGGAAAAGGATCACCCTAAGCATTTTGGAATAGAGAATCTGAAAGAAACTCTTAAAGTAAGCGTAATAGGTTCAAAAATTTGTTAAAAAATTACACATGCGCTACATTCTTTGTTCCGCGTTACAAGTTGTCTTATCGAAGCAAAAGCCCATAAAAATTTGGTGGCTCATCTGGCAGCAGAAATGTTTGAAAACTATAAGAAGGATATCAAAATTCCGACTGCAGAAAATCCGTCTACAAGTAATATCCAAAATCCTCTTGACACCAACGAGACTCATAATTCATTTTGAAAAAATTTCGCAAGAATTTGAAGAAAAAATTAAGCGCAAAATATCAGGACGATTGAACAAGCCACTTCATCCCAACAAATAATCTTCACAAGTAAAATCAGGTCTTATACTGTTATACCAAATGTAGACAGGTAAGAGCCGATTTTCATGCTGGAAACAACAACTCGGCCTTTCCAAACATGACTCTATTAGTGCGGAAGTATTTATCAGTTCCTGCCAACACAGGTTTCGGCGAACGATTATTCTCTAAAGAAGGGTTTATATACGAAGAGAACCGTTCCAGACTTTTCCTGAGCATCTCGAATTGTTAACCTTCCTCAATCGTAACTTAAAAGTATTAGATTTTGAGTAAAAGTGAAAGATCTAGACTTCTCTAGGCTTTTGGAAGTATCTTGCACAACCAATGAATTTTAATTTTAGATTATTTAGACAATTAAAGATGCGCACAGTCCAAATTTTCTTACTTATTTCCGTATTGAATAATACTTTCAATTTAAAAAATATTCGAAAATGTATTCGAATAGTTTGCGAATATCATTTTTAAAATATTACGAATACTAATATTCGTAAGTGTCCGAATAGTTTCGAATATTCGAATATTCGAATATTCGAATATTCGAGGCATCCCTAATTGTGAGTATTTCAATAGGTGTGTTAATTTTCGAAAATTTTTAGAATGTGTTTAATCTAAAAAATTTCAAAATTTTTTGAAAAAAATTTTGAAAAAAAATTTATTTTTAATTTTTGACAAAAATTATTCAACATCGGTGCAGAACATCTATTTGTATGCGAATAACAAAAAAAAAAATTTTTTTAATCTCGCCCCCACTAAAGATACTTTGGAAATTGTTATATCGAAATGTTCAGATTTTCATACTGAGCAACTTTTATAGAAGAAATGTTTTGGGTTATAGCGGAACCGAAAATAAAAATTTTGGACTTTTAAAAATTCTAGACATTTGCACGAAGATTTTATTTAAAATAACAAAATATTTATTCATAATCCAAAGTAGTCGGAACAATTTGGTAATTCAGCAATCACATTGGCTCTGTGATGAACTTTTGTCAAAACGTAAGGATATGATTGACTATCGCTCCAAAGGATTAATGGAATTTAATTTTTTGACCATCTTGTACAAAATTTTGTTTAATGACCATTACTTCGATCAGCTGTTTTATAATTGACTCGACTGAGATTAATCCTCGTAATTTTAATCTAAAAAAATTTAACAAACTAGTAATATATTTTATGCAGTACATATTTTTGACTTGGATGAAAAATTGAGCAATTCAATTTAGACCTTACATGGGATGTTCTGCCGTCGCACTGGTTAAATTAGCTAAACAAATTTAGCATGACCTTTCAAATCATGAACGGAGTGCTCCAACAACCGATCACTTAACTCCACTAAATACTACCGTACAGGTAGATATCACATTATTACGTGATGAAATGGACATTTTACTTGAAGCATTAAAATATATAATATGTTCAATGAATTACTGCCATATTAATAAACCGTACTTAAGTAAGAGTACGAGATTGGATTAGAAAAATTCATATTAAGTATTAATGTTCAAGTTCAAGCTTATACTGAAGTAACAAGTCGTATTTAAGTATTTGTCAAGTCGTACCTTGTATTTAGATTTGTATTACGAATCAAAACCTAGGTATGACTTTGTACTCAAAAACAACGTTTACTTAGGATTTTCCAAGTAAGGTTGAGTAGTAATATTTGGACTATTGTGCTTTGTTAAAATCTATCAATGCATCATTAATGTCATAAATAAATGCCAATAAATAATAAATGCTATCAAAGTCGTTGATCAAAATCTTTGAAACAATTGAAAGGAAAATCTGAAGTTTATAAGGCACGTTTCAAATTGAAAGAGAATTAGAAGTTGTAAGCATGTGTGAAAAAATTATGTAAGGATTCTTTCCCTTTCTTGAGGTTTTCCACCTTCTTTTGAATATTTAATAGCTAATAGTCATAACTTGGTATGATAATCTCTTCGGCACCTTACATACGAATGTCTAAAGCTTCCACAGTTTCTTTAAGGAGCGTTTTTCTTCACCCAATAAAGCCGAACTCAAATCAAGTCTCCATTAAATTAAATAAATAAACCAATCACCAATTACTAACCATAAACAAAACAATTTACACTTTTAATTTCACTATTTCCTATTTGGTAGTGTACAAAATGACTACTATGAGAACTAAGATGAACTGTAAACAACTAGAAGAGAGGAGTTGTGAGTATGGCCTTGTCTGATCAGAGTTAACGATAAAACTTATTGCGCATGTGCATAAAAACTGCGCCACTAAAGATCCCTAACAGGTCCCTAACAACCCCAATCCTACGGACACCTCGTGAGTAAGCCACAAAGGTGAATGACCTTTTCCACTTTTCGTCTATGTTTCAGACACAAAAGTGAACCCTTACTCCAACACCCGCTGGCATAAACTCTTACAATCCGACTCTTATTCAAGAAACTTGGTACGAGTGCGGACGTCGAGTAACCACCATATCGATGGATAGTGCTGCTCCCTTTTGGTCCGACATATAACCTCCAGAATGCCGACTTCCACTCTGGCTATTCACTTTGACTTAGCCTAGAAACTCCCAAAAGGCTTTTGGGACCAAATGTTATTAATTGAATTGATTAATTAAGTATTTTTACGTATTTTGTAATAATTTTCCCTATTAATTTAAACAGTTTTACACTAAAAATTGTTAAATAATTGATTATTCCCCTTACCTAAATTTCCCTACCTTTACGCGCATGCTTTAAACTTGAGGTCAATGAACCAAATCTCATTCCTCTTCATACCTTTTCACAACTCAACAAACTTGAGGTCAATGAACCCAATTTCATTCCTCTTCATACCATTCTACAACTCACAATTATCTGATCACTTACACCCTTTCACTTTGTCCCTCTGTGGAGTCTCATTGGCAAATATAATAATACTTGCAAATTATGTATGATTACAAAAAAAAAACATTTACCCACATACATTTCGGTAGATGTGTTGAAAGTCAAAATCCATAAATTTTAAGGTGCTCGACATTAAAATCCATAATCTCAAGCGGATCGAAGTCAATTTTCCATTCGCAATCGAAATCGTAATCCAATTATCCACACAAATCGAAAGCGAAATCGAAATCGAAACCCATAACTATCCAGGCTCTCAAAATCGAAATCACTTTTCTGGATCTCGAAATCGGACTTTCGATTTCGATTTTAAATTTCGAGTTCAAATGATAGAGATTTCATATTTCGATTCGACCTAAGTTACACGTGTGGAAATAATATGCCTCACCCGTCCTATCGGGCGGGTGAGGTCAATTGATAGGGCATCCAATCCATGTTTCACTAGTATATTGACATCCACAAATTTCATCATTTACAAGTTTTATGCAATTTATGGTGACCATTTTTTTATTTTCCTTGTCCAATGTTTTCAAATATTCCTTGTGCCTCAGTAGGTTTTCATTGCCCTGTCCGGGAATTCCAGACACTTTGCAAAATTTCTAAATCATTACAAAAGAGGAACGAATAGCAGGTTCCCTTTAGTTCAATGAATTGAACAATGCCGAATGACCATGACAAAGTTTTTGACGATTTTTTTTGAGAATAGAGAACATCACCAGGGTCCAATTTTGAAGTATCCAATATTTCACCAATGGATTTTAGCTTTTCAATGTATACGGCGTCTTCAATTCCAGTAATTGACATTGTAATTGAATCTGTATGACTGTGGAGTATTTTCATATATGATCCAAATAATGGGTATAGTTGGAAGTGAATCATTTCTTGTAATTCCAATTTTCTATATTGGTAAATTGTTAATGCAATTATACGAAAGTTGACGTCGGTTCCTCTAGTTTTTGAAAATGTAAAAAGGCTTAGTTTTTCTGAGACTGGTTCCACGTCCAAAAAGTTGTTGAGAATATTTTTTTTTAATTCAACAGAACTATGGCAAAATTTTGATGTTCCATAGCTCAAGGGAGAAATTGCAAATCGTCCAATCATGAAATTATTTTGTCCCTTGAACCAGTTCTCATTAATTCAGTTTTTGCTTGAGCTCTCTTTTCAACGTTGAACATTGCATAATTTAGAAAAATTGACGACTCACGAAAACGAAACCCCGCATGTACTTTACAAATTTGTTTTCCAATTTAAAAAAAAATGTAAATTTTTGTAGTGGTGAACGGCGTTTGGTTTGTCGCACAAGATTGAAAGTAGCTTTTCTTGTTGAAATTTAATTTTCTTTTCACTTTTTGCAATGGCGTCTTGTTGGTGGGGTGACAGCATGTTAAAATTAATTTTTCTCTTTTCACCTATTGGTGGAAACAAGTGGAAAAAGTAGAGGTAGTGTAAATGATGAGGAATTGAGAGCCACACTTCAAAAACCTATTCAATTCTTTTTCCTGTGTCAATGCTTGCAATGTCTATACTCGTCCTCTGTCAACAATTGAAAATTGTCAACTGGTAAATTTTTTCACAATGCATGACTGTATTGAGTGTTTAAATCCAATGATAAAATGTTGACTATAGGTAAATTTGGATTAAATGGTTCATGTCGAGTGGTGTTTGAGTCGGCTCTTTTTGTAGTCAAAATCACTGTTCCTCCCCTGAGTCCGCTGTCAATCATTTTGGTAATTTTTGGACATTCAACAATTTCAAGTTGTACATTTGAAAACTTCATTCCTGCCTCCAAGTTAAAGCGGCTTCCAGAAAATACAAACAAGGGGCCCAATTTGTAATATTTCATGCACAAATCCCTGTGGCACTCGAAAACGTCACAAATGAGTAGGGTATTTTGTATACTCTTTACTGAAAGAAAATTTTAAAAAGTTTCAATTTTAAATTTTTTTACAAAATTTGTCATTTTCACAGAATAATGTTCAATGTCAAATTAGATTGTAGATTTATTTTAAATTCCGTCAACTTCCGTCCAATTCCGTTGAATTTGGAGGTTGTAGTTGATTCATTTTCATTATAGAGTCACTGTCATAATTAAAGTATTTTTCTGAATGAGAAAGAAATTTTCCAGCTTCTAACATTTCCTGGGCCATTGATGTAGGTTCTGTATCCAAGCGAAAGTTTCGAGCGTCCAAAATTCTAAGATTGCGAATTAACATTAGCCAATCAAGTCTCCATTTTTACGAGAAACTGGAAATGCTCGTGTCGCCCAACTGTCACTGATCCATTGCACTAGCAACAAACCTTTTGGCGTTTCAAAAAATCCCAGTGCACAAATAAAATGTGGTGTACGAGCTTTTAAATTACATTTTGCACACAGAATCATTTTTGGTGAACAGTTTCGTGGAGATGTTGCTGTAAATCCCCAACCATGATGATGATGTAGTCTTGGTCGATGAAAATTTCTTTTGACAAAAGTCACAAGGTTTTGCATTGTTGTAAATTTTCTTTTCCACTTTTGTAGGTGGAATCCACTTGTTTGTTGATTTAATTTCCTTTACACATGCTTTTGCAATTTCCAAACAAGTGTTTACAAAATGTTCCACTGGATAATCTCCAAAAAAATTTTTGTTTCACGTATTCCGTCTGGTGTCAATAGCACAATGAGAGTATCCGACAATTAAATGTTAGCAGTTTACTTGATAGTTGTTTGAAATTTGACTGCACTTTGATTCGATGAAATGAAAAATAAATGACATGGCTCTGTCTCAATGTCATTTCCGGATGGTTAAACCTGTAAATTTTGTGACTTAAAGGCAACTTTTGTTGCACTGAACCCATTGTAAATGCGTGATGTTTTAACGTAACTTCACTCTTGAATCTTTTTGCACAAAATTTGCAGTGCACTATGCTATGGTGACTTTGAACTTGTTACTGAAAAGTCTTCATTGGCTGAATCAAAAGATAGTGACCTTTTTTTTGTCATTTACAACTTCTTCAACCAACAAAAGTGAAATGTGGTTCACGGCATTCTTTTTAGTCTGGCGAAGAGAATACATTTTGTTGCACTTGTAGAAATAAACTGATATACATGTAGATGGGTTATTTTCTTCAACACTGTCAATTTCTTGTAGAGTCACTCCATTTCCATTCAAATTTGTTCCAGTAAAGTCAATCAATGAAAACGACATTACAAATTTGATTCTAATTCCATTAAAAGAATCCATCAATTATTTGATTAAAAGATGCAAGGGTGATTCAATGGATTCGATGAAATTTGCAATTTCTTGAAATTCTTCTTCAGGCGAGTATACAAATGTGACCAATGATCCCAAGTGAGATCCATGACTTTGTTGAAAAACAGATTGATCAATTGCGGTAAAGTCTTGACCAATACTTTGAGGTCTCTTCATTCCTCCACCTACTTGTGGACATGGCCAATGGTCATTTATTGAAGGAACAAATTTGTAACAGTGTGTACACAAATGCCTAGATACAATGGTACCATTAAACTATAATCTTGTCGATATTAATTTTTACATACTCTGTCACCTTGTGAGTTTCATTTTGATAAAAGGTTGAAGATTCTAAATTGCAATATAAACAGCTAAACTAAAAAAAAAATTATAAAAATGTAAAATGTTGTAAGAGGTTTATTTTACTTTTCTCCTTTTATTTGAAGAGGCTTTACAGTTTTTACATTTGCAAGGTTTAGACTTTCTCAAACTGGCTCATTTTCATCAGTAACCGTCGGTTGCTTTTGTTTACAATTCAATATTATCGACCGTCAAGCTGCTCAAACAATGACAATATTCAAATCTGAAATGGAAAATTTGTAAACTTGATTTGACTTGATTAAATATGTATACTCACGTGCTTGAAGCTACACAATAAAAAACTTGAAACAATAATAGGAATGAGAGACTTTATCCAGGGAGGATGTTGTTTTGAGCTCGAGAAAAATGGGAATGAACTAAAATTATGCAAAACGATTCCATTTATATTAATTTAAAAAAAATTTCAAGTATTTATTTCATTTCATTTACTTTTATTTTATTTTGTTTTTTTTTTGGAGAAGATTTACAAGTTTTACATTTGAAAATTTAACACTTTTTACATGGGGTTGGCTTTCTTCAATGACTGACAATTCTTTTCGCTTACAATTCGGCATTGTCGACTGTCAATCTTCGCAAACAATACTTGGAATGGCCTCTCATGGCTTCGTCGGCAAGTGCTCCAAATGAAACTCCTAAAAAAGAATTTACGAAATTATGAAATTAGTCTTAGGAAATTTACAAAATTGACATATTCTTACCCAAAATTCCAGCCAAAGAAACTGTAAAAGAAAGACAGGGAAAGCAAAATTTTTATAAATTCAATGACGGTAATGTCTTGCTTTATAATATCAAACAAGACTCCTTGATCCGATTTTTCGATTGTAATTGATTTACACTCTTCAGAGTTTGTTGTAAAAGTTAAAAGCAGGTCCGGGGTAAAAAATTGTGACGAAATTTATTGTTCTCCAATTCTACCAATTTGGTTTGTTTTGTAGTAGAGGTACTGTCCAGAATTTGTACAATTTTTACACGACCTCAAAATGTCTTGAATATACAAATCTGAAATGGAAAATTTGTAAACTTGATTTTACTTGATTAAATGTGTATACTTACGTGCCATGGAACTGAACAATAAAAAATTTGTAACAATAATAGGGATGAGATACTTCATCATGGGAGGATATTGTCTTGAGCACGAGCAAACTTTGAATAAATCAAAATTATGCAAAGCAATACCATATATATTAAATTAAAAAAAAAATACCCGAGTTTCAATAAGGGATAGGGTCTGGACGAAAGTTATGGCAACATAAATTTCAGTTTGTAAAATTAGTTTATTTTAAAAATAAAATTTCAATTTTGTTGCAAGTATTTTGGCACAGTCGTTGGGCGGTATACCATACATTTGACAATCCTGACAGCGTTTTCCGTTTTTAGACATTTTTCTTACACTCAAATCTTGAATTTTATCGTGGAATTTTTCCAAATCATCAACCACCACAACTTTTCCCGATTCAATTTCATTGAGAATAATTTTATCGGCGACAGGGTCAAAGGTGAATGAGGCGGAATTTATTGCCAAAACTTTTGGCAAAGTTGAAAAAATGCACAAAAAGTCTTGCCTGTTTTTAAAAGACTGAGACCAATTTTGGCAAGTGCAAAAAATTTCAATCTTTGCACGAGGAAAAGGGAAATCCAAATAGTGTCGAGAAAATGCCAAATAATAAGTTTCAGTTTCTACGGTAGATAAAACTGCCTTCTAAACGTAGGAAATTTGTGTTAAACAAATGTTTAAACAAATGTTAAATAAAGTAAAACTTACCGGAATTTGTAAATTTTTACATCCTTGCGTCATTTTGAGCAATTAAGTTTCAATGTTTCTAGCTTTTTTTGCTTTAAAAACTCACTAGTTTCCACAATATATTTTTGTAATTCTTCAACCTTGCAACAATTCAAGCCAACAGTAGCATGGGACCCACAGTTTTCATTCGGCATTCGTTTTAATGCTCGCTCTTTAATCAACGACACTATTATGGTTTCACTAAATCACTAAACAATTTTCCAATCGACAGAGTTTTTGAAGCAATAATTTCATCATAAAATTTTGATTCCATTTGCTTACAAAGTCGGTAAATGTCATTTTTTATGCACACAGTCAATTTATTCTGAGCAAGGAGTGGAATCAAATGAAACCAGTTGGAAACTGAATACGCAGAATTGTTTGTAATGAGATGAAATGCATTCTCATAAATTTCCAAATTTCTGTTTAAAAAGCACGAAATTCAAAGAATATTAATAGCGATGGGTAGTAATGTCACAAAAATGAAACTGGTTCAGCCTATTGAGAAATAAGGGAAAAGGTTGTGGTTTATATAGTTTCATCAAATGGGTAAAATGTTAAAGTAATAGCAAAAGCAAAAATGGAAATAAAAACCTCTAGAGACCGACAGGCCAATAGAGTAAAATAATAACTCTCAGAGACCGTCTGGCTAATGGGGTAAAATTTTAAAACAATAGTAAAAGCAAAAATAACAAAAAACAAAAATGAAAACAAAAACCTTTAGAAACCGACAGGCCAATCGAGTAAAATAAAAAAAACCGCTAGAGACTGACAAGCCAATAGAGTAAAATAATAACTCCCAGAGACCGTCTGGTCAATGGGGTAATATATTAAAGCAATAGCAAAACTGACATTAAGCAAAAATGAAAATAAAAAGCTCTAAAGACCGACAGGGCAATAGAGTAAAATTATAACTCCCAGAGACCGTCTGGCTAATGGGGTAAAATGTTAAAACAATAGCAAAAGCAAAAATGACAAAAAGCAAAAATGAAAACAAAAACCTTTAGAGAGCGACAGGCCAATAGAGTAAAATAAAAAAAACTCTCGCAGACCGTCTGGCCAATAAGGTAAAATGTTAAAGCAATAGCAAAAACCGAATTTTGTTGGTATTGTTTAAATTTTTCTTCACCTCAATTGTTTTTAAATAATTTACACAGTGTATTCTGTTTTGGTTTTATTAGTGTTTTTAAAATTTTCAATTTTATTCAGAGTAGAGTTTCGACGGAGGGAGAAGTTTACAATTCAAAGAGTAAAAGAGAAATGAGTTGAATGTTTTATGTACATTTGCACTTTTGATGTTTTCACCCTCTCCCCTTTTAACTTTACAATATTTACACAGTCTCTCACAACATGTTTGAATTATTTTCTTCTCTTCTCAGGGATTGCTGGGAAAATAAATCGAGTTGAAAAAGATTTTTACAAGCTTTTCGTTATAAGAAAGATTGTAGGGGTTAAAGTCACACAGCACAGACCAATAGCTCCGCCCACTTATGAGTTGCGCTGCGACGTAGAGAGTAAATAGGCCGCATGTGTTGGATTCGTTTTTTTGAAACTGTTGCAAGTTTTCTCTTCTCATATTGTATGGTGACTTCTGTAACATGAGAGTGGTGTTCCATAGGAGCAAAAAAATACAAAGGATTTTTCTCCATTTTCACAACGTTTGTCCACGTAGTAGAATACCCAATGCTTTCTTTCCAATTCTGATGACTCATCATTTTGAATAATTGCAATTGGACATTGCAAAAAAGTTTATTTCATGCATTTTGTCCGCAGCAATTACAAAACAATATGGTTTTTCATTGCTATTTTTACTCAAATGTTTTAAACAATTTTCAAGTGTGATGGAATCCATTTTAGTTTAAGTAAACTTCGCCCTTTCCTCCAATTTTGAGCAGTTTTTGATGAAATCCCACTGTTAATACCGTTATTGGCTTCGTTAATGCAGTTTTAAATGTCAAATCGACCTGAATAATTAAAAAGAAAGCCAATAATGGGAAACTTGATGATATTAGTGTTGAGTTACATAGACTTGGCCCGATAGTGACATGACAAAACTGGATGCAGAAGACAAGACTGAAGTAGGCGCAATTGAGACGAGAAATAAATTTTTCCCCTCTACAAAATCTTTAAAGGCGATTCCATTATTCATGGGTCTGAGAATTTGAAGTGAGTGCAATCGTTTAACAGACAGTGACATTGATTTCCATTTCACCATCTATAAATATTATTGGATACACTCTTCGACTCTTCAACAATTAACACAGTACTAGTGAATAAGGAATTGATTACACAACTTTACGACAATCAGCAAGATTTGAAGAAACCGATAAAAGAATCACCAGAACAAATCATTCATCATAGTGACGTCACAACTAACTAAGAGAGTTAGCAGCATCCAAAGGCGGTCAGAACGTGACCTCAAATACACCTCTAAGAGTTCTGGGGTCAGGGACAACTAAGACATCCCCATCTTTTATAACAGGCTCTCCAAAACTCAATCAGGAGTGCTGACTTTTCAACTTCGGTTCCATCATCCTGAATCACCGTTTCTACAACTTGCAGAAACAGATCTCACATTTCCTCATTAATTTTGGCATGTTCTGCTTGGAGTTCTGCAAGAAATGTATGGATGAGGTTAGAAGAAGGATACATACTATCAACACAGAAGCTTCCAATCTCATCATAAGGTAGTCTTATGCCTGATCCAAACTTGCCTTTCTCCTATCGTGCTCTTAGGGAAAATACGAGGCGATTAGAAACTTTGAACAAAACAATCACTTTTTACCATAACAACTCTATTCACAATTTACTGAATATTTAGAATAATACTGCATTTTCCATAGAGCACGATGAGAGAAAGGCAAGTTTGGATAAGGCATTACGCTTGTCGCTTAAAGTTAGTCCAGGTTAGGAGTAGCGGGTCAAACTCATACATCAGCAAATTCCGCTCAGCTCGGCTCAAGATTTTCCAATTCTGTTTCTTGAATCTCCTGGTATTTAGTAGTGGGTCAAATTCATACATCGGCAAATTCCGCTCAGCTCGGCTCAAGATTTTTCAATTTTGTTTCTTGAATCTCATAGGGTTATGAGAATTTATACGACAACGTTAATTTTAAATCTCTTTCTTTCTATTTTGAAATTCTAGGTCTTAGTTATAAGTACTCTTCGAACTCCTCCCAATCTTAAAAACACTTATGCCCGATATACACGGGAAAAGAAACTTTCTATAAAGATGGAAAGTTTCGTGAAAAGTCGAATTTTACCATGTATCCACATCAGAAACTTTTCTTAAAAACTCTTTCCAGCAAATTTTCTCTCCCTTTCCTCAAATTGGACCGAGTTCTAATTTGAGGAAAGTTTTTGAGAAATATCTGGTTTTAAATTTGTGCAGATGGATTTATTTGGAAGTTGGGGCTAGTTGAAAACATGAGGGGAGAAAAATAAATAAATTCAACTCATCTTCAGCGTGGATGTCACATGGGAATCTGGACGCAGGAATTTTCATGAAAAATATCTCAATTTAAAAATTAATAAAATAAACTTTCTTTGTGTAACCAAGGAAGAAAGAAATGTTTCCGAAACACGAAAGAACAACTTTTAACCTACAAAGTTTCCTTCACAGTTAATTTTCTTTCCCCGTGTATATCGGGCATTACAGTAGGTAATTCAAAGCAGCAACCCTTATTGAACTTCCCTGTTATTAGCCAAACAATAAAGCCGGCCGATTCGATGGATTCTAGCTCCCAAGGATTTCCAACTCTAAAAAACCGGTTTTAAATGACGATATAATTAAGATAATTCTAGAGGCTCAGGGGTAAAAGCTGATACCACTGCAATTATTTCAAGAATGGATTCATTGGAACACTTAAAAGTAGTGTTCACTATCGTATGTCAAGAAATCGGAACCAAATCTGTGGCATCACATAGAGATTGTCAATGGAAAAATTTAGAAATAAGTTTCGTGTGAGAATGGCATGACTGGACTAGGTCAGCAGCGGTCAATTTTTTTTATCCTAAGTTATTTGAAAATTTCAAAACAAATAGTGATTAAACAGGTGCTTGCGGTAGTTGTGGGTGATGTGGCGGAGTAGTTAGAATGTGCCTTTTTTCCGTTTGTGCAGAAGGCCTGTGGCACGGGTTCGACTCTCGCGAAAGTGATCTTTATTTTTCGTTTCCTAAAATTTCGGTTTCGTAACGGATTTAATTGGGTTGGTTATAAGTGATGTTTTAATATATTTTGCCTGAGCTAGAACAAATTTAAATATTTTATTCCCAAACATTTAGCGAAATTTTTAATTATGAACTTTATCTAAATATTTTTAAACTTTTATACAAATTACTTTCTCTTAATTCATTGAACACGTGCAATCAGTGGTAAGAAAATCGAAAAAAATGCAAGAGCTCAGCACAATTCAGCTTTTAAAGAATTAAAAAATTTAGCCAGTGAAAACACATTTGTTTCGTACTCAAAAATTCTACTTTGTCGTCATGTAAACCGGAAGAGAAAAAAGAATAACGGATCATTGGGTTGAAAATTGGTGCCGACAATTGATGTTGTAGCAAAGACTGAAGATTTATTATTCCCCGTCGAGACATAATTTGGTCTTCCGGATGAATTCCATTAGGCTCTATGAAAACATCGCAGTAATTGATAATTCTACGAGCCAAATTTTTAAGTTGTCTATGAAAAGTAGTGTCAAGTAGCTGGCAATAAGAGGTACATTTTTCTGGGATGATTAGCAGTTCCACCTCTGGTTTTTGATTTTTAATTCCGAATATGGAGTCATAAATTTCCGGGTTAGTGTGTCCAGTCCATGAGTCAACAATATATAAAAAATTTTCTTCCATTTCTGGAGAAATTATTTTCTGGTTGAAATATTTCACCAAACATGTATTCAATTTTCCTGACTTGCTACAGGTTAAAGTGACATTCTGCGCCATTGCATTTCACAATTCCTCTTCAACATGTCGTCCTATTTTCCCTTGTACTTCTTTCAGACATAAGAACACATTTCCAATAATATTTCCTGCTGCACTTATTGTGTATTGCACGGAGTAAGAGTGCGTTACCAGATTTTTTGGAGCTTTGGCATAACCGAAAACTTTTGTCTCTCCTGTATGCGTTAGAGTTCGCGCCGACACAAGCTCGTAGTTAAAGCCGCATTGATCCGTATTAATGATAAGATGAGGTGCATAATGCGGAAGTCTTTGCTTCACTTTCTGACGAAAATCCGTGCGTAATTTTGCGACTACTGACGCGGTGAGATTTTTTGAAATTCGCTGCCTAAAGACATCTAGCTTTGAATTGATGAAGAGCACCGATTTCCGTTGCCTTTTGAGTTCCTAACTGCTGCTTTGAAAAAAGAGAAGCGCATCCTTCCTTTCCGACGAAGAATTTTTAGACTTCATTAGGATGAGAATCGACAATTTTAATGATCCGTTTGTTTGTTGTAAGTGGGACGGGAGCATTTCGTTCAAATTCATTTTCATGCCATTCTTCTTCTGCCTCTGTATTTTGTGTATATTTATTTTATTATTTTTTACTGTAGGTTAAAATTGCTTTGACATACCTTCAATAATGGCTTCATCATCACTCTAGATTGTACAATCGTCCAGTTGGTGCAAAAATTCTGATAGAGCTTTCTCGCTAATAAGCAAGCTTTCTTATCTGGCTTTTGTTTACAATAATTGGAAAATTTTGCCTGGATAATTTTCAAAAATTCTGAAGCTACTGCAATTGGGTTGATGTCAAATGATTTCTTGTCACCGGAATAAGTAGTGGCGCTCTCGCCGCTCGTAATCTATATTCATATTCAATTCACACAGATATTGGAAAATATTGACAGTGATGTTAAATAAATTGGTAGATTTTTACCTGGGAATTAGTGTTCATTTGAAGCAGAGCCTCACAATTATAGTTGAAATTAAAAATAACTAATTGAATTCTCTGCAATAACCTTTTGCTATTTTGCCTGATGTAATTTTTTTCTAGAGTAAACATTCCTTTCTTTCAATTTAAAAATAAATGTCACATATTCTTTGTTCTTTTGAGAAGGTAACAATTTTTTGCATTATAATAAAGTTAGGTTTGTTGAGGTGTAAAACTGCTATCGATATAATTTTTGCAAATTAATTGTCTAATCCATGACATGATATAATAAGTGTCAATAAATTACAAATTTATTCATCAACCAGTGTCAAAAAAAATCGAATTTGGGGAGAGTCGAACCCATGCCAAGGCCCTTCTGCACAAAAGGAAAAAAGACACATTCTAACCACATGCCACACCATCCACAACTAACCGCAAGCACTTGTTTAATGACTATTTGTTTTTAAATTTTTAAATAACTTAGAATAAAAAAACTTTGACCTTTGCTGCCATTGTCCAATCATGCCATTCTCACACCAAACTTATTTGTAAATTTTTCCATTGACAATCTCTATGTGACGCCGCAGAATTGGTTCCGATTTCTTGACATACGATAGTGAACACTACTCTTTACTGCAAAGAAATTGAGATCACAGATCTCAAAACCCAAGTTTCCAATCAATCGGCAGCCATCAGCCAGCAATCCTCCACTATTACAGCACAATCCATTTTGATATCGCAGCTGCAAACGCAGAATAACAAGCTCACCGACGAATTGCGGAAACAAATTCTACTGTTCCACGGAATGCCCGAATCCATAGCGGAAGACCCAACCACTATGGTAGCAAACTTCCTTCTTGCAAACGGTGTAATGTCTAAGGTGGATATTGCTCACAGAATTGGCAAATTGTTACAAGGTAATGAGAGACCACGTCCAATTAAGGCAAAATTTATTTGGCAACAGGACACATCCGCCGCGTTCGGTCTCAGGCCAAAATTGTTGGCAGTCAAAGCTCCACAATCTATAACGGAAGATTTAACTGTCGAAACCAGGCTGGAAAGAAAGGCGTTTTAAAAAAAATCACGCAAAGCCCCGAGTTCTATTTATCCTCAACCCCCACCTATTCTTTATCAATGACGTTCTGGCCGTCCTCATCAATCACCGCTTTCTGCAACTCTTAGTTCTTTTCCATCACTAGCGCTAAATCATATAGGGAATTTTGCAACAATCTTTTATCTCAATGTACATAGTATAAGTAACCTTAATTTTAACTTCTGGACACAATATCTTTCCCTTCAACCTACTTTTTTCTGTCTCTCCGAGACTATGTTTCACGGCGTCTGGCGCAGTAAAGATCTAGATTCCTCGTATAATTATTTCTTACACTCTGCGACAAAAGGTATCAAAGATAGACCGGCTGGTGGTTTTGTGTATGATTGGGCTAAAAGCTTCTCATTCACAGTTATTGTTCTTAAATCAACAGATTACGCAGTATGGTTCCAAATCTGTTCACCAGAACCCTGTCTTCTGGTGTTCGTATATATTCCGCCCAATAGGCAGTTCCAACTCAATTTTGACAATCTCTTTCAAGAAATCATGCATTTCCCCGTCAAAAATTGTATAATAATTGGAGACATGAATGCAAGAATAGGGTTAGAAGTCCCCGTTCCTTTTCATAACAGAAACAGCAAAAATTTAGTGGTTAATAGAAACGGACGTAACTTGATATCCTGGGCTTCAGAGTTGGGACTGCTAGTAGGAAGTGGTTCTCTTCCTGGCGTCGAAGTAGGTAATTTCACATTTATGAATAAATCAAACGGAGGATGCAGTGTTGTAGACCTACTTCTCAGAACTCCTACCCTAGCTAAGAAAGTCGCATCTCTTGAGGTTCTCGATTGGACTGACTCGGACCATTTCCCGTTACTGCTTTCCTTGAATGCACCGTATCAAGGCCCAAATACTCGCGTCAAACTTACGAAACCAAAACTCGCTATCCCAGTCAAACAACCCGAACTTTATGAATTTATCAAATTACTCGAATTGAAAATAAGTAATTCCCCGATTGAATTCATCGACGTGGACCTCTCGGGTAATTTTATATATTCTGCAATTGTTTACACCTGCAAAGACCTCAAGTTATTCAAATATCCGAAACCACAGGAAAACCGTCCTAAATAGTTTGATGACTGCAAAATACTTAAATACGAAAAAAATCACTCGCTGAGGCTTTTACGTAGAAATACTGACAGTGGAAGGATGAAAGAATACAATGATAGCAACAAAAAATACGCCAGCATAGCTAACCAGAAAAAGGATAACTTCATTTCTCAAAATTCTCTGCAACTGCATCATTCTTCCAACCCGGCCAAGTTCTGAAAAACAGTAAAATACTTCGGATGCACCTCAGAACCCACAAACAACATATGTGCAATTCAATGGCATCGGCATTTCAGCAGTTTGTTCAATCCCGAAAACCTCAAATCGGTCAATTCCCCGTACTCCATTACGCAATTATGCGTAAATGTTAGCGACCCAATCCTAGACAAGGAATTCAATGCTCTCGAGACACATGGTCATCAAATCACTAAAATCTGGGAAAGCACGTGGTGAAGATCTAATACCGAACAGTGTATGGAAGATAAGTTCGCCTGTCCTTTTGCTATACTTAACCAGCCTTTTGCAACTATGTTTTGATTCAGGGAAAGTCCCCGTTAAATGGTGCAATGCATTAATTTGTCCGATAGTAAAAAACGGTTCAAGAGAAGTTCCCGGGAACTATCGTCCTATCTCTTTGCTGAGCACCACACTCAAACTTTTTATTAAAATTTCAAATGCTAGGCTGGTGGAGTGGATAGTAAAACACAACATCGTATCCGACTTTCAAGCAGGTTTGCGGAAGGGAAGATCTTGCGTTGACCACGTTTTCACTCTTACGTCAATGGCACAGATCCAACTCCTCAAAGAAAAGGAATTATGTTTGCTCCGTTGATCTTTCTCAAGCATTTGATACTCCAAACCACAGCCTCTTCTGGAAGGTTCTTAAAAACATAGGGTTTTCCACTAAATTCATCCGTGTATTCAAATATATATGCGAGAATGCAGATGCGAAGATTTCCACTTCTTACGGTTTAACCGGGAGAATAAAAATCATAGAAGGACTCCTTCGAAGAGAATCTGCAAGTCCCACTCTCTTTAACCTCCTTATAGAGGAATTGGTGAACATATTTGATTGATGTCTCCTTGCCGGCTTTCGACTCCATTCGCGATCTGTACATTTGCATTTTTATGCGGACGATCTAGTTCTCGTTGCTCAGTCACGAGAACTTCTCCAACAGAAGATGAATCTCACTGCTAACTTCTTTCACTAACGAGGCCTCCAGTTCAATTTTTCTAAAACAAATGTACGTGTGATATGGCGTTCTGGAAGGGTGAGAAAAGAAGATAAGTTCTTCTGGAGAGACATGCCAGTACAGACTATAAAATCCTATATGTACCTTGGCATAATTTTTCAATCGAATGGGTCGTTCAACCTCCACTCTAAATCTGCTATTGCGAAAGGTATTGCCGCACAAGGCACTGTATTTCGCACACTAGGTAGGATGAAAACCCTCCACTTGCAAACATCGAAATTTCTCTTAAATTTCATTGTCAAACCAACTACCTTGTACGACTCAGGGCTGTGCGCATCACAACACACAAATGAAATAGAAAGGGTTCAAAAGCAATACTTTAATAGATTCCTTCATCTTCCTTTCAGTACCCCCCGATATTTTGTTCGTTTAGAGACAAGCTGCTTTCCATTAAGCTTTGATGCATTTAGGTTTAGTATCTCTCTATGGTTAAAACTCCTGTCAGCTGACGACTCAAATCTTCCTCTAAATGCGTATAAAGAACGACGAAAAATCCCTTATAAACATCCTATCAAAAAATACAGTTGGTGTTTGCAGTTGAAAAGTAGGTTGAAATCTATAGATATGCAAGGTTTATATGAAAGGTGCTTAGCAAAAGAGGTTAAATTTGTCCAGAAATTTATACTCGGTGGGTACGAAGATCACTTGAGAAAACTTGACTTCAAACTCGCACAGCAATCCTCCACTATTCCACACTATCATTAAATAAAATTCTCTAAAATCCACAAACTATTTCTATTGAACAAAAATTCCTTTTCGATGGCGACATGCATCCTACAAATTCGGCTAAACTCCAACTCTGTCTACAATAAAGGAAAATGGTTTAATATGGGACATTTTGAGGAGAAGCAATGCAAATACTGTGGATAACAACTTTCTTTTTTTCATGCTGTTTGGGAATGCACCGGCACATCTCACATTTGACTGAATTACTTTCAAGGAATGCCAATGGATCCAATTCAACTTATCAAGGACGTCACAGAAGCTTCTACTTATCCAAACTTCTCATTTTATTTATCACTTTTAATTTCAAATATTTTGAAACTTTTTCAGTAATTTTAACACTCACAATTTTATTTTATTTAAATTTACTAATGCGCGTAATTTCATTGATAAGGCGATGGCCAACGTCAAATAAGCTTGATTGATTGATTGATTATCCATGGGTCTTCCTGCAGCCATTGCTTAAAAAATTGCTTTGTAACATTCCATGTATGCTGAATTTCCAAAATCTATTTGAATACTCCTTTTGACAAAAGAGTTTCGCTTCGCTTCGCACAACCAAATTGTTGAGTGTAAAATTCTGAAAATTTAAATCACATTTTCCAAGGTTTCCAAGATATGCCTTGTTTAAAACCAATCCTAGAAAATACAATGAAAATTGAAAAAATTTATCTTTAAAAATTTCAAATAGTAACTTACCAATCAAAATGTACTGCGGGACTTTGGTAAAATTTGGTTCTGATGTATGTGAAGCTGATCCCGATGGTATAAATGACATTTCTGTCTGTGTCATTTAGCATATAATTTGCAAAAGATCACTTGGAAAATAGACTCATGTTTTGAGAGACAATTTTTGGATTGATTATATGATGCTTTATATAGAGTTTTGCACTGTCAATTTGTAATGCATATGGGCAAGTTCCAGTTTTTGCAGAATCGAGACAAAATTCATTTTTTGAACGGCAAAATTTAAAATCCAATGTAACGTTGCCAGGGAGATATTTTGTGTTGAAAAATAGACTTCAAAATGGTTTTCCAANGAAAAATACATTTCAAAAATTTTGCTTTCGGCCCCATGGTTTGCCTAGATTTATATTCCAAATTTTTAGTTACATCAAAAGCATTTTGCACAGTATCTACATAAAACAGTAATGCAGACATTGACGTTTGTTTTTCTCCCATTGTTGAAGACAATAGTTGAACCATTGCAGCTTGATGAAGGTATTGAGTTAGGCTGCTGGAAATTGGATTTTCATTAATTGATACAATCAAATCTGATCACATTGTGTGACAAAGTAAATTGCTTCCGGCTACAGAATCCGAACTTGAAATTTTATTTCCGCTCAAATCAGTAATTCGAGCTCGAACGAGTAGAAAAAAAATGTACAAATTCCTGTATACATGTGCAGGCGTTGGTGGCATTCAAAACCACAACTTTGTGTTATTTTGTTATTCGTAATTTTGTGTCGTAGGTGACATAATATGGAGAGAAGACGCTGACATCAGTGCTATTGACAGAGAAAATTTGCAAATTTTACCTCAAACTTGACCTTGACCCTTGATGAGTTTCTTCAAATTTTGAATTCATTTTACTTTTTATTGTAGCTCCGTTGTTTTTGACAGCCTTTTCACTTTGACTTTCCACTTCCTACTAAAAGTCTCTTTTTTGGAACTCGTTGTTTTCTAAACGAGCGAGTCGAGTTTGAGCCGAGTTGAGTTGAGATAATTCAACTCATTTATAAATGCACGAGCCTCGAGCCGAGCTGAGCTGGAACATTGGCTCACTCGAATAACGGGAATAACTCGTGCGCTAGCTTGCCAAATTTTCGGTTAAAATTTTTAAGCAAATTGCTAAAGTTTACTATTATATGTTATGAAAAATAACCTTTTAACTCCGTCGAAACGATAACGCCATTAGTTTTGCCATTTAGTTAATTGTTTCATAAACAATATGTCAACTCATTGACTTTTGTTACTTTGGCTTGAATTTATGTTACAGATTAAGACATTTTTGGCTCAGTCTATACAAAAAATTATTGAATTTCATTAATTTAAATAATGTTAGTAACTGTTGCCTAATCTGTTCATCATTTTTTTAATTTTGTTTAGAAGAGCAAAGCTAGACGTAAAACGTACTTTGTTTCAACCGATTGTTTTCTTGGAAAAGTTCTATTCACCAAATGGTGAATAGAACGTCTACGTAGGACATGTGGCAATCTCGAATATCTTTGTATATACCCCATAGTCTACTTTTGTAACCACACCGTCGAAGTAGATAATAATTTTTGAATATAACTAAACTATGACTCCCGAGTCGGCTCTCGAGCTGCTTGTGTGAGTTGAGAAATGAGCCGAGCTGAGCTGATATTTCTCAACCCATGTGAGCCGTGAGCCGAGCTGAGCTGAAATTTTAGCGAGCTGAGCCGAGATAACAAAAAACTCGGATTGCTCGGCTCGTTTGCAAGCCTAACAAACACATCTAACATAACAAAAAGGGTGAGGGGTATAAAGAGAAAGAGAGGTTCAAATAATAGTAACTATAATATATCAAAATAACAAAAGAGTCTAGGAGAATATTCACTTAACACCCAAATATAATACAAACACACATAACATAACAAAAGGGGTGAGGGGTATAAAGAGAAAACAAGGTTCAAATAATAGTAACGATGATATATCAAAATAACAAAAGAGTCTAGGAGAATATTCACTTAACACTCAAATACAATACAAACACACATAACATAACAAAGGGGTGAGAGATATAAAGAAAAAACAAGGTTCAAATAATAGTAACGATATATCGAAACAACAAAAGAGTCTAGGGGAATATTTTCACTTAACACAAATACAATACAAACACACATAACATAATAAAAGGGGTGAAGGGTACAAAGAAAAGACAGGGGCAGAATGGTTCACTTATACCTTACTCGCAAATAGTTAGTTTTGGGTTTGGTTTTGGTCTAGGTTTCTACCACAGCTTAATCTGTATCCAAGAATCGAACCGAGGCTATGATCGGATCGGCATGGAAACAAATGTTGATGTATCAGATCGCCGATCGGTATCAAAAAGTTGTTTAGTTTTTGGCTCGGATCGCGGATTGATTTGTTATTACCTGTGGGTCGGATGAAATTGTTGAATATTTTCCTGTGCCAGGAATATAAATCAAACTATACATAATTGTTGAACATTGGTTTTAGAAGTTTTGGCTACGTTTGGTTTTGGTTTCAGCAGTTAACATAGCATAAGGTTTCGGACTTGTTGAACTAACTGAGGTAGCTTTTTTGTTTTTATAAAAATCGATATGGTTTTCGTTTTGAAAAGGGATAAAAATAATTTCGGTTTCGGTTGTGAAAAAATTTGAAGAACAAGCTTCGGCTTCGGTTTCCACAATCGGTACATCCACTTCGCTACATCAATTACGGATGCTAGTAGCTGACTTGATTAGAGAGGAGGGAATCCAAGCTCACATTCCATACCCGTTTCTGAAATTGTACAGTCTGGTTTAGTCTGGAAAACTCCCAACACGAACAAAATTTATCTGTCAGAAAATGTCCAAGCAAATCTCCCATTGTAGTTTAAGTTGTTGATTACATTTGCTAACATTGAGTCTTTGAGTTCATCAATTAACTTTATTACAGGAACAAGTTGCTTTTCTTTTTATTAATTCAAGGGAGGGATTTTGCTAACTTGCTTGACCGTGTTATGACTTAAAAATCTGACATGAATGTATTATAGTGGAGCCCTATTATAGTAAAGTAGTATATTGGACCTGCTGCCCCCCCCCCCACCC
>NIPM01000244.1:68174-140838 GCA_002738285.1 Holacanthella duospinosa | reverse complement strand
CCTGTACGGCAAATCAATGAGTATGGCACTCCCCATCGGAAACTTCCAATGGCTTGTTAACATAGAACTGATTGAGCAAGATGTCTTAGCCTTCATAAATTCTCTTCCTGAAGATATCGGATGGCTACTGGAAGTAGACATGGAAATTGATCCTAGACTACATGACCAATCTAATGAATATCCCCCTGCACCATTGAAAAGAACTGTGACTCCGGATGAATTATCTAAGTCACATCAAATTTCCCTCAAAGAAAATTTGCGAATCAAGAACGGAATCTATCGAGTGGAGAAGTTGGTTGCCGATCTATATCACAAAAAAAATTATATAGTTCATTACAAAGCCCTGAAACAGTACATCGAGATGGATGTTCGACTAACTAAAGTGCACCGAGTGCTCCAATTCAGTCAGTTACCATGGATAAAGGAATTTATCGACTTCAATACCGAGATGCGAAAAAGGCAACCAGTGACTTTGATTAGGATTTTTGGAAGCTACTTAACAACTCAGCATTCGGAAAAACCATCGAGCAAGTGAGAAAGGGTGAAAACGTTCGTCTTGTAACCTCTGAGGAGAAAGCTCTTTATTACAACAAGAAACCAACTGTTCAAAATGTAATCCCCATCAATGCGACAACATGAATCTTTATGATGAAGAAACTGGCTGTTACACTCAACAAGCCGATAGCAGTGGAAGTGAGTATTTTGGATCTTGCNATCTTTATGATGAAGAAACTGGCTGTTACACTCAACAAGCCGATAGCAGTGGAAGTGAGTATTTTGGATCTTGCAAAGTCTATAATGTATGGAATGCATTATAATGGAATACAGCAACAGTACGGAGATCGAGCCAAGTTACATTACACGGACACAGACTCGCTGATTTACAAAATTCAAACTCCGGACATTTATGAGGATATACTAAAGAACAAAGACTGGTACGACATGTCGGAATACAATACAAATCATCCGTTGTTTGGGAAGTTTCATGATAACACCAACAAGAAAGTCCTGGGGAAATTCAAAGACGATTTTTCCAACCGTGTCATCACACAAGTCAGATGGGGAGTGCCATACTCATTGATTTGCCGTACAGGATGTTTGCATCAATGTAAATAATGTATGAGACGGGTNAGATGGGGAGTGCCATACTCATTGATTTGCCGTACAGGATGTTTGCATCAATGTAAATAATGTATGAGACGGGTTCACTGGTATTTAATTTCGAGCCCATATACTTGTTGTTTGCTCTGGCGAATCGTATACTCCCGACACTTACATAACCTCCACGAATTGCTTTCTCGATCCACAGATGCATGGTTGAGTCAGTTATCAAATTCAGTTGAATCTTGCTTTTCTTCAAGAGACAGTCAAGTCCCAGCATAACAAGGCTAAAGTAGTGCCCAATCTCCAATTCATAGCTGGTCATAATGATACCATGAATTGATTCCATCACATCTGCAAGGAGAAACGTCGAGTCTTACGTAGAGATCATGCCAGTCTCCCATATTCTTGATTTTGAAGCTTTTGCACACTTTTTCTGCTTGTTCATACACGTTGTCTTCAACTGGTTTTTTGTTAGATCGTTATAAAAGTCCTTCTTGAGCGGTAGTTCAGATTGGTCAAAATCTTTGCAAGTCTTCATCAATGAATATGGATATGCTCCTTTGTTGAATAGTAAACTGATGTCAGCTCCGTTGGCAACTTTTTCCGAAAATTCTTGTCTTGTAATGCCGAACTTGTATTTTGAATTGTGTTCATAGGCTAAGACAGGTTTAAAATGTTTGGATAAATTTGCAGGATGTGGCAACACCGCAAACTTAGGTCGGTGGCTAGTAAATTACTTAGGTTCTTAGGTCTGTGAACTGTAGGCAATGAAAATACTTGTGTTCATAGGTTATGACAGACATGTTTCGACAAGTTTGTGGGATGTGGCAACGCCGCAGACTTAGGTCAATGGTTGGTGTGTTACTTAGGTTNACAAGTTTGTGGGATGTGGCAACGCCGCAGACTTAGGTCAATGGTTGGTGTGTTACTTAGGTTCTTAGGTCCGTCGACGGTGGAAATAATTAGGGTCCACGTATGCTAAGGGTGTTTCATTGGTGAAAATAAATTTTGGGGGTTTGGAGTGGAGGGTGTGTAACCGAGTTCAACTGCGCAGAATGAAAACACATAGGTTCCTGGGTTCATAAGTAACTGTGCTGTAGGAAATACTTAGGTCTCCTATCGCAACAATGATCCAAGAGTTAGGGTGTTTGTCGGTAAAAATAAATTTTCTTTTAGGGGAAGGTGTGTGACCGAGTTCTATTGTGACCTTACAAACACCTTTCATTTACAAACACCTTTCACTTAGGTCGATGGACGGTGGAAATACCTAGGGTGGTGTGAATTTAGCAACACTGCTGACTTAGGTCGGTGGTCGGTGAAATACTTAGGGCGGTGGGTAGGTCGGTGGCTTTAAGGGTCGGTGGTGGGAGGGGGGAACAGCAGGTCTTACNGGGGGGGGGAACAACAGGTCCTACATACTACTAATAAATCTATAGGGATCTTCAGTATTAGTTTATTACAGCCGGGAGTGCATCCGTATAGTAAGCGGGTGCTACAATGTATAATTTGTTCATTTTATCGAAATATTTAACTACAAGTTTGAGTACAAAGTTGTAGAGAACTATTGCATGATAAATTTGTTTTTTGAATTTTAGTTTCTTCGCTAACTATGTTCCAATTAAATTGAAAAGACTAATTATTTTATTCCACCACAAAACGTTTCTCAATTGTAGCCAGAGCAATATTGTAGTAGCAGGAGTTTCTGGCGCAGGAATTGATCGATAACCATACCTAGAATCAGGACGCCAGGCGACGGAGCTACTGGTAACCATGCTTAAGTTATTGGATGTACATTGAAGTGCAGGGCTTGGTTGTAGTGTCAAAGCGTTAGAATTCCAAGCTACGATAGAAGACAATTGCAATAATGGAAATCAACCAAAAATGTTAAAGTTTGAAAGTAGATTACCTGTAGCCATACGCGTTAGAATTTGGGAAGCTTGCTGTAGCAAGTTGCTTGCTTGTGCCAAATTAATACCCCCGCTGATGCCGGCGCCGAATCAACCTTTTTATAATTTTAACTTAATTTGGTGCACGTTTATACCACAATTATAGAACATCAATAAATCCCAAAAGAAATTACAACTAGTGAATTATCATTTGGTGATAAGAATTTTAAATAAGACAGACAGCCTTACATCCGTTTGTAGTTACCCCACCTCGGACGAGGTAACAGTTACAGTGCCAATTTTTTCCACAAATTTTTGAAAGTTCATTGGATACGGAGATAGAGCCAAAATAATCATTCATCCTTCAGTCGTCATGGTCAGGGTTTTAAAATCCAGAATTTGGAAATTAGTTCAAACTTACGTAAGTGAGTAGGACTTAAGAGTTATATCATAGAGCATATATTGTTATATAATTATAATTATATATAATATTATATATATTGTAGAGTATATATTAATATATATTATATATATAATATAATTATATAATTATTATATATAATATTATATATTATATACAAAATATAATTATTATATAATTATAATATATAATATTATATATATATTATAGAGTTATATTAACGAGATTAACCTAACAACTAGCAACCTAGCAACCTAACCTAACAACCTATGTTTGACATAATAAAGTACATAATAAAATATACTGTAAATCTTGAATTGTTGCAAAGTCTAAGATAAGCTGAGTCAAAAACTCTGCCTGCTGCAGAGGATTTAACTGTCCAAATTGAGCTCGGCGTATGAGGAACATTTTTGATTTTCCGTCGCGGTATGTCAGGGTAAAAGCTTCAGCCCGAATATATTCGGGCATGGGAGTTAAAAGGTTGAGTTGATTTTTAAGTACAGATTTATTTTATTTACGATGGTTTGAGCAATTATGTTTAGCCATAATTGAGAGCAGCACAACTAACACACTTTACAATAATTTACTTTTATACTACTTGATATTTGCAATACCAAAACTACAGGGTAGAAACCAAGACCGAACCCGAATCCGACTGCAAAACTAATTGTTTGCGATCAAACAATTCCGAAAATAGCATTGGAATGTGAAACCGAAATTCTAGCCGTCAGATCGGTCTCGATTGCGTTGATGTTACACCTGTGGTGTTGTTACAAATGTTTTATTATCAGTTTTTAATAGTGTAAAGCATTTATTAGTGCAAAGCATATAATCGCGAAGATTTTATGGTGCAAAGATTTTATTGGTGCGAAAGTTTTTTATTAGCGCAAATTTTTCATTAGTGCACATTTTTTATTATTGCAATTTTTTTATTAGTGTAAATTTGTTATTAGTGTACATTTTTTATTGGTGCAAATTTTTTATGGGCGTACATTTTTTATTAGTGCACATTTTGATTAGTGCAAATTTTTGATTAGTGCACATTTTGATTAGTGCAAATTTTTGATTAGTGCACATTTATTATTATTGCAAATTTTTTATTAGTGTACATTTTTATTCAAATTTTTTATTGTGCAAATTTTTTATTAGTGCACATTTTTTATGGGCGTGCATTTCTCATTAGTTCACATTTTTTCTTAGTTCAAATTTTTTATTAGTGCCCATTTTTTATTATTGCAAATCTTTTATTAAAATCTCCAAATATCGTTAAATCTGTTGAGAAATTCTAAAATTATCTTTCCAATTTTTTCTTCACAAATTACAAAATTTTCACCCCAATTTTGAGAATTTTATTCCTAATTTAGGGAATTTTTCCCCAATTTTGGCAATTATCTTCCAAAACTGCACAATTTACTTTCCAATATACGTAAATTTATTCAGATATTTGAAAGTTTTTCCAACGTGTCAAAATTTATCCACAAGTTGGGAATTTTCTTGTCAAATTGAGTTTTTTTTTTGCAACAATGGAAAACTTTCGTAATAATTCAAGGCATTTTTTCCCTAACTACCAAAATTGGAAAGAACACAATTTTAATTCTAGTTACTTTCTTCCAAATTAGGTTATTCTCCCCTCCCCAGATTAAACAGATTGCTTCGGAAATTAAATATTATCAAGAATGCAAAACTAGTAGCACCATAATTTCTTCCTGGTATGGATTTTAACACTCATTCTAAGGTGCCTCCTAAGTCGGGTGCAAAGAGGGCATAAAAGAGTAAGGAACAATTCATGCAAAATTTAGATATATTTTATGTATGTTCACTATAGTAGAACCAACAATTAAATACCTTGTGTGTGCGTAAATTTTAACGGACCACTTTTCAACTTTCCAGTTTGGTCTGTCTTTATTTGAAGTTTGTTATTAGGTCAGCCAGTCAGGCGAAACCAGTAAGCTGAAAAGTCGGTCCGTTAAAATTTACGCACACGCATGGTATTTAATTGTTGGTTCTACAATATAACCGGACAAAATGACTTTGGGACAGACCAATGTATCAGATGTATCAAACCAATCAACATGCGCAGTAGACATTAATTGTTAATTAACATGTGCAGCAGTCGTTTTATGTTGTTGACACGTGAAGTAGTAAATACGATGTCATAGACATGCGCACCTATGAGCTGAGTGTATCAAACAAATATTTCTGACCAATTAACATGTGCAGTACCATTAACTGATGCTTGATATGATCAGCTGATAGGTGCGCATGTCTATGACAGCGTATTTACTACTGCGTTTGTCAAACAACATAAAATGGCTACTGCGCGTGTCAATGATCAATTAATGCCTACTGCGCAATTAGGTTTGGTTTACTAAGGCCGAAAGTTCAGTATAGCCGGACTACTTGACACATAATCTCCCATTTGCTTGGCAGCGACCAGAAAGTATGGCTTGTAATAGCCGGAGTTCTATAATATCCGGAATCACAATACCCGAATTTTACTGTAGTTATAACATACAGGGACAGGCAATAACAACTGGCAGGGGATACCCCACACTACTACTCCTATCCTCAACCATAAATGGGCAAAGAATATCCCACTTCATAGATAATTTAATATCAATTAACATTTCATGTTGATTGATTTTTAGTGCAAAAAAGGGTGTGTGAATAACTTAAGCCCATTAATGGTTGGCGGAAGGGTGATGAGTGTGACATCGGAATAATCGGTGTTGTAAAAGATAATTGAATTAAAACTATTCGCAATATTAATAATTTCGTGTTTCGTTTTTCTGGACATTCGTCCATTGTTTATCCGTCATGCGAATACCACCAAACCTGTGACTCATTGTAATCAAGTACCACTACCGACATCCGGACGACTCCCGCGCACTACGCAAATCTGACTAGAAACCTTTTGGATTCAATTTGGCTAAACAAGTGGATCGGAAGGCGAAGGCCTGCGGAGTGGCCAGTTCGATCCCCGGACTTCAATCCACTCGATTACTTTTTTTGGGGGTATATGAAGTACACAATTTTTAATCCTCCTCGCGCAATTAATATTTCTCAACCGAAGAATCGGATTCAGAACTTTGTTGATACTTTAAGTAACAATCCGCAGATACTACAGAGCGTTAGAAAGGCATTTTATGACCGCCTTGGCCATTGCATTGAAAGGGATAACGGTCATTTCAAGCATATGATAAACTAATTCAGTGTACAGACCTATCTCTAAAATTAACTCTAAATTCCAAAGGAAATTAATAAATTGTTTGCCCATTTGTGTAAGTTTGAGAGGGTGCTTGGTAGGAGTGGGAGTATCCTCTGTCAGTTGTTATTGCCTGTCCCTGTAGAATTAATAAACCTTATAGATTTGAATTCCGCTCTCGGTAATATTATATTCATGTAGCGAAACTCATATTTGTAATCACCATGGTGCTAAAGAAAATCATCTAAAATTTAATTGTTTACTAAAGATTTAATTATATAAAATCTAAAATATATTTAATGGGATTAAGCTTATGTAAACTAGGAACTTACCAGATTTTATTTGAAAATTGTCTACGTCACGAAATAGCGAAATTTCTATACTCAAATTCTTTTATTATCTATTTATTTATTTATTATCTATTTATTATTTATTATTTTATAATTATTAATTAATTATTTATTAATTATCACTCTTTTATTAAGCCAGGCACCCAAACGGTATAAGCTCCTGCTGAGTTACCCGAAATGGTATCCATGGCACTTACTGATTTGGACTTTTAGTTTGGCTAACGTTGGTATCGTAGAATCTCAAACACGGGGAGAAAATTAAATATCCTCCAAAATCCAGACACGTGCAAAACCTCACCAAAACTCAACCATGTGCAAACACACGCGTCCACACCCAATTTTAAACCGAAACATTCATCAAAACCAAATTATCCAGCAAAAATCAAACACGCACTAAAGTCTTGAAACTCGCCTTAACCAAGACACGCCTCGAACCTAATAAGTGCGAAAATCCAGATATATCGATAGTACCCATATACCAGATAAGACATACACACGCCAAAACCCAAACACGAGCTAAAATACTGAAGTGCACCAAAACCCAGAAACACGCCATAACACAAAAGCGCGACAATATTCAAATACACACTTAAACTCAGATATTCGCCAAAACCCAAACACGAGCCAAAATTCCACCCCGCACCAAATCCCAAAAAAGCACCTAAACCCAAACGTGACAAAACAAAGACACGGCCCAAAACCCAAACACGCTCCAAAGATTATCGGGTGTGGAATCTGGTATGTTGCATTACTTTGGTAATTGGAACGGTATGGGGTGCTTTGATATTAATCTCCATTCATGCATGAGGTTTCAGGGTAACTGTATCACATTTCGGTAAATACTCTTATTTTCTAACTTAATTTGAAACATGTTGCGCGAAAGTGCCGAACAACGTCTTATTTACATGTTGAAGTATCTGAGACAATCTATATTTTGATATAATCATAACTCTCGGCATCAAGCCGGAAAACATGGGGGTGGGACTCAGAAAAATGATAAAACTAACACCCCTCATTTGATTACCATATAACCAAATGTTTTTACCCAATGTTACAAGTGACCATTTTGCATTAAGTATTTCGAAATTTGGCAACGGACTCTTCAGTATGGCAAGCAAGACTACCATTTAAGTAATTTTAATTGAACATTTTGAATATGTGTGCGACTGGAAAAATAATTGTTGATATGGAATTAATCACCACATTCCCGCACCTGCGGATTTGGTTCCACCCAAATTTTGGCGGATAGTTTAATGCTGCACCTGAGGATCAGGCTGAAAGCACGACATCAGCGTTGTTAATTCAGAATTCTTATTTAAAAATACTATTGCCATAATTATTAGTTAATTATTAAAGCGGAGCCCGAAAAAAGGTTTGGGAGCCTAGGAGTAAAAAGCATTGAGAACTCAAAAGAAAAGACAGCGTGGAAGCGGGAGCGAAAGCGGAATCAGAAAAAAACGCCGATCATTGGACGCGTATGAGCGTCGAGAGCCCAGCTGACTCAACGCAAAAATAGAATAAATTTTTTGTCCCACGAAAAATAATCTTCCGGTAGGTTTGTTGAATGCAGAGGGAAACATGCCCAAAATTCAAAAAAATAAATACAGCTAATCAATTTCTAGATAGAGTAAAAAGAAGAAAGCTTCGCCAAATAGGTATGGGCAGCGGAAAACATGTTAATATTTCCAAATAGAAACGATAACAGTAATGTTCTCCATGGCTCTTAGTTTGGCTTGAGTCAGTGACTGACTGTGCAAGGGTTAGCTGGGTAGCTATTAGTCGGACCCTAAAATTATTATCATAAATCAAATTTAAACATTAGTTCCACTTACACAACGGCAGCAGCAGCAGCAGCGCCACTGGAGGGACGCAGGGAAGGAGGAACGGCGTCACGCTACAGAGCCCAGACGAGATTTGGAGTTGGGACGAGCAAGTCCTCATATTTTTCGCTCGCTCCATATTCTGTCACTTCGACTAATTTGCCTTTTGATATTGTTTCAGGAGGAGAGACAGGCAACCTCGTCTCGTCGTTCAAGAACACCAGTGAAACAGTTCGTCGTCGTCTCTCCGTCATTCTACACTCACCACTTCTTCTCGTCGTCATCTACAGCACCTCACTCTGACTCATTGTATCTGTCAACAATCATAAGTCATTGTACACTTAGAATCCCGGGCGTAAGGCGCTTCAGCGGCCAAACTAAGCGCTTAAGTTATTTAGCATTTATTAAAAGGAGTGTAGCCAAACTGGTGTTGTGTGGTACGAGTCACGGCGCTGCCTATTGAATATTCCTCCTTCTCGCTCTTTTCTCATCACATCACTCTAGCTCATATATTTCTATCACAATTACTTTATAGCAGTGAAAACCCCTTGTCGTCAAACACGAAGGGCCCTCACAACTATTGGCGTCCAAAAACGGTATCTACTATTTCGTCTTGTTCGCCATAAAGAGGCACAGGATGTACCACTCACGGTACGGAATTGTGAACCTTACAAATGGGAGTCATGACTTTGACTCCAAACTTTTGGAATATACTCGGAGTCATGAATCAGGCTCTTTGATTTTTAGTAGCCATATCTTAGTCAGACTATAACTCTGGGAGTTACGTAATACAAAGCGTGGAAAATCGCAGGCTTCCTAAAAGTGAAAATGAAAAAAATTTATTTACAGAAACACTCACTTCTGGATATTGAACAAGAGTCATGACTCCTGACTCTTTCTGACTTTTTGACTCTAATCGCAAAAGACCTAGTCAACTAATGACTCCCTAGTTCCAACTCTCTGAAAGTCGGTCATGACATTCAGAGTCAGTACACCAGGGGCCATTTTCACCACAACTCCGTTTTGCCGAATTTGTAAAAGTTTTGTGGAATTTGCAAAGTTATAATAAAATTGTCTTTCACCACGGAGGCGCAAATAGGAGTTCGGTGAAAGGTTTGCGGAGTAATATTTTTGCAAAATGGAGCTGAAAATTACTTGTTCTGTTTCACCACTTTCTACATCTCATTCATCTTTTGCAAATTCTCCTCATTCCGCATACTTTTTGAGAATCATTTGTGACACTTTGCAAGCAGTACAATAACCCGGAAGTGGTTATTGTACTGCCTCGGCTGTTAATTTTGAAGTTATGATCACTCTAATATTGTAATCTAATATAATTTTTGTATTTAAAAATTTATACAGAGTGTACCGTTTTTTTATTCACCCAAAAATTTAATTTCATTTCGGTTTATGCTTGTCTGTGCTTGTTCAGAATGAATTCTATAAGTTTTGGAGCTTGCAAAGACGAATGAGTAACAAGTGAGTAGCAATTGAATGGAAACACAGGTTATCTTCAATTAGCCCGGTATTCTTCACCATACTATGAACTACGACATATATGAGCTCTCACACAACAATAAACCACAATCTTCTAAGTTAGTAGCTAAGGTGAACGTGGAAAAAAGGAATGTATAAAAAGTTTGCCCACCATGTATATTAACGAATATGTTTAAATGATATAATTTTAATGAAACCTTTCAATGGTTACTTATTTTCGACTTTGAGTAACAAGCTGCTGGTTGTATCATCAACGAACCTTGGTTTTACCATTTAAAAATTTGTACAGAATGAATCAAATTTTTGCACCCTGTAAAATTATTTTTCATACTCATATCGACGTTTATCCATAATGAAATTAAGTTAGCTTTGAAGATGAAGTTACTAATGTGTAGCCAACATGTTATATAATTGAAATACAATGAGTCTGTGTGAAACCCTCCAACCAAATAATTCATTTTTAGAAAATAATCAAAATCAACAATTACTATGATGGGATTTTGATTACTTTTTTATATAATTTATTTTTAAGTGTATGTTGAGGCATTTTAATCAAAAAAACTGAATCAAATTATTTTCTAAATATTTAACTTTCTAAACTAAAAAAAGCCTGACATCTAGAAATTGAATCCAATCAAAAATTAAACTGGTGTCCAAACGGTTAACGGTACTGTAACACAATCCAACTACAAGGTCAATAATCTTTTGATTGAGTCGCTTTTTTACATTTTTTTTCCTCACAAAAATCGAAAATTAATGAATAACCATAGTGATAACTGTTGTTGACTGGAGGAGGTTTGAAACAGATTTACTGTATAATTTTTTTAAGTTTACTGGTTTTCCTTAGCAACTTATTACATTACGTCAGGTTGTTGTTCTAAAACGCTGGATTGTAGAAGCTAATATAGAAGTGGGAAAAGATGGTAGTGAAAAGTTTGCAAATAGTGTACAATTAAAAAAATCAAATCCTTTAGCCCGTATCCTCCTGCTTTTACGGAACTAAATCTAACCGATTTTTCCACCCGTGTGGAAAAACGTCCATGCTAGCTAAATCTGTTACATTTTACCATTACGTTAACAATCGCATTTTCTGTCGAAAAAATAAGAACTTAAATCGATAGATGTCACTCAAGAAGTCCTATTCGTCCGCAGTCTAAAAGCCATAAGCTGAAATGTTTCGAAATTTCTGGAAATAACGACCTGCCTATAAAGCTATTTATCCAACCATAGGCAATGTTGCCACGATATTTTTACAAACTACGTGTATATCGGCAGAGGCAGAATAAGTCATACACTTTTTTTTGTTATTTTCTCAACTTCCTCGGATTCTGCCCTCTAGATTCGAAAATGGAAAGGCATGCTTATATTTCTCCTCACACCGCCTTGGGCGTGCATGCATAGCTTGGCATGACTATTTCCATTTTAAACCGCCGAAATTGGGTTTAGGAAATGAGGATCTCAATTGAAGTTAAAAATTTGAACACAGAAAGTTTTGGTGATAAGAGCATTTGCTATATATTTTTTGAAAAAAAAACGAACGGTGTATCGGCGGGCGGTTTAATTTCCTTTTACAGTGATGATTGAAAAATATATACAGATTATTCTGTAGTGCTCTGAATTGAATTTTTTACTAACCTTTTTCAAATTATTCAAAATCAAGATTAGAAAAATAATTTTTATGGAAAACTAAATATGAATAAAATATTAAATTAATTCATAAACCTCGTGATTAAAGATCTGCTTATGTCAAAATGGTAGTGAGACAAACAACTTTTTTATATAAGATATGTACATGTGATAATTTTAAAAAGCATTTTTTGATGTCATACATGGATGATCCATGGCAAGCAATGTCCAAAATTTTCCAAAATCTCTTCAATTTTTTCAAAAAAACAATTCAAAAAATTCAATTTACCAGATTTATACTTGCGGACTAAGCCTATTACGATGTAATTAAAAGTCTGACAAATTAGCTAATTTGGTATTACGTAATAGGAACTCAAAATTTTAATGAAGTAGTTAATTCGTTCATTCAAACATCCACTTTACTTTTTTCCAATCTGCATTTTAGTTTGTTACATTTTTACTAACGCCCCTTCGTTGAATTTTGATTAATCGATTGACTTCTTAAGCTCGATTCGGTGATATTAAATGAAAAAAATTTTAACTCTAAAATTATTTCCCGAAAAGGAAATTGAGCATTGAATTTTCAATTTTCAAATTTGTGAATTTCCTGTGTAAATCCTTGCTGGCGAAAATGAGATTTAGCTTATTCTATTTAGTATTTTTTTTTGTAATTTTGGCAAGTGAAAAATTTGTAATCTGTGATAATTTTGTAATCAATTTTGTAATTTTGTACTTTGTTCAGTCGGCCCTCGGCAAGAGTAATGTGCATTGTCAATGGGGTAGGTAGGGGGTTTTCAGAACAAGTTAATTTAGATGGATTCGCATCTAAAATTCAAGGAAACCCGAGTTTTTAAATTCTGTAGAAATCCTGGTTAAAATGATTCCTGACGAATCGATTCTCTCTCATTAGGCATAGGTCATACATAGATATCTCTATTGAACTGATCGTGTGCAATTGATTACGCACAAATTCTGTCTAAGAGAAACCGCTAGAGAAAATTCAGCAAACTCTATTTATGAAGTATTATACTGAGCCAACTTGTCAAAATCAATTCTACAGAAACTGTTCATGATTTTTTATGTAGAACAAATTAAACAAATTCAAAGACATTCTCCGCATGTGGTATTATATTGTTTGTATTTTCTCCAATCGTTATCTAGAGAAAGAGTACATTGACCAAATTGTAAAAAAAAAATAAGAGGTATTGTTGCTATTGGCATCAAGTTTACATCTCTTTTTCAAAGATTGAACTTGACCAGAAATAATTATACTACGGATTCTTTTTTAAATCTTGCTAACTAACTAAGGCACATGCATCTTTCGGGTCTTCTTTATCGTCAGATTAACGGAATTTTATGACGATTAAGGAAAAGATTTTAGAAAATTTTCACGTTTTAGGAACAAAAAAAGGTTTACGAAAGAATTTCGTAAACCTTTTTTGTAAATCTATTTTTACGAAAGAATTTGAGATAGATTTTTTTAAACTTTATTTCTGAAAATATGTTTCAAATTTTACCAAAAGCAACAACTTAAGTTCAAGTTTTGCATAGGTAGTAATTTCTATTACACCGAGTNATGTTTCAAATTTTACCAAAAGCAACAACTTAAGTTCAAGTTTTGCATAGGTAGTAATTTCTATTACACCGAGTTTAGTAATATAATCGAACTAATATTATTAACTGTATTCGATTACATGAATCATATAAAATATTTGATTATTTTTTGAATTTTATAAACAGTATTTTTTTTACATTTTTAGCAAGATTGAATTGAATTGAATTGAATTGAATGTAATTTATTTAGGTGTCACAAGAATCATTTTAGATACAAAAATGTTAATATACTTAGACACCCCCATACGGGACTAAATCTAAAGAGTTAAAAATTAGTATTAGTTTTAGTTTTGTTTATAGTCATACATGACTTTAGAGTTGAAACAGATATTAATTATCAACTTAAGTGTAAATTACATAGTACTTACTTCCTCATAGATAGTAATACAGGAAGTGAATATTGCAGTTAAAAAATAAACTAACTACAATACATTTTAGTTTTGTATCAAATTTCACAAAAAATCAAAATTCCAAAGTCAATCAGTCAATTATAGTGGTATTGATTCATTCGATCGATCATAACATATTTTGCCGCTTTCTCTTTAAATAGGTTAAAGGATGATGGTAAACCTCTATTATGAATTACAAAAGAGTTCCATATGTGAATTGCTCTATAAACAAATGACCTCTTAAAAGTTTCTGATTTGTGTACCAAAGGTTTAAGAGATCCCTCCGATATAGTAGCTCTAGTAGAAACCTTCGGAATTAAATGATCCGATAGATTTTCAATGTAGTCTTGAAAATTCAATAATTTATAGGTTTGGATCAAAGTGTAAAATTGAGATCTTTCTGGAACAGAGTGCATATTGCAACTTTCATAAATATCAAACAGTACCGACTCATTTATATCCAGTAAATTTTCACGGTTAAGAGATGAGTTAAAAATGATGCGCGAACCAAATATCTTCTTCCTAGATTTTGAAAGGGTAGGGAAAAAGAAAGCTATTAAAAGTCTATTGATTTTATTCTGAATGAATTTTAATTTATTGATAGACTGAACAGCCCATACCGCAATACAAAAATCTATATGTGAAAAGACAAAAGCATTTAATAGAATAACAAAAATTTGTTTATTAAAGGACCGTTTTAACCTATTCAGTTTTGCGCAAGAAACTGAAACCTTTTTACTGATATTAGCAAAGTGTAAATCAAAATCAAGAGCTGGATCTAATAACACTCCCAAATATTTAAATGAATTTGTCCTTCTAATCCATTTATTATTAAATTTAATTTCTGAAATATCAATGGATGTTGAATTATCATGCGATTTACTAAATAGCATAAATTCAGTTTTGTCATAATTCATGTGCATCCCTGTTTTCAAGCACCAATTATCAAGATTGTAAAGAGCATTTGTAATAATTTCCATACTTTTGGAAAGATCTTTATTAAAAGTAAAGATGGCTAGATCATCCGCGTATAATATAAATTGAATATCTTCTGAGTTGAAGATCTTATTTAAATTATTGATAAACAGAGAATAGTAAAGGACCAAGAATGGAACCCTGTGGTACACCATTATGAACCTTAAACGACTTTGACGTCTTATCATTAAATCTTATTTTGATGTTCCTGTCACACAAATAACTTCTTAACAATTTAACAATATTTGAGTCAATTTCTAGATCATGAGCCAAACTTAAAAAAAGTAACTCATGATTTACTGAGTCAAATGCTCTTTTAAAATCAACAAATACAACCGGAACTTTACCTTTTGGATTGTCTATATTTGAAAAAATAAAAGTAGTTAAAGATTTTAGGGCAGTATCACAGGATCTGCCTCTCCGAAAACATGTTGATTTGTAATCAATAGATTATTTGATTCAAGGAAAATAGAAAGTTTCAACTTGATAATCCTTTCAAACACTTTGCTTATGAAAGGAGTACTGGTAATAGGACGGTAACTCGAAATATTACTAATTTTACCTTTTTTTTTATATAAAGGAATAACTAATCCAGTTTTCCAAACTGTGGGAAAAGTATTTTTTTCGAAAATTAATCCGAAAAGCTTTTTTAGTGGAACTAATAAATGAGGTGCCATTTTCTTAATGAAAATAGGAGGAATCTCATTAAAACAAAATGCTGTTTTAGGCTTAGTCAATGAGATAGCATCATAAATCATTTTATCAGAAATAGTTTTATTTATATTATGAATTTCGTTAGAATCTGAAAATGGCTCAACATTTATATTATTGCTGAAAGTGAATGTTTTCACGAAAGCATCAACAATATCATCAAAATTTTCCAACACTTCTCCCTCATCATTGACCATTGAAAGAAAACAAGTGATAGGTTTTGTGCGATAATTAGTTAACTGATTAACAGTGTTCCATAAACCTTTTGTGTTACTACGATTAGCTTCAAAATTTGACCTAAAATAAGATTTTTTTGCTTTAAAAATAGCATTGGTTACCTTATTTTTACTTATTTTAAAATTTTTTAGTGACTCTGGAGTCTTTGATTTAAGAAAAATTTTATAGTTTTTTTTCCTTAATTTACGAAGTGCTAAGATCTCATCAGTGATCCAAGGACTTTGTTTACCTTTCACAACGAACCTTCTTATTGGAGCATGCATATTAACAACTTGTAATATTTTAGAATTAATACTATCTAGACAAGTGTTAATACAGTCATTATGAATATTTGACCAATCTATCGCATCAAGTTCCTTTGATATCTCCTTCCAATCCACTTTCTTCCACACTCTAGTTTCGATTTTGATCCCTTGCGACCTTACATGACGACTATCATTCCTAAGAACATATATGAATTTATGATCTGAGAAAGTACAATTCACAGTACCAAATTCTCTATATCTATTTGTATCAGGGGCATACAAGTGATCAATAATCGTCGAAGACGAAGCTGTTACTCTAGTAGGCTCCGAAATAACTTGTTTTAACCCTATCTCTCTCATAACATTTTGAATATTAAAATAATCTTTGGATTTCTCTGTAATGTCAAAATTGAAATCACCCACAAAAATTAATTCTTCTGTATTATAACATTGTTTAAGATAAATTGTAAATTTAGTAAACGAATCAGTAAATTTGTTCAATTGAGCTGTATGCGGAGATCTGTAGCAAGTTACCACTATCAAAGACTTTGTCAACTTAGGTTTAATTTTGACGATGGAAATCTCTATTTCTTTGTGAAAATCAAATTTTGTATTGAGATCATTAAAGTCAATACTTTCAAAAGAAAATTTATCCGATATATAAGTGATTATTCCACCACCATGACTTTTGAATTTAGAATCAGATCTTACTAATTTGAAATTATTAATATAAAGTGAAGAGTCAAGATCTGAAAAATTCAATTTAGTCTCGGTAATAGAAAGCACATCAAAATGATTAACACTAAGCTCTATTTTAAGATCATCTAATTTGTTTCTTAAACTGTTAATATTTAAGTGTGCAATTCTGATACCTTTTGATATCAGAGTTGATTTAACTTTTCTCAGAATAGAGCTCACTGAGTCAACCGAACCCTTAAGATTACTTTTATGAGAATTAATATTAATATTAATCTTACGCTCCTCAGAATTACATAATGATGAATGCGGAGATCCAAATTCCAGTATATCATAAGATGGCAATTCATCAATATTGAAAAACGGTAAAGATGACAGTAATGTAAGATTGTCCGAGTAATTTGAAGAATTAATCAGATTTTGGTTTTGGCAATCATGGCAAATCCAATTTTGTTGCGACGAATGGAATTCAACATGTGAAATTTTTGGAAGACACGTCCGATGAAAAATGTTTACGCATCCAAAAGCTGAACATATTCTTTTGTGCTGACGGATAGAGACTTTCAATTTACAGATGTTGCAGCAGTAAGATGATTTGTTAGCAACCATGATGAGAGCTTAATATAATTAAAAACTATAAATGAGCACCTCGATAAATCATGGAACGATAAATACCTCGCATGGTCACTTAAAATTAGAGGGCAGTGACATCCCTCGATTTTCAATCCGAGATTACAACTCACTCGGTAGAGACTTCAAGTATCAAAAAGCCCACGTAATGAAACCCAGAGAATGTTAATTGCTCCACAATTGAACCGGTGTAACATCCAGCATCAAAATAATATGTAGTGCTCCAATAATTCAACCACTGATCAGACCATGTGGGATGGATGAAGCGGGAGAAACTTTGAAAAGTTTAGAGAAAGAAATTTCTAGAATAGAGAACTTCTAATTTCCAAAAACTTAAACAACTCAAGAAAATATCAAAAACTTTGCAAATTTCGATGTGAATGAGTTGTAGTGTCCAATTCAGAACAATATAACCGCTACCAAATAACCAACAAACTAATAAATTATCAAAAATTAATCAAATAAAAAAGAGAGATTAACAGCTGTAAGCCCGGCCCATAGATGGGCACGAGGCCGATTGTTTATCAACATTTTGAGCATTTTCTTAATCGAAAAGTATTTATGGCCTAAACATCATTTTCATTTTTTGTTATCTTTAGCAAGATTTTTGCNTAATCGAAAAGTATTTATGGCCTAAACATCATTTTCATTTTTTGTTATCTTTAGCAAGATTTTTGCCATCTTAAAAAAGAATTTTAGTGTTTATTACAAAGAAAAATTTATTAGTATAGCAATATTAGATATCTTGTTCGTAATATACTCATAGTTTCTGATCGCTTGCGGTAAGTTAATTTTGGTTTACCGTTGCCTCAGTTTAAATAACGTTATAAAATTGATTCGATAAATACTTTTGAATGAAAAATAACACTCTCTATTTTACAAACTGGACCCAGTCATAGGTAGCGTGGAGTAAGTGTTAAGGTAAGTGAGTTCTTTCGAGTGGTGGTAGGTTCGAACCTGGTAAGTGATATCGAGTATAAAAAAGTGATGAGTCAGTTTTTTTTTACTTTCCAATTCCCTGCCGAATCCTGTAGACAGAAATTATTCGACAGGCTTGNTTTTTTTTTACTTTCCAATTCCCTGCCGAATCCTGTAGACAGAAATTATTCGACAGGCTTGTCTAATCATTTCTACAGACTATTCGCGGTATTAAGATTTCTCTTCCAAGATGTATCGAGACACGTGTTGGAGTGTAGAATTTAAAAACTCGGGAAGTGACAAAAACATTAAAAAAAAGTGTAAAAGAAAAGTGCCGATGCAAATCGTAATATGTACAGAGAGAACCAACGCGGATGTCAAAGGATACCCGTCCTTCACCCTTAACCCAGGGGCCCACACTTCACATTTGGGCAAATCGTCCACATATTCAACAACAGTAAAAGAATTACAAGAACAAATTTATATTGCGACCCAAGTTTGACCCGAATTGACTAAGAGAAACATGTATGACCAACTCTGAAGGGTACTTATTATTACTTATTATTAAAAGGTATTTATAAGAATGAGCTTACCTCCAAACCTTAGACTAAAACACTAATTCATAGTGATGTTTATGGGTCTAGAGTCACACCAACAGATCATGGATAGGTACAACGCTCATCCTTCAACTGTCAATCATCAAACAGGTCATAGAGTCACTCTGAAGAGGATCATTGACAAAATAGAATCAAGATTATCGCTGTTAGATGAAATTCGGAAGAGCCGAAACAAACCTGTTTCTGGTATGTCATCGGTAAAATTACTTAGAATAAATAAATTTAAGTTCACAAACGGTCGTTAAAAGTTGGAAAATCTTTGGTTAAATGTAAAATCATAATTTCGAACTAAATTCTAAGGTTATTCTTAGGTGAGGAGAATTCAGCAGCTGTTATAGCAGCAGCTAAATTAGATCCACATACCACTACCAGAAAACTTGCTTTGGAATCAGGGTTCAATCAAACATGGATAGTGAGGATACTTCATCAGAATAGTTTCCATCCATATAGAATGTAAATTCTCCATCAAATTCTCATTGATTCAGCCAACATTTGTGTGAATTAGCTGATGAGTTATTTGTTATTTGCTGAATGTGTGGACGATTTGCCCAAATGTGAAGTGTGGGACTCTGGGTTAAGGGTGAAGGACGGGTATCCCTGTTACATCCCCGTTGGTTCTCTCTGTATATGTATCATATATAGATATGTGCATCGTAAATATAGCATATGGGTATTTTAGGAGTAGCTTATGGGTGACGTAGAATTAGTATATGTACAGTGTTGCCTAGAATGCTTCCTCAACGCCCGTTGTTATACATTGTTTTCTTCGGCTGTTGTCTGGAGGAGGTGTAGTATTGATAATACAGTGAAGTTCAGTTATAGTGACACCGGGTAAGACAGAACTCCGGCTATAGCAAACCATACTGTCCGGTCCTTGCCAAGCAAATGGGAGATTATGTGTTAAGTAGTCCGGTTATAATGAAATCGGCTATACTGAACTTCCGGCCTTAGTGAACCAAACCTACCGTTCCGAGTCATTTTAGCCGGTAATAGTGAACAGGCATGAAATATTTCTGAATTCCGCAATGAATTTTTTTTATTCTTCTATGACCATCAATGCACCCGACTTAGTTGGGACATTGGAGTGAGTTTTAGTCAACACACTCGTTCAGTTTAAAAGTCAAATCCAGTCACAAAATATTTTCCGTTATTGCTTAGAAGAACTCCATTCATTGGGTAGAAGNAAGTTTAAAAGTCAAATCCAGTCACAAAATATTTTCCGTTATTGCTTAGAAGAACTCCATTCATTGGGTAGAAGTTCATGGGACGTGCCAGTGAGTTATTGTACGCAAATGTTACTAGATGTGAAGAGTAACACATATTAGTCACCTCTTCCTACATGCCAACACAACTAGCCTTTGGACCCAGCGAAACAAGCTTCAAAGCCAAGAGCTAGTTCAATTGGACGGAATAAAATACATTACCAAAATCAGTCAAAATTTTACACAAATTAGTATTGCAGGAGTTTAGGAGAAATTGATAGAAGCGTCGACTCTACTTAAAATGGAAATTTATCATTAGAACATAACCGTATTCAGTCTGAAGCAAATTTTCATCACCTAGTACTTCTCTACATCGACGTAGCTGAATTTATAGTAAAATATTTGGATATAAATACAAATTATTGAAATGTATGTCAGTTCACTATACGGATATAATGAACTCCGGATATACTGAATATTCCTGCCGGTCCCTACGGTGTCACTATAACCGAACTCTACTGTAATTCGTTATAAACCATATTGGTATTAAGGTCAAAATTTTCGCTTCAAAATCCGAGGCCTTATATCCGTGGACTACTGTACCATAGGATGGAGAATATGTAAACGCTTTTTTTTNCGCTTCAAAATCCGAGGCCTTATATCCGTGGACTACTGTACCATAGGATGGAGAATATGTAAACGCTTTTTTTTTCACACACATATTGCATACAGGCAGAAATATGATGATAAAGAGAATGAAATAGGAGATAGCATTAANTTTTTTTTTCACACACATATTGCATACAGGCAGAAATATGATGATAAAGAGAATGAAATAGGAGATAGCATTAAAAAAATTTTGTAAACAAATTTTTGCGTTAAAATTTTGTCCATGTACCCATGTTTATGCCTCTCGTGGTAGTAAAAAGTTAAAAAGTGTTCACATATTTTGCATGGTATGGTACAGAGCTTTCAATAAAAAGCCCGCCAAAAAATATGTTTCTTCACTATTGCTACTACTTTTTCCCACTATTACTAGAACTCTTTGGCACTATTGCTACTAACTTTTTGCTTTCTTTGGCTGGGTATTAAGTGGGAAAAATGTCTGGAAACATTTGAATGTCGCGGAACGGTGGACGAAACTGGGCATAAGTGGGGGAATTGTCTGGAAGAATTTTAGGAAATCAGAGGAAGATGGGCGAAGCTGGGCAAAAGTGGGAGAAATGTGTTGATGGTTTGGAGACGGTAGGAGAGGGTGGGTGAAACATGGCAAAAGTGGGTGAAATGTCTGAAGAGTTTGGAGTAGGTAGGTAATGGTGGGTAAAACTGGGGAATATCTGGAGAGTTCGGAGGTCGGAGAGGGACTGGGAAAGCTGGGCAAGTGGGGAAATGGGTATATTGAGATAGATGGGGAACTTTCGCGAAATAGCTTTTTAATAAAGATCTTGAGAAGTAAGTTTTCCGTAGGGGTTTGTAGGAGTAGCTTAAGGGCAGAGTGAAAGTGGCATATGGGCACTTTTTTAGAAACTTGGGCATCGTAAACGTAGCATATGGGCATCGTAGGAGTAGCCAATAACCATCGCATNGGCACTTTTTTAGAAACTTGGGCATCGTAAACGTAGCATATGGGCATCGTAGGAGTAGCCAATAACCATCGCATGTATAGTATATGGAGATCATTTGAACCCCACGCGACCATCGTATGAGTATATTGCAAAATGTAGCAATGCAACANGTATAGTATATGGAGATCATTTGAACCCCACGCGACCATCGTATGAGTATATTGCAAAATGTAGCAATGCAACAGCGCTCTTCAGGTTAGATTTTCTTCGGTACAGGCAGGATCCTGGTGAGTCAAAAGAGGGCGTTGGATAAAGTTCCGTACAGGTAGGANTAGATTTTCTTCGGTACAGGCAGGATCCTGGTGAGTCAAAAGAGGGCGTTGGATAAAGTTCCGTACAGGTAGGAGGCTCAGGTACCTTTCCTTGGTAGTGCGACGGATTAGAGCATCAGGCATAAACTAGTTTGTATGAAATAAGTTGCCATGCTGATGTTCTTATTTATACCGCAATTCTGCAAACAACCAGGATTGCAAATTCTTGGTTTCATTCTTTTGGTGAAACAAAACGAATTTGCACTCTGCCAAGATTGCGGAGTTAGGTATTCGGATTTCGCTACGCGGCGTGCAAATTGGTAAAACATGGCCCAGATAACACCGAAAGTTTTTGGGGAGAATCTTAAAGTAATAATACTTTAATAACTAGAGGGAGCAATACAACATAAAACTCAAAAATAACGGATTACACCGAAGGGCGTTGAGTGACAATCCGGTCAACAAAAGTGACCCGTTACCATGAGAACTTTACTGTAATTGAAATATCGCAAAATTAACTCTAACAATACTCAGCAGACAATTTCAGAATTAATTATTAAAAGTTCACTTCTAAGCTTAATCTTTATTTTTATTGTTCGTTGTGGGAAATGAGTCAAAAAGTAGAGTAGCCGGTGTATTTCTACACTGGACCATGGGTCTCCTTATCTCACAGGAGAGTTTTTAACTCATACTTATTGACCCTGGGAATTAGAGCCTAGCTTGGCTACAGTGAGATTACGAGTCTCCTCACATCTACACACCTGACGATACAGAACTCCCACAGAACCCCCCTTCCCAATAACACTGGACCTCCAGTGTCCACTATCAAGAGTCCACTGTATCCTCTAACTCAGTACAACTAACCTTAATTAAACTAGTTCGGCAGATGGCGGAAATTCAACGCCCAGGATTATTTACAATTACAGAGATTATTTACAACTAAAGAGATAACTTAACTAACGGAGTGAGAACCCTGGAAGACCTTGAAAAAGTCTTGGGGTTGGGGAGACTCGAACCGGGATTCTGCTCGCCATCTTATGTGGGAAATGAGTCAAAAAGTAGAGTAGCCGGTGTATTTCTACACTGGACCATGGGTCTCCTTATCTCATAGGAGAGTTTTTACTCATACTTATTGACCCTGGGTATTAGAGCCTAGCTTAGCTTCTGTGAGATTACGAGTCTCCTCACATCTACACACCTGACGATACAGAACTCCCACAGAACCCCCCTTCCCAATAACACTGGACCTCCAGTGTCCACTATCAAGAGTCCACTGTATCCTCTAACTCAGTACAACTAACCTTAATTAAACTAGTTCGGCAGATGGCGGAAATTCAACGCCCAGGATTATTTACAACTACAGAGATTATTTACAAATAAAGAGATAACCTAACTAACGGAGTGAGAACCCTGGAAGACCTTGAAAAAGTCTTGAGGTTGGGGAGACTCGAACCGGGATTCTGCTCGCCATCTTTTGTGGGAAATGAGTCAAAAAGTAGAGTAGCCGGTGTATTTCTACACTGGACCATGGGTCTCCTTATCTCATAGGAGAGTTTTTAACTCATACTTATTGACCATGGGTATTAGAGCCTAGCTTAGCTTCTGTGAGATTACGAGTCTCCTCACATCTACACACCTGACGATACAGAANGAGCCTAGCTTAGCTTCTGTGAGATTACGAGTCTCCTCACATCTACACACCTGACGATACAGAACTCCCACATCGTTGATATGAGATGATGATACAGGAGGTAGAAACTGCAGTAAAAAACAAATTATTGCCATCAAAATAAAACATTTTGTCCGTTCAATTACTTGTGTGGTTAAGAGAGAGTGGCAGTTTTAGCAATGTGAAAAAAATCTGCTTTTGGTTTACTGTACGACCACTGAATTAATTAATTGAGAAACATGATCCTCTTGTAGGCGATGCCTTTTCATTCCAGAATTTTGAATGCTGTTGAAAGCAACAGACCCTAAAATCTAACCTAAGGAACATTATGGTAAACGCTTACTCCTCTTACTTGTGTAAACTAGTAACTCAAGCAATTTAGTGCAACTCGAATGATACAAGATCGTATTTTAGCAGATCGAATTATAGTATTTAATTTTATAACACCAAGGGTGCTTTGATCTTATGACTCAATATCACAATCTAAACAACTTTACTGAAATCTAACAATTAATTACAACGATTATTTACAATAAAATTATATTAATGAACTTGTCAGAAAGAGACAGAGATAACCTACAGATGGCTGATGATAGTAATTGCGTGAGGTCACTTATTGTCTCCAAGTTTGACTCATTACTTCAAAGATATACACTGAGGCGCATAAACATGAGTACATGGAGAAAGTTTTAACTCAAAAAAGCGTGTAGAAAATTTTTTGGAAATGCGATCTCCCATCTCATTCTCATTACCACCATGTACCCATGTTTATGCGCCTCATTGTATATGAAAAATTGAAGATTGACAAAATATCAAATCTGTTTATGGTTTGAACAGTGAAACAACAAAGTTAATTCATTTTTCTGGAGTGAATGACCTCACCCTACAACAATTTGAATATTTATAGTGCGGGAAGTCTCGTTAGCCAATTAATTTCCACTGTTGTATTCTAGTGACAGTTTTTGCATAATGTTAAACTAAATACTTCAGCCTCAGGATGCACTAAGATTATTTTTTCTTATTTCAATTAAATTTGAAAATTCGAAAGAAATTAGCCTACATGCTATGGTAACGAGTCACTTTTGTTGATCAGATTGTCACTCAATGCCATCCTCTGTATTCCGTTATATTTGAGTTTTATCTTGTAACTCCTAATTTATACTTCTTTTTCACCTCACCTTTTGGTGAAAATTATCACCTTCACCACAACTTTCTGGATTTATATTTCAGGTAAAATATTTCGCCTCACCTACACCTTATCCGGTCATCACCTTTCCCCTTTACTTTTTTTTCTTGTGGCATTTTTACTTTTCCTCACCTTCACCCTCACCTCACTTTTTCGTGAAAATTAAAAGTTGACACAGTGTCAACTTTTATCGAGGTGAAAAGAGAAACCGAGTTGTTAAATTTTCAATTTACCCCAACTATACCAAAATAGTCAAAAATTGGATTTGAATTTCATTCTTAATTAAAAACTAACAATGGCTAAGAATAATCAACAATACTTTTCCTGAAGAGAAATTAATTGATTTTAATTTAATTTTGACTTTACCTTTAGTTCTCCGTGCAAAAATAAAAGGGAGAGAAGGTGAATAACCTCTGGTGAAGTTTAAATGGTGGTGCGATTTTCAGTATTATTTTAAGCAAAGGTCAGGCGAANAAGGTGAATAACCTCTGGTGAAGTTTAAATGGTGGTGCGATTTTCAGTATTATTTTAAGCAAAGGTCAGGCGAAAGGAGAAAGGTGATGGAAAAGATAAGTACATCATGAACAACTTTAATCCGGGCTGTAGAAAGTCGCNCAGGCGAAAGGAGAAAGGTGATGGAAAAGATAAGTACATCATGAACAACTTTAATCCGGGCTGTAGAAAGTCGCTTCACCAAAAAAAATTTGAGACAGCAAATAAACAAAACAAAAGTTGGAGGGAATGAAGTTACCGTGTGTAGCTGAAACTAGAGTTGCCTTTTCCCTATCGTGCTTCGAGGAAATTGCAGTGCATTTCTAAACATTCAGCACTAATTTGAATACAGTTGCCTTGAGGAAAAGTGATTGTGTCATTGAAATTTTCTAATCACACCGTGAGCACGGTCGGGGAAAGGCAACTATATATCCAGCTTGTTTGAGAAAACATTCCTCTGCAAAAATTAATTATTTAACAAGAACAGCAGAGAGTTGAGAGAATGAGTGCAATAGAGTACGGTCCCTTTGCATCTACTCCACCTCACTTAACAGAGATCCTGTCGACCCCTCTCTCTACCTCTCTGCTTTCATCATTTGCACTGCTTTGCAATAACTTGCAAGTAACTTGTAACTTGTACATAATTTTTACGATAATTTAATAAACCGAACTTCAGCGCGCTCTGGCTCCCAAGAATTCTTTTCGTACTGCTCCGCTCTCGCTCCGCTCTCGCTCCGCTCTCGCTCCGCTTTCGCTCCGCTCTCGCTCCGCTCTCGCTCCGCTCTCGCTCCGCTCTCGCTCCGCTCTCGCTCCCAACAATTCCTTCCGTATCGCTTCGCTGTCGCTCCAATCTCGCTCCGCTCTCGCTCCCAACAATTTGTTTTTTACCGCTCCGCTCTCGTTCCCTAGTATTTCTTTCGTACCGCTCCGCTCTCGCTCCCAAAAATTTCTGTCGTATCGCTCCGCTCTCGGTCCCCAAAATTTCTGGCGTATCGCTCCGCTCTCGCTCCCCTCTCGCTCCCTAGTATTTCTTTCGTACCGCTCCGTTCTCGATCTCGCTCTCAAAATTTTTTTTCGTATTGCTCCGCTCTCGCTCCCGCTTATTATGGGAGCGGAGCGGGAGCGAATACCGTCGAAGTTTGAATTCAATTACTGTAATATGTAACTTGTATTTTCGTAAACCAGAATAAAGTAATTTGGAAAATATATAATTCGAAAATATGAAACGAGTAATTTGCCCACCTATGCACCTGGCTGATACATCAGTGTCTTAGTACGTATCTACGTACGTTCAGTCCATATTACTTGCGAAGAGGCCGATTTTGAGGGCCATGACTAAAATGCTTACCAACATGATGCTGACCGAGAAAAGGATGATAAAGTTACAAATAAGGTATAATATTGGTCAGCCATTGGTCAGCATTTTGTCACTATTTTAGTCATGGCCGTCAAAATCGGCCTCTTCGCAACTGATATAGCCTGCATACATGGGGAAAGTGCCCTCGTGCCCTGTCGATGAGGGCAGCCCTGAGGGCGCGAGAGCAGGTATTAGCATGAGGGCATGAGGGCACGAGGGCACGAGGGCAGGAAGGCAGACTTAAACTGTGAGGGCGCGAGGGCAGGAGGGCAGGGGTGATTCGTGAGGGCATGAGGGCACGAGGGCAGATTTGGGTAGTGAGGACATTAGGACAGGCTTGGTTTGTCAGGTCAGGAGTGCAGATTTAGATCGTGACGGCACTAGGCCAGTTAACTTGCCCTCACATAAACATTTAATTTCCGTTATACCCTATTTCTGTGTATTTATATTGAACCTAGTTTAAAATCAAACGTAATGGTCGGGCTTTATTTTTATTTTATTTGGAAAATAATTAAACCAACAAGCAATCATAAACAAATGCGTTTATGTTTTTTATCAAAAAATTCTAAGTTGTCAATAAACACGATAATAATATTTAGAAATACAACATTACAATTTGAAAGTACGTTGTCATCTTTTTTTTTTTGTTTCTCATGTCCTCTTTTTTATGCCTGGGTTTAAACCAATTTCCGACACCCATTACTAAATGATTCGCGTTATTTGCATCGGAATATTTCTCCCGTTTTGATTTTACATTTACAAAGTGCCCTCCTGCTCTCTCGATGAGGGCAGGAGGGCAGACTTAATTCACGAGGGCATGAGGGCACGAGGGCAGGAGGGCAGACTTGATTCGTGAGGGTAGGCTTGGTTCGTGAGGGCAAGAGGGCAGAAGGGCAGTTAACATTCCCATGTATGATGGACTGTACATTAGTACGTTATTAGATTCCTGTTACCGAAATCTAAAGGGATGATAACTCACTTGTAGTACTCGGTGTTTTGGGGTATTTAGTTTATAGTTATAAGAAGAACACAGTTCCGGTTTATATATGTTACTGTAAGTAGTAAGATATAATTTGTGTTTTATTTTGGGGAATAGATTATTATTAGAACCACATGGTTCTCCTAATTAATCTTACAGCAGTATCGGCCGTATTCTGGTCCAAGACCATGAGCCTATCAAAGCCCATGGTTTTATACCTTCTCTTGGCGATAAGGAAATATCAATCTCATTTCCTTGTGAATGACTTGCGTCATTCACACGGAAATGTCTTTGACATTCCTTGTACATGATTAATTATATGATAGGAAATAAAGTAATTAATTATGAATATTATAACCTAACAACGTAGATCAGCACATTATTGCCTCCTAACAAAACAACCTAACTCAAGAATTTAAAAATCCCAACATTGTTGCAATGGGTTGCTACATAAGCCTGATTGAAGCAGAGGGCGGTGCTTTACTCCTGCCGTATTTTCAAGTCACATTCGCTGACGGATGTTACCATTATTCACGAATAATGCGGTTTGGCGAAACGAATATTCGAATTCCCGAATGTCCAAAAATCCCTTTTTGCGAATCGCGATTCCCGACATCCCTTAGTTCTTAACCTAAGACCACACTCAAGGAGCCAACGGAGAGCGCCACTCTTTCGTTTGATCGCACCTATACCATACCAAAACATCAGTCGGCTCCAATGTGTTGAGTGATGAAAGTGAGACGAAATAGTGGAGCCGATCATCTTTTGGTGAGGGCCATACATAAGAGGTCCATCGTCTCCAAAGTGTCGAACGATAAAAGTAAGATGACGAAGTGGAGCCGATCACTTTCTTTGCCTATGCCATACCGGATGAAAAGTGGGACGATGAAGTATCGGCTCTAAATTTTGTGGAGTTGTACCAAGTTCGACTTTACACGCGCCAACTTAGAGCCGATTCTTTTGAGGGGCCACACCGGAATTTTTCATTATTTTCTTTCGGATTCGCATTGACCTTCTGATCAGCATAGCGCTATGCTTGCCTTTCTCCACTAAATTTAAAACATTTTATTACCAATTTGATTACTTGCACTTCCACTATGCCATACCAAAGAGCCGACAACTGCTCCACTAATCATCGTTTCACTTGTCCGGTGTGGCCAATTGAAAGAAAAAGTAGAGCCGACAGAAAGGCGGCGGCTGGCGCTTGAACGACTAATTTTTATGACCTATTTTCTGGTATGGCATAGACGAAAATAATCGGAGCCGATCTTTTATCTGTTCAGCTCCAAGTCATCGGCTCCGGTGGTATGGCCCAAGCTTTAGGTATTTTGATAAAATTTTTGCTCACAAATAAGCCATGTCGCTAACCCCAATCATCGATAGTCCATCCTTTATCTTCCCTTCCTTTTCCGTTACAATCATGACTAGTAAATTGTTGATCAATATTACCAAAGGAATTACATTATACAAGGGTATTAAGACACGGAGTAAATGTGAAAATCCTGTTCAAACCGACAAAATTATGCAAATATTCCTACAACTTTAGTGAGAGTTGATTCTTACCGCCACTGTATTCCACCGCTGGATAGTTTTCCATTGTGACTGTCAAACTGACATTTTCTTTACTACCTACGTCTAATATAGCCTGATCAGTCAACGACTGCAGTGCCAAAAAATTTGCATAGTAGTACCCGTTTACAGAGCAAGTCAATGGATTTTCTAATCCAGGCAAAATGGTACCCTGACTAAGACTTGACCCTGTGCGACAAGTTTCCAATCCCGCCTTCAATGATGAAATATCAGGTAAACGGAAAGTAGATAATCGAATTGTATAAGTTGACGATACTATGTAATCCTCTGGTACAATCAGTGCCATATTCCAGATTGTGCTAGAGCTCTTATAAAACTCCAGCAACTGTGATTCCGAATGGTGATAGTTGAATAGAATGTCTGAAATTTCTTTATAAACTCTCTGGGATGATCCACCAGTTGTAGGAACTACGTGTTTAGCGTGAGAAAACTTTATCCAAATGGAATTCATACGTGCTGTTAAGAACCTTGTTCCAGGAGTGTCAGGAATAATTTCAATAGAAATATTCCTTTCGGAGCCAGAATAGGAAAGCATATCAACGAAACTCGACATGACATTTTGAGGGTGTTCATATGACTCAGTAACCTTATTGTAATGCTTAATGGGGTCGAGCGTCACCAAGAAGCACATTATCCCTAAATACAGAACTGGCAAAAGGATTTCCTAATCAAAGAGTAAAATAAGGATAAATAATACAATGAATGACAATTTTAACTAAATTCGTATTATAACTTTAGCCTCACCCCGATCAACTTGTTTTTTTCTTGTCTCTTTTTGCTCATAAAATTCTTCTTGAAGAGTAATGCAATTTGACCACAAGTGCTTAGGCCTAGACCTATGGGATTAAGATTGAGGAACGGCGTTCCCGTTGCAGCTTGAGTTGTCTCCCTCTCCATTACCAAAATTAAATTATCACGAGCAACACTGGAATAATTTTTCACAATTTTTCTATTTTGATTTCTTATGTTAGTTTAGCACTAATGCAGACAGCTATTCACCTTAACCTATTTAAGCCCAAAATTGATTAACCCAAAGTGATGAGTGGGTGATACCTTTTAGTAGGGTAGTGTGGGTATCCCTCGACAGTCGTTAAAAACTCAAACTGTATATATTTGTTCAAATATACATACATATTTATAACATCTATATGGATCTATGAATTAGTTTTTGTATGCTTATTGATATTAATTTATTTGGCAACTTGTAAGGTATCCACTATCCTATTTCTAGAACGATGGACCTCTTACAGAATAAGAGGATTTACTACGTAATAGAAGACCGAGTAGGCGTGTTGGTGAATTACCGAAGGTGGAGGTGAATGTGGTATCGTGAAGACGAATTAATAAGGTGAACGGCAATTAAGAATTGCCGTTAGAAACTTATTGAATTGTGATTACTTGTCGGTACTTTATTGTACCGAGACCCTGTCTTTATATATTCCATTTCGAGCAATTCAAAAAACATGTTCGTATTTGCTAACAAGTTTAGTTAAAAAATGAATAAATACCCATGCAAGGAAACGTTTATCGTGTGGTTGATCTTTAATTTTATATTGGTATATTCCTTAGTAGCACAATTAATAACTTATGTACTTAATTGATTTGCTGACGTGAATACCATCCATGAATTTGAAATTTTCCTATATTTTTTATAAAAGGTGTCATTAATATCATGGTCGATATTTGTTTCAAGGTTGGTCGTATCTGCATGAACAACAGTTCCAAATTGTAAGGTATCCACTATCCTATTTCTAGAACGATGGACCTCTTACAGAATAAGAGGATTTACTACGTAATAGAAGACCGAGTAGGCGTGTTGGTGAATTACCGAAGGTGGAGGTGAATGTGGTATCGTGAAGACGAATTAATAAGGTGAACGGCAATTAAGAATTGCCGTTAGAAACTTATTGAATTGTGATTACTTGTCGGTACTTTATTGTACCGAGACCCTGTCTTTATATATTCCATTTCGAGCAATTCAAAAAACATGTTCGTATTTGCTAACAAGTTTAGTTAAAAAATGAATAAATACCCATGCAAGGAAACGTTTATCGTGTGGTTGATCTTTAATTTTATATTGGTATATTCCTTAGTAGCACAATTAATAACTTATGTACTTAATTGATTTGCTGACGTGAATACCATCCATGAATTTGAAATTTTCCTATATTTTTTATAAAAGGTGTCATTAATATCATGGTCGATATTTGTTTCAAGGTTGGTCGTATCTGCATGAACAACAGTTCCAAATTGTAAGGTATCCACTATCCTATTTCTAGAACGATGGACCTCTTACAGAATAAGAGGATTTACTACGTAATAGAAGACCGAGTAGGCGTGTTGGTGAATTACCGAAGGTGGAGGTGAATGTGGTATCGTGAAGACGAATTAATAAGGTGAACGGCAATTAAGAATTGCCGTTAGAAACTTATTGAATTGTGATTACTTGTCGGTACTTTATTGTACCGAGACCCTGTCTTAATAACTAAATTACTTAAGCGCTTAGATGTGGCGCTTGCCGCTATCGCGCCTTACGCGGGTACCCTCTACTTAATAACTAATGTGCTGTGGTGGTGCCGGCGTTGACTGTCGGATTGACCTTGGGTGACTGGTGGTGACCTGAGGTTGCTTGGTGATATGTGAGAGTACAATGGGCCGTCTATGTTGTCGTTCGTGTGATGACAATATAGTATGGTGAGAAGTGACTTGAGTTCCGGGTTACCAGTGGTTCCGTCACTCNTGTCGTTCGTGTGATGACAATATAGTATGGTGAGAAGTGACTTGAGTTCCGGGTTACCAGTGGTTCCGTCACTCTGGATAATAAAATAAAACAATTATAATTAGTAATTGTAATTAAGTGAAATAGAGCTCGATCGGACTTATGACTTGCCGTCTCGCTGTCCTAATATCCTCTGCCCTCACTTCGCCTTAGTTCCTCCTGTTGCTCGCTGCTGCTGCTGTCTNCCGTCTCGCTGTCCTAATATCCTCTGCCCTCACTTCGCCTTAGTTCCTCCTGTTGCTCGCTGCTGCTGCTGTCTCTGTCTGCAGGTTTAGCGGGTGGCAGGAGTCTTTTGAATTTGAATGTAGTTTTAGTATTTCCGTTCGTGGTCTTACTAAATATTACTAATCCTAACTACCTAACCTATTACATATATGTCCATTCCTTATAAACTCACCACAGCAAATGCCATGGAAACAGGGGTTTGACTTTAAAGCCACAAACCGGTGTGTTATTTGCATAAATTTACCAGTGTTTCTACAGGGAAGGGCATAAGTAAGTACACATCGAGGAAGTAAGTTAGATGTGAGTTAGTATGACGAAACGTTACTAGCCGAAATCATAGCGGCCATTTCCCCCTCTGTCGAAAGTGAGAGTAATAGTATAGTGTAAACTCAAAATAACAAGTTAACCTTCTGTGAAGTGAAACAATTTATTTTTGCTTTTTTGGGAAATTACAAAAAGTATTGGGTGTCAAAATTTCATTTGGATTTTTTTTTAATTTGTTAATTTAGAAAACACACGAACCCGGGCATTATCAAAATCCCGGGCTACAAAGTAATGTTGACCAATTGAGATGGAAATAATTACGAATGGATGACACNTTTTGGGGGGGGGGGGGATTTAATTTGGAAAATAAGTTAGGTAAATACCCGAATTCGGATATTTATAAAAAATTTCCGGCATAAAAACTAAATTTCATAAATTTGGATGGAAATAATTATGATTGGGCACTAAATTACGTCAGGAATTTTGGGAAATTATTCATATTGGAGAATACCAGAATGTTATAAAATTCTCCGGGTTAGAAACTAAACTTCACCAATTGGATGGTAAAATTTATGATTGGGCACTAAATTACGTCAGAAATTTTGGAAAATTATTCATTTTGGAGAATACCCGAATCCGTGTATTATAAAAAATTTTCGGGTTAGAAACTAAACTTAACTAATTTGGATGGAAATAATTAAGATTGGGTACCTAATTACTGCAGAAATTTTCAAAATTACCTCAATTAAAAAAAATTTTAATGAACTTTTGGATGCTGGCATTGTAGAGGCATCTGTTTCTTCGTGGGCTGCTTCTGTCGTATTAATTCTCGAGAAAGGAGGAGGCCATCGCTTGTGCATTAATTATAGAAAACTCAATACAGTGACTATGAAAAATACCTTTCCGCTTCCGAGAATTGATTAGTCTTTTGATAAATTGGGTAACGCAAAGTACTTTACAATACTGGATCTTATTTCAGGCTTTTATCAGATAGAAGTTGTGAGAAAGATTAAGAGAAAACGGCTTTTATTACGCCGGATGGACTTTACCAATTTAAGAGATTAAAGATGGGTTTATGTAACGCGCCATCTAGTTTTCAGTATCTTATGGATGTGATACTGTCACGTATAAAATGGAGTATGGTCCTGGTATATTTAATTGACTTGATAGTATTTGCGAAATACTTCGAAGAACACCAATTTAGACTCAGATCTGTTCTCGAGTGTCATTAAAAATGNCGCCATCTAGTTTTCAGTATCTTATGGATGTGATACTGTCACGTATAAAATGGAGTATGGTCCTGGTATATTTAAATGACTTGATAGTATTTGCGAAATACTTCGAAGAACACCAATTTAGACTCAGATCTGTTCTCGAGTGTCATTAAAAATGTTAAATTGACTTTGAAGACGAATAAGTGTCGATTTGCTGCGTCAAAGATAAATATTTGGGTCATGTAATATCTAATGAGGGAGTACAGGTTGACCAAGAAAAAGTAGCTTCTGTTGCTAACTGTCCAAAATCTACAACTCTAACGCACATTAGGTCCTTTGTGAACATGTGCGGATATTACAGCCAATTTGTAAAGCATTTTGGAAAAATTGCTATTCCTCTCAATCAGTTATTGAAAAAGGATCAACCCGTTTTCTGGTGAGGTGAACAACAAGAATCTTTTGATAAGTTAAAACTGGTTCTAATCACGAATCCTGTTAGCGTTTTTTATGGATAATACGGAAACAGAAATACACTGACAATAGTGGTTATGGGCTTGGAGCTACACTTGTACAGATACAAGATTGCAAGCTGCGAGTAATAACCAGTGCGAGTAGTCCTATGACTGACGTAAAGAAAAGATATAGCAAGAATGCTTAGCAGTAGTCTACGCAGTTCAAAAATTTAGACCGTATATTTATGGTATACACTATACAGTGTACACGGACCATCATTCGTTGAAATGGTTGTTTTCGGTAAAGGACCCACACGGTCGACTAGCAAGGTGGTCTATTGCTTTGCAGATGCATGACATGACTATGCAGCATCGTCCAGACAAAATAGAAAACGACGTTGACTCCTTAAGTCGATTTACTGAGGACCCAACTGCTTCAATGGATTCATCTAATGTATTACGTTTAGATGGTATTGATCTAAGACAAGAACAGTTAGAAAACTCATCTTTTAGGAAAGTCCTGAGGTATGTAGAGGAAGCCAAAAGAAGCTCTTTTGTCGAAAATTCAAGTCGACAAATACATATCGCACAAATTGAGGACTATACTGTACAAAAAGGAATTTTGTATACAGCTAATTTTGAACCTGAGGGTAGGTCTTGGAGATAAGTTCTCCCGAAGGGATTTAGAAAAAAGAATTCTTAAAAAGTATCCATGCTATTGAGTTTGGAGATCATTTGGGCATTAAAAGGACTTGGATAACAGTAAGAACACAACACCACTGGAAGATTATTTATGAATATACTCGTGGATTTGTTCTTAGCTGTCCAAAATGCCAAACTCATAAAGTTCGGAGAAGCCCAGGTCAAGGCCTGATGCAAGACTTCGAAGAAGTCAGTTTACCATATTTCAGGCAGAGTAAAGTATCAGGCACCAGACTCAAGGATATTTCCAATGTATTACACCCAAGCTCTCCCACACCCAACTCTGTGATACACCAACCCAGTGTCTGGGGTCATACTGGGCAACCCGAAATCTAGTATAGTACCCCAAAATTATTAATTGTGGAGCGGAAAGTGCCGCTGTATGATGAAAAATCTAATTGACGGTACCTGTAGGGTTTGATGGTCGCTGACGATAGATGATGAGTGTTGCAGTTGGTGGTTCCTACTTCCCTTAGCCCGATGAGGACCAAACACCAAAAAATCATTTCTTTATTGACAATAAGTCCCTCTGTGGGGCACAAAACAAACACCACAGAATGTCCAAAGTTCCTTGAAGGACAAACGCACATAACAACCACAGACTCTTTCAGGTATGTTATTTAATTGTAGTAATTGGCTTGTAGCCAATTACTATAACATAAACCAATACTTATAAATAAAATTAATAATTACAAAAAAACTTAAATAAAAGGAGACTAAGAATACCAACCAGTTCCAGATGGCGTTGAAAACGTCACTCCGCCACATGGCGCACTCATCCCTATGCCCATCAGGCATGGGCACTTTGCCTCCGACAAATCCCTCCCTCCTGGGCAACTTCGTGTTCTCACAAATGAAAAATTTTAAATTATACATAATATAAAAAATCTTGAGGGATAGATATTGTGGCGCGATGTCGGATTACCTAGCTTTTCCAGTATAATCAAGACCTCACTCGTCCACGTCCCGTTTCGACGCAATGTCAGGTTTCAGTACTTGTATTATTTATGCCGTTAATTCTGTGATGATGATAGCCGGGGATGGAGAAGGGTTGTCAATTCTTAGTTATTCCTAAATACAATCGGGCTTGTTTGCTGTTCTGTTATATGATTCTGGGTATGGTGTGTAGTGGAGTAAGGGTAATGCTGCGGGTCTAGTACTGTAGTACCGGTACTTTGATTCCAGTACACTAATACCAGTACACTCTCTGGTGTTGGGTTAATTCCCGGCGAAGTTCTGTCTCCGGGGTCGGGTCTGGATCTCAATGGATACTACTACAATGCAGATCTCTAACTTTGGTGTCGAGCCTGGGTATCTACTGGTACTACAATACCACGAATTCCTAACTCTGCGGATCTCTAACTCCTCGGAGGCCTACTCTGCGAATCTCTAACCCGGCGGATCTGCAATATCGTGGATCTCTAACTCTGCGGGTCTCTAACCCCGCGGATCTCCAACTCTGCGGATCTCTAAGCCCACGGATAACTAACTCTGCGGATCTCCAATTCCGCAATTCTTCAACACCGCAGATCTCTAACCCCGCGGATCTCTAACACCGGAGTTGGGTTCTATTCGTAACTCCGGGAAACCTACCAACCCAACCGGGTGAGGTGTTAATATTACTATTAGTTCTTACCCGGATGGATCCTTCCTGATCTACCCAAGACTCCTGGTCGAATACGAACGAAAGGGGGTGGGACTGGACGAAACTCAATTAGGCACCGAAGTCTCCGGAGTCACCAGTCGAGTCTAGAGGTCAAAAACAATAGGGACACAACTGACCCGCCCGGTGTCCCCGAAACCAGCGGTGAACCTGCCAATAATTGTGCGCTCCGTTTGGTTCTCCACAGGTTCATGCTCGTCTTGGTCTCAGTGGTCTTTTCTTTTCATGGTCTTTTCCGATCACCCTAGGCGGGGGCAGAACCCCGCTGAGTTTCCGGTCACCTCTGGAAGAACTTATGGAAACACACTCACCAATCCGAAAATCCTAATGTTGGCTCGAATCTCTCTTCACCCTCTGGCTCCCGACACTGGCACTCAAGGACACTTAGTAAGTCAATAAGTCCACCTCACAAGTCCTTCCTTGTCAACCAATTAATTATGAGAAAGCTTATTTATTTGTGTCTAAGACAAAACTCAAGAATAAGTAGTATGAAACTTACAACTAAAGAGAATGTGTGTATACAATAGGTCTTAACTGCACTCCTACAATCCTACTGACCCTCTCCTTTCTCGAGACACAGGGAAACATTACTTTTATCATTCTACCCAAGGGCGTCACCGGAAAACTACATCCCCATCCTACCAATACTTCTTTCATCCTTCACACTAAGAGTGAAGAAAGTATATTCAATAATGCGGCTATCACCCATGACGTGACCCCTTTCCTAAAACTCGATTTTGCAACAAAATAGATAAAAAAAGTGGAGAACTTAACAAATTTGATCGAATTTTAATTTTTGATTTTAATTTTAACGTAACGTGGAAGTGCATTTATTTGTTCTCCACGGTCATCCTTATTTCTTGGGAGATGGCTGAGATGAAAATATTTATCGCCGTGAATATGGCCAGCTTGCTGGCATCGAAAACAAACTGGCTTCCCTTCAAACGAGTAAACTTAGGACTTAGGAAGCCACCTGGGTCACTTTCGGCCAGATCCACTAGACGGATCCTTTGAAGGCCCAGCCGCCTCAACCTAATTGTTCGCCGAAGGTCGGGATTTTCTCCGAGATTTCGGAGAACTAAATAGCTCGAAAAGGATGATACTGCTTGAGACGAAGTTTAAATCATAGCCGTGTTGGCAGCGAAACCCGGTGGAAGGCTATCACAAACTTGGACCGTCTGTCCGAGTCATAGACGGGAACACATCGGACTCGCGCCAGTGAAATTTGCGGTTCCAATTGTCCCAGTCTGCATCTGACCGTTGTCACATGACAGTAGCGTTTAGGTGGCCGAATACAAGATGATGGTGACCTTCGAAATCGTAGATTTTCCCGCCGGTGAGGTGAACGGGAGCGAGGAAAACGGGAGCACTGTGAGTGAGAGCAAGACGGCTCTACCACCCACACCTCCGACGCCAGTTGGGAACAAGGCAGTGGCGTTGGTTCTCGGAGTAACCACTCCACCTCTTCTGCGGGACTTAAAGATTATCGCAAAACTTCTACCTTTCCCTGTTTCTCCGGGGACAGGGCAACCTTGTCCTGGAGACAATTTTCCACTTCAATCGACTGGAGATCGATCAAGTCTATTCCCATTTCCGAGTCCATTGTACTGAAAAAAAAGCAAAAGTTTGGTCTGAGAATTTTTGTTCGGTAGAAAATACAATACAAATTGACGGGCATTAAACGGTAATAAAAACTTTAAATGATAACAAAAAGAATTCAAATTTTTGATGCCTAAAGTACGAAAAAACGATAGTTAAACGGTAAATATTTTAGAATTTGAATCTGACGAGCTTTAACGTGGTCGGAATTGTCGTTTCTTGCTCGAGGTCTTAAAGGATTTGCTCATTTGTTTGGAGTAAAATCAGTCTTATTTGTGGAAAAACCAACTCGAGCAGGAACAGCTTGCAGGTTTACTGCTCTATCCGACTCGATGTTTCGACTGTCAGTGGGGACAACAGAAAGAAAATCTGAATGAACGGAATTTCCCTGCGACAAGTCTGGCATATTGTCAGTAAAAGATTGAATCGGTGGTGGAGACAAAAGTTTCGGTAAATCAGAATCTAGCTCCAAATGTGAAAACCTATCTTCTTCTAATTGAGGAATACTATCGGTATTATCGGCTGTATGCTATAATTTTGCATTTTGTAGCGATACTATTTTCGATTTTTGCTTCGCATCATCTGGCAACGTTTCAACAAGGTTGTTTTTAGACTTCTATGTTTGATTACACGAAATGGCCCCTTTCATTTCTCCGATTGGCAGATGTGCGGAATGGAACGACTGTTAAAAATTTTGCTGTGATACGATTGGTATTTCTTCTGGCCTCAGCTATGACATCCTGAAAAGGAGCTATAGAAACACTCTGTTCCTCATCTTGTAGCCATTGACGTAAAGTCGATAAAAAGTTGTCACACGGTAAATTTGGCTCTCGGCCATACACAAAAAAAATACGAAAAATTTGCGTAATTCTATAAACAGTGGAATTCATTGCGAAAGCAGCGGCTGATCGGTGAGAATGTTAATTGTACACCCGTTATGATTGATCAAGTCACGTTCGAGAACTCTAATAGCGCTTTTAGAATCGGCAGAATGGACAAGTAAACCTAGATATAAAGTCTCAAAAGACAAGTAAGCGTAAGAGCATAATGGGTACGTCGCTGTGTAATCTGCAATGGATCAATAATGGCTATGAGATCAATTCCTACAACCTCAAACGGAGATTTTGGAGCCTCCATCGGATTACTTTGAGTTTTTACTGGATCGAGGTTGTGCCGTTGACAAGTAGCGCAGGTGCGGAAAAAAACAAATTCTATGCTTGCACATAGTCGGCCAGTAATATCGAAATTTTATTGAATGCCACGTTTTGAAAAAACCCAAGTGGCCACAAGAAGTAACGTGAATTTCGGTAATAATTCGTTTCCGAAGTTTAGCCGGAATATCTAAACGCCATAGTCTACGGTACTCGTTAGGATTGCTACAACACAAAATACCTTGTTGAAGCCTATATTCTTCAATTTTCCAAGGATTCTTTAACGGTGTAGCTGTGGAAATATCGGTCGACTTGAGAAAATCGATGATTTTACGGAAATGCGGTTCGGCATATTGAAGAACTGCAAGATTTAAATCTTCAATCGACTGTAAATACTCAACCCTTGGAACATCAAAACCATACAACGAATCTTCGAAGCTGAGATCAATAAAGCTGTCAGCTGGATCGATAAGAAATCTTGACAGAACATCATCATCGGTATATTTTTCCCACAACGGTGGGTCATGGTAAAGTCATACGGTTGTAAACGTAAAGCCTATCGAGCAAGTTGAGCATTTAGATCTTTGAGATTGATCAGGTGACACAAGAAATGATGATAGGTAATAACGTCAAAATGGCGGCCGTAAAGATATGGATGGAAAAAACCTACTGTCCAAACAATCGCCAAACATTCCTTCTGTGGAGTCGAATAGTTACGGTCTTTAGTGGAAAGACTACGAGAGGCGTATGCTGTCACTCTTTTTTTGCCATCCTGAGTTTGGCAAAGTGTCGCACAAATTCCATAACCACAAGCATCAATGTGCAGAAAAGTTTGGGCGTCTTCGTCCAGATACGCTAAAACAGCAGCCGTACATAACTTCTCCATCACCTCCTGAAAAGCCTTTTCTGTATCGGGGGTCCAGCTGAACTGAACGCCTTTCCTATTAAGCTGATGCAAAGTATCTGCAATTTTCGAGAAATTCGGTATAAATCAACGGTAAAAAAGAGCGACAAAAGAACGAACATCTGTAATATTCTGTGGAGTTGGAAACTCTTTCACAGCTCGTATTTTTGCTGGATTTGGGAAAATACCGGCCGCGGAAACCATATGTCCGTAGAATTTTAATTCGGAGTCTCCAAACGCACGTTTGGCTGGGTTCAGCTTAATCGTATCCTGTTGCAGGGCTTGTGGAACCAAACGAAGTAGTTCCAAAAACTCAAAAGTTTTACCAAATACCATTCAAACGGACCATTTCAAAGAACCCTTTATTCTTTTTGGAACCCAAGCATATACTTGCGTTTACTAATTCGCTTCCACAAACTTCTTTTCTACTTTTAATGCTTAAATTCTTTAATATACAAAGTAATTGATTTTCAAAATGATAAAGTAAATAATTGCAATTATTCTTATTTGTTATCCTGCAGTGATGAAGCAATTAACCTTCTGAAAGCTTGAAAAACACAAAAACTTGTAGCTGAGCATGGATCAACCATAAGTTAGTTCAAATACTTATGTCCAGGTGATTGGATGTAAGGTCGGCTTCAGCAGTCATAGGAAATCTAGGAATTTTTGTTGATTTTATGAGTTGTATCCCTATGTAGACAAGAAAGTATTTCCTAATTTGCGATCAAATATTTTGATGTCCACTCATCGAAAGTGTCAATCTAACAGTACCCATCCGCTTATTAAACTCTATGTAAAATTTAGGGAGAGATAAATAGGAAAAGGGAGAGCTAAATATAGTTAAGGTTAAGGAAGTACACTTCAGAAATATGAAGTTATAATTTTTGTGGAAATTGGTTAACGATTGCAATAATGCGCTGGATCTTCAATATCATGTTTACGCTATTAAAAATGCGATTGTTAAAGCGAAAATTACAGATTAACTGAAGTAATAGTATATCTCAACATTAACTTATATTGCTTCACCACTTAACTACTGGAAGTCCCCGTCCAAAAGTTAAATATAACCTCTTATTTCATTTTAAAATTTCAGCTTTTATATAAGACCAATTTTATCTTATATCCTTTATAAGATCGTGAGGGCTATAAGCTCAAAATTTTCCCTGCAAAAACGGTGATCTTATAAGCGTGTTCCACTGTATTCACATTGATGAATATTTCACAAATTCAATATTCTTAATAAAATTCCGGATACTAAGGGGAGCCAAGGTGAGCTATTTTTGAAATTTTTACAAAACCAGGGTAGACATCTTGTCTATCTTGGTTTTGAATGAAAAAAACTGGAAAATTTTGGTTTATGCTGATGTTCAAATTTTTGATTGGATGTTGTCCATTTGTTAGAAATATCCAAAGAGCTCAGCAATCAACGATATGTGACATTGGATACCGTGACCGCGGCGGTGTCTAAAATAATTTTTTTCTTCATTAGGAGGCAGCGTGTGAAAAAAATTATTTTGTTGTTATTTTTTTGATTGGACGCTGCTCATGCCGTTGTAATGTCCGCTTTACACCGCGACGACCATGACACACCGTGACCGATTAGACTAAAAAAAGGTTTTTTTTTATGCTAATGTTGAAATGTTTTGATAGGATACTGGCCATGCCATATTGATGTCCAAGATACCCAGTGACGTCCCCGGCGCACCGCTCCCACTGCGCTGTGAAACCCTGAAAAAAAGTTATTTTATTTTGATTGGAATCTGGCCATGTCGTAGTAACGACCGCTGTGCAGCGTCACCACCATGGCGCACAGTGACCGCCGCTGCGGTAAAAATTAAGATGAATTATTTTAATGATAATAGTTTTTACTTTTCAGATGTTGTACAAGCTAGATTAGCCTGCATATTGTACGCGGTATGCCGTTGCCCCGCAGCTCAACTTTTCCATTGCGGAAATAAAAAAAAAGAGAGAGCTTTATATTGAACGTTAATATTTTTTCCCATAATGAAATTAACTTTATCTGAAAACCCATCAAACCGCCGAGAAAATTGAACAGCCTCAAACATTTTGATAGGCGGAATTGCATAACCAAAACCAGAATGGACCATAGGAAAAGCGGATGGTGATAAGTTGAAAACGAAGCTTCATTTAACGGTAAACTATCGGGAAAAAATCGGTGAATCGGTATTACGGGATGGAACCGTGTGTGAATTTGATGTATTTGTGGATTTGAAAGAAGACCTGTTCAGAACCAGCGGTTTTAAAATAATTGATACCGTACTGGCGGATTGGACTGTGAAAATATCGGTTTGTGTATTCCCATCCCTCTTGCCACAAATTCTCCCAATTCGGTACCACTGGTGACTCCAAATCTTCCTTACCTGAACGGCGTGACGCACGTTCTTTTGTTGTTAACCGTGTCTAAGTTCCCGAACTTCCCGTCTCTGGAAACAAAACTTTCTCCTCACCTGCCTGGTTCGAAGTACCAGAAAGGGCAATGGATCTCTGATTTGAACTTTACCACAAATTGAACATGATGAATTTAGAAATTTAAATTAATTTGAAAAGATGATAGTAGGGTAGGGGGAAAATATATCGTAAAAATCTATTAGCAAAAAAATTTAAAGTGGACATTAGACAACAAAATTCGGTAAAATCGGTGTGAGAAAATAATTTGAGACTAGATAAGAACTAACGGGTGATGCGAAAAAAAAAAAATTATTTTGAGCCGAGCCGAGCGACTTTTGACCAAAACGATTTATAGAAAATGGTAAAAAATCGATGAAAAGACGACAAAACCAGCTAGATACACTATCTTGTCGATAGCGATCATGAACGATTGATTAGGGAAGAGAAATCGGATTAAATTAACGTGAAAACTTTCACCGGAAGTGAAAAGTTTTTCAAAAAAAATTTGTGACTTACAAGTTTTTATAAAATTGATGAAAGTCGAGTCGGGAGTTGATGCTCAGAAACGTCGATAGCGTAACGACATAGTAAACTTTGACTAACGACGATAACAATTTAACGACACATGCTCAAAATTAAAATCACCGTCGTTGAAGAAATACATCGTTGACGTAACGACGGTTATGAGCATACTTCAAAAAAGTTGTCGGATAGATAAATAACATATGCTCAAAAAACAAAACCGTCGTTCGTTATAGTTTTAGCGTCGTTAAATACCGATAGGAACTTAGTTGTCCTAAAATTAAAATTCATTTAAAAAAAGTTAAAAACTTAAGTTGGAAAATGGCCAAATTACACTACATATTACAAAATTTTGATAATAATGAATTACGTAAAAGTCGGACCCTTTAAAATTGCCTGATTCTAAATTAATTGCTTACTACCGTTTTTTGAAACATGTTATAATGCTAATATTGAGATGTGTAAACCGTTGACTCGAATGACCTACTGTAACCACACACTCCCAGCACAGTTACAAGTATTGGCTTCACTAAAGTAAAATGTTAAAACTTTTCTAATGAATTTCTCAATTTTTGCTTATAACATTGCAATAATTGTTATGCATTTACAGATTTTATGCACAAGGTTTGTTCCAAAGAGATTTGATGGGTATAACAGGAAGTTCTCAATCAAAATTGAGCAGAGTAATCTACGATGTGTCTCGAGACATTGCGTCAAAAGCAACGAGCATACATATGCCTACTAATCCAGAAAATATAATGAAGCTAAAACAGGGATTCTATTCCATGGGAGGTTTTCGAAATGTAATTGGCGCGGTTGACGGGACCCTAATAAACATACAAAGCCCTTGTATATTGGACGGAAACGAGAACATTGTCTCAATGTTGTAGTCGTATGTGATCATAATATGAAATTTTTTGATTTTGTCGCCTGCTACCCAGGCTCAACTCATGATGCTTTTGTATGGAAAAACTGTGGACTGAGAAACAAATTTATCCAAAATCCACCGACTGGACATAATTTGATAAGAGATTTAAATCTTCAAGAAGACGAAGATTTTGAAGAGGGTAACGACGATGGACCTAACCATGGGGCAGAACACCTTCACATTATGGTCAACAATATAACTCAACAAGGGATTAGGTTAGGAATAATCTCATCGAAACCTTTTTTAATTAGCTGTAATTTTTGTTATATTTTGCTATACTTATTTTGATTCAGTATACTAATATCAAGTCCGTATATCCTTATATATTTTTCAATTTTGTGTTGCCAAATTCATTGACTTTATGCATCAAGTTAATTGACCCAAAGTATATTTACTTGAGAAAATCAATGTGAAGTTAAATATGGGAGAAACAGTTATTCTTAAAAATTGTACTACGGGAAAGGTAGACACCGCTCTCCCTACTACCCACTGCCTTCCCTGCTGACCACCGCTTTCCCAACTGACCACCACTTTCCATACTGCCCACCTCCCTCCCTTCTGCCCACTTCCCTCCCTTCTGCCCACCGCCCTCCCTACTGCCTACAGCCATCCCTACTGCCCACCACCCTACCTACTGCCATCGCACTCCCTACTGCCACACCTGTGTGCCCAGGCAGTATGACAAGAGTTTGACATCCTCAACCCATCAACTGTTCCAACATCAAACATATGCTCAAATGAAACGCAGCCGTTAAGTTTTGGATCGTAGTAGTATGTAGGACCTGCTGTTCCCTCCCCCCCGCCCCCCACCAACCCTTAAAGTCACNAGAAACAGTTATTCTTAAAAATTGTACTACGGGAAAGGTAGACACCGCTCTCCCTACTACCCACTGCCTTCCCTACTGACCACCGCTTTCCCAACTGACCACCACTTTCCCAACTGACCACCACTTTCCATACTGCCCACCTCCCTCCCTTCTGCCCACTTCCCTCCCTTCTGCCCACCGCCCTCCCTACTGCCTACAGCCATCCCTACTGCCCACCACCCTACCTACTGCCATCGCACTCCCTACTGCCACACCTGTGTGCCCAGGCAGTATGACAAGAGTTTGACATCCTCAACCCATCAACTGTTCCAACATCAAACATATGCTCAAATGAAACGCAGCCGTTAAGTTTTGGATCGTAGTAGTATGTAGGACCTGCTGTTCCCTCCCCCCCGCCCCCCACCAACCCTTAAAGTCACCGACCTACCTACCGCCCTAAGTATTTCCACCGACCACCGACCTAAGTCAGCATTGTTGCTAAATTCACACCACACTAGGTATTTCCACCGTCTACCGACCTAAGTGAAAGGTGTTTGTAAGGTAAGTGAAAGGTGTTTGTAAGGTAGACAAATGTATGACCTGCTGTTCTTCTGACAGTACGACCTGCTGTTCCCTCCACAGTAGAACTCGGTCACACATCATAACTTAAAAGACCAAAAATTTACTTTCACCAAAGAAAGACCCTAACTCTTGTAGCATACGCGGACCCTAATTATTTCCACCGTCTTAAGTGAAAGGTATTTGTAAGGTCCGACCTAAGTTAACGGTGTTGCTAACTTACACGTAGATGTGAACCTAAGTTTATCCACCGACCCACGACCTAAGTTTGGGATATTGTCATGTCTCACACCCTTTCAAGTTCAAACATGTTTAAACCTGTCACAAGATCCACCGTCCACGGACCTAAGAACCTAAGTAACACAGCAACCATAGGCCTAAGTCTGCGGCGTTGCCACATCTCACAAACTTGTCGAAACATGTTTAAACCTGTCATAACCTATGAACACAAGTATTTTCATTGCCTACAGTTCACGGACCTAAGAACCTAAGTAATTCACTAGCCACCCACCAAAGACTGCGGTGTTGTCACATCCCACAAACTTATCGAAGCATGTTTAAACCTGTCATAGCCTATGAATACAAGTATTCTCATTTTCCATAGTTCATGGATTTATGAACCTAAGTTTTGTCAACAATCACCAACCATAACTCAGCGATTTTGCTAAATTACACGGAAATATAATCTTATGTTTATAAACCGATCTAAGTCTGCGGTGTTGCTACATGACGGAAACTTATCCTAACATGTTTAAACCTGTCATCGCCTATGAGGGGAGTCAGCCCACCCGTCCGCCTTGGGGAGCCAGCTTATATTCCAGCTATGTACTAATTATATTTTGTTTCAGTGAAATTTGCTCTTATCCTCCTTTATACGCACATAAACCTCAATATATTGTAGTTATTTGCTACTCCATCAGCACCAACACCATCACCACCACCATCGGCACTGACCCCAGCTCAAATCGAAGAAATTTTGTGTATAAATAAATATTTCAACATTACTTAATTTTGCTTGTTTGTTTATTTATTTATTGAAACTTTGAAAACATTTTAAAATAAAATTACACGTAGAACTAAATTGAAACCGTTTCTATTTAACCTTTTTCGCAATCTTGCATCCTGATTGTTTTATGAAAAATTCGTATCGGCTTGATGGTAACTGTTCTTTAGGAAATTTCTTTTCTCGCATAAAGTTGATCAAGGTTGTAAAACTTCCTTCGTCCAATCGGAATTTTGCATCTGCCAGTTTTCTTATCTCATCTTCAAATTCAATACAAGACATTTTTTGGTTTCCTAATTCCACCGTTCCGTCAGTATACATTTTAACTCCATTGTCAACAAGGAATTTTAATACCTGTCTTCCCACTTTTGAAAACTTGGTAAACTCAAACGGTGAAATCAAGCGCTCCAGTGGAATATCATGCTGCTTGTCGGTTGTCGAATATGTCGCTGACTTTGCAGTAGTAGCTATGTCAATTGATGATTATGTATTGGTTACTATTTTTATCTTAATGGGTTTTGCTTCATCTTGTTTCTTCTTCTCAACAAGTCTTCTGAGAGTGTCAAGGTATAACATGTTTCGGTATTCTCTTGGGTATTCATCCGACTCTGCTTGTCATGTTCAAGTCGTTGAGCTATCGATGACGAAAACTTGTCCACATATTTTGTACGATCGTAATTTGCATACAAATCATTGTACACAGTAGTTTTGACCACTTTAAATATATTTAGCTCTCCAGTTGAATTTTTTGAAGTAAAGTGAAGAATTCTCAGAAAAATCGCTGTCTCTTATTCGAAAATTGTCATTTTGTCCCTGGGTCAAATCAATAAACAATTAACCATACGGCTTTGACATACAAATTTTGTAAGCTTCATCCAACATTTGATTTTTTTTTGTTTCCATTCATTTGTCGTCCAAGACATGACAAAGGCAGAATGTCTTGGGTTCTTCAAAAACACCAAGTAGTGACAATTTGATGTAATTTCTCGCATGTTCTTGTGAAAAAAGTTCTGAACAAGGATGAGTGACACGTTCCTGTGATGCGATGTCCTTGTAAACGCTGCTCGGACAACTGTACGATTTCCCGCCTTATGCATCAAGTCGTCGAGAACGACAATTGATGGTTTGTCCGATCCGTCATGCCACTTCTCGGGGAGTCCTTTTTGAAACTTGATGTTAGAGATGTGTATCGTTAGGTTCATGAACAACTTGGGTTGCCATTCAGTATAGCAGTATATAACACGTTCTATTGGTTCCCCGTCAGATGTTTGAATAATTTTGTTTCTTTTTTTCAAAAGTTGTTTAGTGAGAATACTCTTTCCGCTCTGAGTCATTCCACTAATACACATAGTAAACGGAGCTTTCAAGTATGGTCTTTTCCAGCTCGTGGATGCATATTGAAGTTGAATAAACTTCCAAAGTTTGTAAAAGTGTCAGGCTTAAATGAATCAAACCTCTGTCTACCTGATCCAGCATTCTGCATCTTATACTTTTCCATACAGCCCATCTTATGTCTTTTGAGACTATCTTGTCTACTAAAGTTTTTCCCGCACGATGTACACAAATACATTTTCAGTCAGGAGAACCTACCACGCTAAGTGTTGGACTAATACTGATCAGTTTATTAAATGTATCCTCTATTTGCATGAATATTTAAATAATCTCATTTCATTGCTTTAGCTTTGTATTGTAGACTTAGTGTACTTAACTTATAATATACAACTCATTTTTACCATCTTACAAAATTATGTCGATATTTGTAAAGACGCGTATCTATTTTTAAGGAGAAACTGATATAATAAAAACATGCAGTAGAGGTAAATATATGGTTGTAGGGATGGTGGAATTCCTCTAACTTGTACAATTTGGGGGTTAATTACAGCGGAGGCAAAAAATTCCGGGTTAATAAGAGGGTATCCAATTAGAAATAATGGACAAGAGCTGGTAGTCTCGACATATATACAAATCTGATATCCGATTTGTTCCACAGTGGTTGCAATTAAGTTCTTCAACCCTTTTCATTTTTTGAAAACATTTGTTGATAAAAATTTTACAATCCTTGATGCGAAAATTGCTATATAATTCTTTTGCTTCCGGACTCTTGAATCCGGCAAATCCGTCATCCCCAGCTTGGTATACATGTGGTATAAAAAGATATCCATCCGATGGCTTACGAACTAAATTGAACGTTTTAAGAACTTTACCAATATTAATAACACAGCAAGGTATGAACATATTCATACTTTTTGTTGTATACCTTCTTAAATATTTTCGTTTGCGACCATGTTTATCCACAACGTTCTTTCCTTTCATATTGCTTCGTAATTCTACAGCCAGATCTTCATTATCAACCACCCCATTCGTCCGCTTTACTTGATCGAAAAGGCCAACTAAATCATCCCCGGTAAAACCTTCTTTTTTACGTTTTTTTTTAATATTTTTTGTAACAGCATTTGGGACTTGCATGTCTGCAAGCTTCTTTTTTGTTAACAAGTTTTGCGTTCTTTTCTTCAAACCATTCTCGTACCGCTTTCTAGATTGTTGAATAAGTGTTGTAAAATCAGGAAGCGTGCTTCTATCACCACCAGTGGACATATAGAAGAGTATCAGTTTTCGTACAATTGTAGGTACTTCTATTTCAAAGTCGACGGTCAAATTTTTACTTTTGATGCAGACAAACTGTAGAGAGTTAGGGCTTGTTTGCTTCTACCAGCACTTGATTTGGTGGTTTTTTGAGCCATGATGTTTGTGAGGGATGTTTTAAAAGCAAAAATGAGAAAAGGAGTGATGATTCTAGATGGCTGAGGGACCAGTTTATATACTTTACATTTGAAGAATTAGAAAGGAAAGAATGTTTGTTCATGAATGTACTTGTCTGTTAGGAAATATTTAGATTTCTTGTAGCGGATTAAGTTGGAATATATTAAAACTATCCATATTTAACCATAAATAATTTTTTCTTTCTAAACTTGTGTGTACTTGTCTACGATTGTAAGATCTGTTATGCAAAAAGAGTTATGCCCGTAGTTTCTGTGTCGGTGAGAGTGTTTCATTGTAACTAATGAATTAAGCTTGGTTTTTGGTTTTAGAGAGACATTTATATCTGAGATAAATGAAAGTATTCCGTACCATGTTAATTTTGTCCATCACTTTGAAGTTCATAACTGTGGAGAAGGGTTTCGTCATATTGTTAAAAGAAAAAGGCAATTCTTTTAAGGCGGTGGAGGATGTGGTGGTGGTGGTGTTGGTGGTTGTGGTAGTGGTGGTGTGGTGGTGGTGGTAGTAGTGGTAGTGGTGGTGGTGATGGTGGAAGAGATACTATAAATCAATAAGTATCTATACATTTCATACTCAGTCCAGTTTTGTGAATCAACATGCATACTTGTTCAAAGTGTCTCAAAGCGTTCTCACGCGCTGATTCGTTGAGTCGACATAAGATAGGACGCTGTGGGAAATTGGTAGTTACACAAGCTTGGCTCTCTTTTCATTTATATCCATACAGGAGAAAATATGGAACCTCATCTGAAAGCTCCATTCACGATGTGCATCAGCGGAATGACTCAGAGCGGAAAGAGTACTCTGACTAAACTACTTTTGACAAGAAGGAACGAAATCATTCAAACACCCGACGGAGAACCAATTGAGCGTGTTATGTACTACTATACTGAATGGAAACCCAAGTTGTTCATGGAGCTATTGATAAAAATTCTCACCATAAAGTTGCATAAAGGACTTCCCGAAAAGTGGCATGACGGATCAGACAAACCATCAATCTCCGTTCTCGATGACTTGATGCAGGTGTCTCGGAAGCGCACAGATGTCGGAGCAACGTTTACAAGAACATCATATCACCGGAACGTCTCACTCATCATCATTGTTCAGAACTTCTGTCATAAGAACATGCGAGAAATAACGTCGAATTGTCACCACTTGGTGTTTATGAACAGCTCCAGAGACTCTGCCTTTGTCTCATGCCTTGGATGAGAAATGAATGGTAACAAGAATAATCAAGTTATGGATGAAGCTTACAAGATTTGCATGTCTAAACCATATGGTTATATGTTCATTGATTTGATTCGAGGACAAAATGATGACTTTCGAATTTTTGACAACATCTTTCCAAATAATTGTATTGTATTCATAAAAGATTAAATAAACACTTGCACAACAACTATTAAAATTTTGTTTAGTTCTGATTTATTTTTACAAAATTTATAACATTTCAAAATTTAAACTTGAGTTTCTATGTATACTCTAAGAGGTAGTGGTTCAGATTGACGAATGTTTATCTCGGGGTCTTCGGTATTAGATGAAGTAATGCAGAATGAACAGTACATTTTGTTGAAGTCACAAATTGAAATGTTGAATTGCTTCCCTCCGATCATCATTTCCTAACATGTTTGTACAGCTTTCATGAAACACATGTTGACTCCACAACTTTCAGATTATGAATGATTCACTTTCAAGAGTTGTTCTTCATAAAAAGTTCCAACAATGGGTGTATCCTTCTTGTCGACTAGTACATATACCCTGGGGACGGTTTCCTTTACTTTGCATATTGTGCATACTTCTTCAAAGAAGTTTGAACTATATCCTTTTTCAAATACATTTTTCCTGCAAGCGACGAGCACGTGATCTCCAATTTTGAATTTTGGTGGTTTGCATTCAATAATTTTCTCAGGATACAACTTGTTGTAAACTCGTGCTTGGTTTTGTAGAGTCACTGCACATGGTGCCATTTTGATGCTACGTTGGTATGAAGAATTGTAAAGTTTCCAAAGAAAGTTAAAGTAGTCCAACTTGTCCACAAACTTTTTTGTATTGTTGTGAGTGAGATATCGTTGGATTTTCCTAAACAATGTCCGGATAAAGCGTTCAATTGTACAACACTTGACGCTTGAAGCTACCCAGAATATCTCGATTCCTTTTTCCTTGAGAAATTGTGTCGTATGGCGTCCTGTGAATTCTATTCCTTCATCCGTCTGTATTATTTTCGGTCCACTTCCGCTTCACTTACGAATCCGTTGCAACGCGTTACGAAAAACAAGTCCTGTTTTATTTGAAATTGCCTCAATCCAAGCCTGCTTGGAGAAAACATCCATGACAACAAGCAAATATCGTTTCTTGTTATTGTAGCGAGATACCGATTGAATATCTTTCAAGTCCATAGCAAATTGTTCATGTACTCCACTAACGTCTACTCGACGAGGCGGAAACTTATTTCGTTTAGGATGATGTAGGGTGTATGCAGGAATCTCCTTTAACACATTTCTCACTTTTGATATGGCAGTTTTTGTACCAGAGTCTATTTTAAACCTTGTAGCACCACTGAAACTTCCTTTTTGCTTGTAATTTGGATAACGTCTCTTAATGTTGGAATCCATTTTTAGACTAAGAGATATAAACAAGTTTGAACATCATTGGTACTCAGGTTGATTCCATCATTCAGAATGGCAAGATCAAATATTTATGCTCATTCCAGCTTTATTAAAAAGTTTCACAAGTCACGCCCGAAGGCAAAAGATAGCTATTTAAGAGAGGCCACCCATGACGAGATCTGCAGTTTTTGCGAGTGTGCTCACAACGACTATACTGGTACTGTTCTTATTCTTACCAGGACTCTGAATCGTCATAAACCCTACCGCAAACATTTAAAAAGGCTTACTTCTTCAAGAGATAAAGCTGAACATAAAAGAAGGTTATTGTTGCAGCAGGGCGGATTTCTTCCTTTGATTGCCAGCGCAGTCATTCCAATTCTGGAACAAATAGCGGCAAGTCTATTCCGTTAATATGGTTGGACAATTCAAAATTATCCCTGTAAAGGACTTTAACAAACTCCACCTCGAACAACAAGATCAACAAAAAATTGACCCTGATACTTTAGATGTGAATAAACTTATAAAGGAAAAAAATGTCATATTAAACCAGACTATGTCATAGTTGTTGCCGAGTGAGACACAAAATCGTCTAATGAGAATTCACTAACAAAATACACTCGTTTAGATTTTGACATGACCATCTTNGAAGCACTACAAGATAAAGACATCCCAATAGAATACAAAAACTTAATGTATCAAGATATACTACGCAGTCTCGTTCAAAAGTGGAAGATAATTGAAGAAGAACCAGTCTATGTCATAGTTGTTGCCGAGTGAGACACAAAATCGTCTAATGAGAATTCACTAACAAAATACACTCGTTTAGATTTTGACATGACCATCTTTGGCATTCCTGAGAAACGCGTGTTGCAGTTTTACATGGATAATGGCATTTAAAGAAATACTGATGAAACTGTACCTTTGGATGATGCCGCGATGCCCGTTACAAATTTTGTCGAACGAATTAGGAAACTATCCAATATGCGATTCAAGATGACCCATATCCTGCGATGCTCAACTTTTTAAGGAAGCGAGATGTGCCAACAAAAATTTATCTGCGAAGAGGCGATCACTTTTCGAGCATCAAGATCCAGGCAAAACACCAACTCGTGTTACGTTGAGACGCTCTTGGACTCCTTTCAACTTTCAACAATAATAATTTGGTCATCACAGTTTAGATTTAGATTTTTTGTACTTTGAAATTTGTACTACATTGATTTATTAGTTTATTCTTGCATTTACAATTTCCACATAATAATATTTCCATATAGATATTTTAAACTAACAAATGGTCTTACTTTTCTATGATTTAATTTGGTGTTTGTTGAGAAGTGACAATAGATAGACAATACACAGCATCCATTCATGTTGTTGTATAAGAAATAGAGAGCATACTGCCCACCAAAATCTGAGCCAATGCTCTGCTATGGTTTAGTATTTATAATTACTATACACTTGAAACTATTTACAAGTCTTAATATCATCAGCATAAAACCCAATTCCCAGTCCATAAGAGCAGAAGAATGTGATGGGTCCAGTTTTTTTTGCAATACAAATAGGCAGCCAATGTTCTCCCGGCTGTCCACTTGGCTGATTGTTAACGATAATATATGCTGGGAATGTCTTGATATTCATGATCCTCAATTCATCGCATGGGACAACGTTGAAGTAGGGTAGTTCTACCTGAACAATTATTTTGCATGATACAGATATGTATAAAACTCAGAAAAATTTATACTTACATGTGAGGTATAACTATGCTCAAATGGTAATGGCATTTAAATTTTAAAAAATTCACTCAAAATCTTCGAAAATCGATTGCAGATAATACTAAAATGTAGAATTAATTAAGTAAAAAAAACAGCCATGTACTAATCTTATGGGGGGTGAAAAATATTTAGCTGTGTTGAAGTCCTCACCCTTTCATGTTGCGGTCTAGTGCCAAAAGTTCTGCTGGTACCAAAATAAAGCTCGTCTCAGAGACTACCACATGTAAATAAATCTTCTTTTGGCAACTTCCCGCAACAAATTTCAAATTAATTTTGAAAGTTAGGTATGACCGGATACACTTATCCACAAATCACACTCTACTGAGTACTCATGGAATTACATTGACGTGGTTGAGATGGTCAGCTTGCTCTATTACTCTCAACTAGGTGCAGTTTAGATTTTACTCTTGCTGTGTACCCTGAAACATACTACATGAGAATCCCTTGTAACCAACCGTTTATGATCCGCGTTATAATTTTCAAAAAAAAAGCAGTTTTGTTAATTTAATTTGTAAATGAATAAATTTTACAAAATTTTATTTGCAGTTGAAGCATTCAATTTTAATTACGCAATTAAAGTTTAACAACAAATCTATTAGCATAACTAATATTACCAATAGAAGTGTTAATTTCAGTAGAATAGAAGTATTAAGGTTTTTGTGTCTGTCTGTCCGTATACCCTCCGTTTTGTCAAACTCATTTAATGCATTACTTAATCAGTTTGAATTAATTTATAATATATAGTCTGAATTAAACAAAAATTCTTGTTTTATATTTTATGACTAATGTGAAGATTCAATAAACTAGAACTACTATAAACACAAAATAATTATTAGGCTTAAATGTGAATATGAAAGATATATTACAAACTTCGCTCAATACTAGGTTGAAATAACTTGATTGAAAGCAGTTTTCGGAAAGATGAATGTAAAAAAAAATTGTGGCAAAATTGGTGAATTTCAAAAGTTACTTGAATCCAGTGAGAAGTTGTTTTAATTATCTTCTACTAAGAAGAACAGATTATTAGTGTGACTGCAGAAGTCTGCCTGACTTCCAAAATATGCATCATTTCCTAATTTATAATATCAGACTCCAAGCTTTAAATGTTTTTGATAAAATAGCCATCTCCAATTCCTTGTCATTTTGTTAATTTTGCCAAGTTGCCCTCCGAACACTATAAAATCGAATGGTAGGTGCGCTATGTGAATTGGGCTTAACGAAGTAATTTGTTGGTGTGAATTAACCTTAACTGAAGTAAAATATGCTTGTGGAAGTAGTACCGTAAATGAACGCTAAATGTACTAAATATATATGAGCATGGATAAAAGTGTAACTGTAAAGTTAAAAATTAAAGCAAAATCATAATACTTGAAGCAAATGCCATAAACATGAAAGTATTATGAAATTCAGTTTACAAAAATTGAATTCCTAAATATTTTTTGAACTAGCACCAATTACTGTAAAAACTCTTACTCAGAAACAGTCTAACTTTTAACCAAAGACCCATAAAATTTTTGTAAATGATAAAAAGTCATGCTAAACCAATATGCTTTTTTTAAAACAATGTTTTAAACAAAATTGCAGCAAAAATCCAAAACTTCAATTAAAAATTCTTATTTATTTCCGCTAAATTTTATTTCGAATTCTCTCCGTTTTTTCCATTTAAGTTTATTTTTTTCATTTGCCAATTCTTTTTTTTTTTTTTTTTTTTTTGCATTGCCATAAATACTTCTTGCTTCTTTATCAAATCTAACTTTCGCTTTTCCTTTCTCCTTTTCTTTCCACTCTTTCTCAATTCTTTTAAATCCACTTTCTTATCCAATCTTTATTTTCCTATTCATTCTCACGATAGCTTTTTCCACTTTTTCTTTATTTTCTTCTGCTGCGCTCTGAAGAAACAAATGGAAATTAGTTCATGCTATAAATAATCTGTTTGACAGTAAATAGAATTACTTTTCTTGCTAAGCTCAAGGTCCAGTCCACAATAATTTTTCTTTAGGCTCGGTCCACTATTTCCTTTGGGTGGAATTTTACAAATTTGAGCTGGAATATTGACAAATAGAATTTTTTTAGTTCTGAAGTTTTGTATGGTTGCTGAAATTTTTGTGGTTATGAACTTTTAGCTAATCTTGTAATGCTGCCAAATAACAGCATTTGGTCGATGATGGGAGAATTTATAGTTAGTTGAAACTGTTTTTGAACTCACGAAATATGTACCTATGGTAACTCTACTCCAGAGTTTACGGTATTTTGGAAAAAAATTTGCGAGATTCGTGGATGATTTGGAATTTCGTGGAAATTAACCACTGAGAGTTCCAATTGGCATTCGGAGCTGTGTGAAAGCTCACTCTCGGTTAGATTTAGATAAGTACAAACATTTTTATTATTTTTTAATTTATTTATTGGTCTTACCATGTTGCTTCCTTCGATCTCACTTCCTGTGTCCATACTCAACCCTATCAAAAAAACAAATTAATAATTTTTTTTTAATTTTGAATCTATATAACTAAACTTACCTCTAGTTTGTAAATTAGACAATTCAAAGGTGTGACTGATGCTATCTCCAATCCAGGATGAATGATGAGACTGGCTGAATTTTGATTTCCTTCAGAATTGTTAGGAGGTTAAGTGATGAGGATGAGGTTAGTGAGTTTTAATTTAACAGGTGAGTTTAATTCCAAAGAAAAACTAAGGATTAGCATTCTTTTGAAATTAAAGTCACCTGTGAAATTAGATTTAGCAAATCTAATCAGTGCAGCATGTATTTACTAAACAATTTTTTAATTTTGAAAAATTGAGAAGAGTGGGATTTGTTGGAAGTGGTACATCTCATATCGGCATCCGAATTAATAAATTTTTGAGCATCATTGAGCGGTTTCAAAAAAATTATTGACAGGGAACTACCCAGTAGGGTTTTCTCCTTCTGGTCATGGTGGTGACAATTTTGTAAATTTTAAAAGTATCATTTTAAGTTCTTTTATAGTCCTTGAAGAAGATATTCTTCCCACTGTCCATGTATAGGGTAGATTGATAGTCTGCATGGCAGATGACGTTCAAAGCTCGAGTGGTAGACTTGTTGAACTGTATACTGATTTTTATATTCCCATGCCTTGCTGGGCAGACGGCATCCTTGATGCTTCGCATGTTGAAGACAAAGAATGTTTTACCATTCATAAATTCCTCAAAGGGTATCCCGGGTCCTTCATTGCACACAGGTAGACCGAGTCCGTTGTACATGTTGAAGTATGTTTCTATTGTTCAATTTTGCTCACAATTATAGTTGTAGGATTGATGAAATAATTGTTCTCCGTTTGCTGTGACTCAAATCTGGCGGAGTTCAGTAATTTTGAAATGAAATGGATTTGAGGTAACTGTTCCATTCATACTTTCACGTTCCACAAGACAAACGATGAGTTGGTTTAGGAAGAGCCCATTTATGATATTCTCGTTCACATTTTGAACAGTTCCCATAGGCAAGCTATATGTCTTGAGATCAATTTTTCTCATTGGGTAACAAACTGGTAGACCTTCATTCCATATTTTCAGATGACAGTTAAGAATAGACGGCAACACTGTATGCTTCTTCACAATGAGTCTTGCTTTGACAATGTTGCACTTGTAGTGTGAGGAGTTTCAGGAGCTGCATGTATGTAAAAGTAATTTGGTGAGCGATGGAAGGTAACACGTAGATCAACTCTTGGGATAAGATACCTTGTCTGTGCAAAAATGTCAACATGCGGTCTTTATATCATATCAACAGTTTTTCCTTCACACGCATGTAGTCGGGGGTCATTGTGAGAATTGTCATTAACGCTTGCTGTATCCTTTTCTCAAATATAGAACTGTGCTCTTCCCTGAGCACCTTTATAGTCTCCGCCATACGCTAGAACTGTCTTGATGTATGCCCGGTAGGCATAAAGAGAAGTATTAGGTGTAATTTGTGTTTCATTCAAGTAAACGGAGCACTGCTGGAACAATGACATTAGAAAGTTGTTGACAGGGGCCACTTTCCTAGTTTGCCAATCATCCTTGGCCTTCCTGTTGAATCAGTAATGTTGCATCAAATATAAAAAAGAGTTGAGTTTAAATCCAGATAGTGAACATCATTTCCCTTTATTTGGAAGGATATTGGGGCATTCTGATCAGTAAGACTTGACAGGGGATGATATTCAAAAATTCCACTAATATTCAAACTAATGTCAATTCCATCTTCTGCAAATAAATTTGTTTCACTTCTCACAAACACTGCTGGGGTATTATACTTCTGATGTGCCATTATTCAAAAATGTTCCTTGGTGGTTTCTTCCTAGATAGTCTCGGTTTTTTCGTAAAAATTGTACGATTATTTTTCTTTCTCTTCTTCTGAGTTCCAGATCCCGACTGATTGAAAACGTGTTGTCCAACTCCTTTTACAGCTGTCATTCCATTTTCTGTAAGTGATTCTTTGAAACTTCTATTTCCAGCCAAACCGTCAATTGCAACGTTTTTTAATGCCGTCTTGGCAAATGGGAAAACGTGTTTGGTCAAAAACGGTAAGAGCAATGCTTGCGGGCAATCGATTGAAAAATACCACCAATCCCATATCCCTTCTGTCTTGACAAATATGCTTTGAAAATACTGAACCGTCTGTACCCATTCTTCCATCTTTTTGTGGTCGATAGATTTGGAAGAAATTTTCCTTGTTTAAGTCACAGCTATACATGTTGACTGTTGAATGTTTAGATGATGAATGACTTCATTCACAGCTAGTTGTTATTAATATTAGATCCTTTTTCTTCGAAAATGTAGTGTTGCAGAAAAACATCCGTTGGTAAAGAGTGATGCTTTACCATTTTCATTTTTAAGATACATCCAGACATGATAAATTTCCGACGAAGTTATGTCAACGTACTGTAGATGCATGCATGACTGGGTGACAATTTCATCATGTTTACCAGTATAGCTCATTTTTCGAATAAGTGGAACAAGTTTACTCCCAAAACGTTGGTTCTCGATAATGTTACAGTATACGTATAACTGTGTTCTTCCGGCATGATCGAATATATCATAGAGCCCAATTTGATATTGTTCGTCCCATCCAAGTATTTGATTTACGTCTTCACTAAATCTCATGTTGTCACCTATAGGCTTCATAACTTCAATTCTTTTAAGTGTTTTAGGAACCATAAAATTGTCTATGGACAATGATAATGATGCTGAATCTATCGTATGCAGTAGCTCTCTTTGGGTTTGAATGTCCTTGTTTGCTTTTATATTGATACCTCCTACAATGGGATATAAATTGTTTGTAGGTTTTGGAATATATGTCATTATTATATCTCCCCAAGGGACAATAATGCTTGAATGTACGTATGTACATTCTATCAATGCCACTTCGTATTTGTCTGTTTCTAATCGAATAATTTCACCAAAATGCTTTCGAAAGCTCGATATCGTATTGTTAGGGTAGTGGCTTGAAGATGAATTACTATGATGTGTAACGTATAAGTCACCCATGACTGCTAAGTTAAGACTAAACCTGTCAAACAACCAAAAAGAGCATTTATAAAAATCAGGGCGGGCGGGCACTCTAGGCGGACGGGTGGGCGAACTCCCCTCATAGGCTATGACAGGTTTAAACATGTTTGGATAAGTTTGGGTGATGTAGCAACACCGCAGACTTAGATCGGTGGATAAACAAGTTCATATTTCCGTGTAATTTAGCAACATCGCTGAGTTATGGTTGGTGGTCGTTGACAAAACTTTGGCTCATAAATCCGTGAACTGTGGAAAATGATAATACTTGTATTCATAGGCTATGACAGGTTTAAACACGCTTGGATAAGTTTGTGAGATGTGGCAACACCGCATGTGAATTCTCAGGTTCATAGGTTTGTCGACTGAAAAGAGTTAGGGCGTTTCATTGGTGAAAATAAATTTTAGGGTCTTTTAGGCAAGGGTGTGTGACCGAATTCTACTGTGGGGGAACAGCAGGTCGTACTGTGGGGAGAACAGCAGGTCATACATTCGTCTACTTTACAAACACCTTTCACTTAGGTCGGTGGACGTTGGAAATACCTAGGGTGGTTTGAATTTAGCAACACTGCTGACTTAGGTCGGTGGTCGGTGGAAATACTTAGGGCGGTGTATATGTCGATGGTTTTAAGGGTCGGTGGGTGGGGGGGGAAAGGAACAGCAGGTCCTACATACTACTATTGTATTTGATAAAAACATTTCACGTTTTGTGAAAATCTATGAATTTAAACTGTAGAACACCTTTTTCACAATTCTTCGAGAATAGTAAATGTTGTAGAAATGGAAGTTTTGTATTTTGACCATAATGGAAAACTTGCATCCTATATTCACATCTTATAATCCTTGCATCCTATATATCTTTTTAATGACAACAGTCTCAATTTGAGTCTTCATTTGGTGGTCAACGTCACTCGGTAATAAAACAATGACGGTTGGTGATTAGTTTAAAACCTAAAGTCATTAACTTGCAATATGTCACACACTACAGTGACTCGTTTGTTTTCTTCAATTACAAGGGCGTGTTCTCCGTGTTGTTCTTCGTGTTCAAATTAGTTTATTAATATAAATGATACCAAGCTTTTATAAAATGCGTAATATTGGTATTGTTGAGCAAGTAATAAGTGCGAAGTCTGAGAATCCAATATTCATATAGTAAATGCCTATTATTTTATCTTAGCTAAACTAATTATTACAATCCCATTTTAATACGCTTCAAACTGTTGCTCTCCTCCATTGCATCGGCGATCCGCTTAACTTGAACCAAAATTTCTTTTTGCGTTAAGAGTAATTCGTTGCATGTATCCTCATTTGGTGATGTTAGTTTTACCTTATGAGTTTGACCTGATTTTGGAACGTTTGAAATATCTTTTAAGGTGAAGTTATGGAGGTTCACCTCGGGCAATACTTATGCATAAGCATGGTCTAGGTCGACGTTGGCAGTGGAAATATGAAATTTTCCAAAACCTAAAAAGATTGAATTAAATAATTACTTTAAGTCACCCACTTATAAAAATATTGAATATGTTATGTTGACTGGCTTTAAAGGACTTTCAACAAAAATTTTTTGTACCTACGTTTCACCGGATTCCACAGCCATTCCCAAGGTGTCAATACCGTTAGGGATGCCAAGGATTCAACAGACATCAATTTGACGCACTATTTTTTTCCCAGTCTATAATCACACTGATTCCAATGTTTCAGAAACCATGGCATGTTGAAGATTTCACGCTTCAAAATGGTATTCTTTACCGCAGTAATCTTGAAGAATAAGGGCGATTATGACGTTTAGCTATTCCACCAAAAATCAAGAAAGATTTAATTACCAAAATTCACGTTACGTCTTGTGGCCGTAATTTTTTCAAAACGTGGCAAGCGATAAAATCTCGTTATTTATCGCCAAAAATGTTCAGGCATGTGCGTAATTTCGTTCGCAGCTGTGCTAAGTTAAAGCTTCACAACAACCTCGCTCCAATCAAGGGACAGAGTAGTCCAATGGAATCTCTATCAGCTCCATTCGAGGTTGTTGGGATTGATTATATTGGTTCACTTCCAATTACTCCAAGGCGTAGCCACTGTGCACTTGGCGTTACTTCCTTGTTGACACGATATATCGAAGTATTCCCCGTTCATCTTGCTGATTCCAAAAGTGCGATATGAATATTACAACGCGGTTTGATTTTTTGTTATGATTGTCCAGTGAAAATTCTCACAGATCAAAAAACTCAGCTTTCTTGAATGAACTTGAATTTAGTCATTTCGCACACAAAAATGCTATCAAATTACTCCGCACTTCAGCGTATCAACCACAAACTAATGGCGTTGACAAACAACCTAACGGCACGATTAACCGTATTCTCGCTAAGTTTGTTCAGGCTACCCAGAAAGATTGGGATATACATCTTCCAAGAGCAGCTTCGCTATGAATTCTACCATTCATAAAATCACAGGGCATTCGCCTTATTTTCTGGTTTATGGTGGAATACCGAACTTACCGTGTGATAATTTATTACCGACTTTACGTGAATGTATAGAAGCCGAGGAACAGTGTTTCTACACTTCGCGTTCAGAATGCTCTAGCCGAAGCTCGACAAAATACAATTTCCAATCAACAGAGGTCACAGCAATTGTATAATTCCAAGCATCAGCCAATTACTTGCAAAAACCGTCAACTGGTTCTAGTTCAAAAACTCACGTGTTTAGCGGGTCATTCTAGAAAGTTAACACCTCGTTGGAAAGGTCCTTTCGAAGTAGTTTGCCAGACATGTCCTACAAACATTTGTATTCAGACGATGCCTGATGCTGTGAAGGCAAAATCCAAAAATGTGTCCAGTCAAAATGTTAAATTATACAATTTCCTAATGACACCGATGAAAATCGCGTACCAGAGACTGAGAAGTTCTCGAATTTAGAGTTGATTCCAATTTACCAAATCTTTCTAGTCCACCACCGGTTTAATCTTTCACTGACAATATGCTGAATTTATCCGACAATAATTTTTCCGAACACCAAGTTCCAAGTTTTGTCCCAAATCATAACCAGAACTTAGATTTGGTTAGTACAGTTCCCCTGCAAACTGCACCTGATCCAGTTCGAGTTGCAGAAAATAATTTGAATTCTATCTTAAATGTATGATAAAATCTATTACGGAAACCATAAGAAAAACCGACTATTCCTTCCAACTCTTCAGACTCTGATGACTATTGACGCCACGATGGCGAGGACGCCATCTTTCCAAGGCGACCGGTGGACATCACACCACAGATCCTCCCACCCTCGAATTCAAAATAAAAATTATTTCTATTAGATTTCTCCGTTAATTTCCTTGACTTCTCCGTTAAAAGCTTTGTTATCCCCGTTAAATTTCTTGATTTTTAAATTGGTTTCATTTTATAATTTTTTTTCCGTTAAATTGCCTCTTTTACCATTCCCAATTTTTTTAGTATAATTGTGAGGACACGATTTTCTCGAGGGAGCGGGTGAACTGTGGGAGTTGGTGTTGAATCTTCCCGGACAAGGAAGATTCTAGAGTTGTATTGGATGCGTTGTGTCGGGTGATGTGGTGGTGTGTGGAGTCTGGCCTTGAGGCCAGACCATTCATCAACAAGAATTGGATTCGGTTGGACATCCTCTTTCTTCTCCACAGTTGCAACACTGATCCATCAATCTCAATCTTGATATTTTGATGACGAGATCGATTGGAGCCGATTTCGATCTTTTGCTGAGATGATCGACAGAGTGCTGATCTCGATCTCGATCGCTTGGTAGAACGATCTACTGACTCCGATCTCGATCTTTAGTCAGAATGATTGACTGAAAGCCGATCTCAATCTTTTAGTTGAGCGATTGACAAGTCTCGATCTAAATCTCGATTTTGCATCTTTAGGTTAAAATAATCCCTTGTCAATCTAATTTTTTTGATTTATAACGATCGCAAAAATTTGAAGAAGTTAAATTTAAATTGATACATGTTACATTTCTCACGGCAAAGAATAGTAGTTTCATTTTTATTCTATTGAAATATGTGCTATTTTCTATAGTTTTGAGAACATTTGAGATCTTTGTTAATTTTGTTAATCGGCGTTGAATAATCTTAAGAGTAAATAAAGCATCAATATGTAGCACTGGTTTTGCATCAAAAATAGATAATATTATTTTCATTGAATAATCTAGGCTAATTATAATAACCTTAACTTAGAAATAACCCACTATTTGATGGATTAATTGGAGGGGGATCCACACCGGTGTAGTATCTTTGATAATACTCTTGATATTATATTGTAAGAATTTTTTGTTTTTCTTGCCACTTTTCTAATACATTTTGAATATTTCATAAATAATACTGATCAGGCATTGATGAAATGTAGTCAAAATATACGTAATTTATGCTTGTTAAATTATTTATTTATTCTAGCAAAAAATACCTCCGTTCATATGTGGAACTGGAAGTGAAACACTCCGGAGTGTTTATACGTTAATTGAGTAGCTGAGAACGTCGTGAAAATCGAGTAGACCTGAGACCTGATGTTTCATTCAGCAGAAAAAAATTAAATTAACACTAAATATGAATAAGCCACTTGTTGCCTCACGCTAGTAGTAACAAACGCAAAACTGCTATGGTCAGCTGTTCTATCAACATACACCCATATAAAAAATAGAAAGTTTATAAAAAGATACTGTATTATGATTATCAAACATCGTTAAGCAAAATATATATGAACGAATGGGTGAAATACAGTTGTGGTAGAGAATATTGTGTTTCCCTTGATAGTTTCTAATAATTTTTATACACTAGCTTATCAGATTAGTCGATCACTTGGTTAAAAGATCGACGGGTATCGATCTTGATCTGGATCGAAAGATCGGTGGATGTCGATCTCGATTCTGATTTTTCGACAAAAGGTAAGATAGCTTTCGATTTCGATCTCGATTTCGATAAAAAAGATCCCGATTTCGATCTCGATCTTCTGTCCAACAAAGAAAGTCGATCTCGATCTGATTGTGGATTGAATAGTTGCAACTTCTCTTCTCATCAATTTTTAAAATACTTATGTTTATTATTATTTTCTTATTTGTTTAGTTTAATTAATTTTATTAAACGTTCAACTGTGATTTTTTCAGTTTGACTCATTATTTGACCTCATCCTACTGTGGGACAGAAAGTGTCCATGCCAGACTGGCATGGGGAGGAGTGCGCCATGAGGCGAACAAGGCGTTGGCTCCTCAGTTGGTTTCTGCAGGCTGGCCGGTCTCTCTCTCTCCTCATATTAAAAAATTATAATTTTTTAATATATATTTATTTTGTCTTTATTTTGTTTGTCTTGTGAAGATAGTGATTGGCCTCGCCAGTCACTATTATAGAACCAACAATAGATTACAGTGCGTGTGCGTAAAATTTCTCAGACTCACTAAAAAAATACCGCGGCTTACCGCTCACACCTGACCGAGAAAATTGGCTTGGTAATGTTATATTCTCGGTCAGGTGTGAGCGGTAAGCTGCGGTATTTTTTTTAGTGAGTACGAGAAATTTTACGCACACGCACTGTAATCTATTGTTGGTTCTATTACAGTAAATTTATATTGTGGATTGTTTGTGTTGTTGGTGAGTCCCAAAAAAGGGACTTTATTTACTTTGTTATTTGTGTCCTACAGAGGGACTTATTGTGTTTGCCCCACCGGGCCACCAGAAGCCAGGCATCTCCGCCCATCATCCGCCAACTCTGACCTTTCAGATACTCTTATTTTTAGTACCCCCTTGGGTACCATTCAAACAGCGGCGTCTTCCGCTCAACAGTACTTTACATATACTTCATCGCCCACATAAGTCAAATAAATCTCCAAAATAATTCTAATTATTTACTAAACTACTGTATGCTAAATTTAGAATTTTCACATTACTATTACGACTTACTAAATTCTTAACTTAAAATATTTCAAATCAAATATATGAGTAGTTAGGGATAGGGGGATGAAGCTGCATGGCCCACGGATAGAGGGATGAAGCTGCATGGTCCAGGGATAGGAGGATGAAGTGCCATGTACATAAGTGTATAAGAGGATGAAGAGCCATGTACAGCAGTATATATGAGGATAAAGTATCATGCACAGCGGTGGATAGGAGAATGAAGTGCCTTGTACATAAGTGTATAAGAGGATGAAGAGCCATGTACAGCAGTATATATGAGGATAAAGTATCATGCACAGCGGTGGATAGGAGAATGAAGTGCCATGTACATAAGTGTATAAGAGGATGAAGAGCCATGTACAGCAGTATATATGAGGATAAAGTATCATGCACAGCGGTGGATAGGAGAATGAAGTGCCATGTACATAAGTGTATAAGAGGATGAAGAGCCATGTACAGCAGTATATATGAGGATAAAGTATCATGCACAGCGGTGGATAGGAGAATGAAGTGCCTTGTACGGGTAGTGAGAGTCATGGTCAACGATCTCGAAGGAAACAAACACAACGACCTTGTCATGAGTAGACCCTTTTTAAACTTTTTTTGAGTTTTGAGATGTCTTCGACCCAAATGGATACATCACTTAAGACCTTTTTTTTTAGATGACAGATGTCTAATCCTAAATCTCTTTTGTTTATTTTAACCTTGTAGTCTTTCAAAATAGACCTAAAATGGTTTAGTTTTCAGGTTCACTACCTTATAAACTCAACGCGGTAGAAATTTATGGGTTTATCTTGGGTACTACGACTCTAAAACGTTCGACTCAAATTGGTTTAATGAGTTTAACCTTCAGTTTTACGACAAGTTTTTCCTTGTTTACAATGATAATGAGTGAAAGTAGACCTTGGGATGACAGATTTTTTTTAGACAATGAAAGCTAAAAATTAACCAAGCTAAAGCAATTTTTAATCGAGTATTAATTTGTTCTTGGTAAGAAATGGACAACTTTTACGTACATTTACTAAGTGATGCATCACAATTGTATTTTCCCGACAACACAATTTGCAATTTTAAAAATCAGCTGAGTAGAGCACTGCAATTAGAAAACAACGTACATGAAGTAGCACTGGTTGAGTGTAGCTACACATTTAAGAAACCGTCAATTCCGAAAGACTAAACTGTACTAAAAATTGGAGAAATTGCTTGAGTTTCAGCTAGAGTACCTAACATGGTGAAAAAATTTTCAATATTAGGAATGAAAATGTAAAAAGGGAAATTGTGTTTAGCCCAGAAAGATTTACCGACGAAAAAAGTTGCTTGACAAAAACATCCATCAAATTCTACAGTGTACAACCAATAAATAACCTTGTAGAATTGGAACAATTCATCAAAATTTTCAAATTAAGTTGCAGACAAATGGGGATAATGTGAGACCTTTGTGGAGTTTTACTTACGAGAAACCATTCGCAATTTGACCAATTAACTTTGAAAAGTCAATCAAAAATATGGTAGGACATATCGATGGGTATCACGAATTTCGTGATAATAATGCCAGCAGTAAATAAATTTTGTTTTATACCGGCAAAGATGAAAATATTTGACCTAATTCTTTACAAAACTGAAATTGATATCGGATTGCTAAAAATCATAAAAACTGGGTCTGTGTCAGCAAAAGAAATAAGCTCCAACATATTCTGGAATGCTATCAATAAGAAATTTTTTTAAAGACAAGTGAGCAGCAATTGGCATAACAAAATGTTTTATCATCTGAAGACAAGGTAATTTACGAATTGGACTTTGAACCAGTCCATTTACAATAAATGTGTACGTCAGTTTCAAACCTCATTCAAACAATACACTTAAACGTAAAATATTACGAATTTATTGAGACTGAAGGTATTATAACAATGACTTTAGACACTCAGCGCAACATTGAAGTACTGGAAGTGGATTCACATTTAAATGCATTACTGGGACTTGTGGATACAAATGAGTCTATAGATGACGATTTCAACACCACCATCAAGGGTGGATACTTTTCTTACTTCAATTATGGAAAAATTAAGATGTTCTTGTATACAGATATTATTAAGCCACAATATGTAGGCAACCAGTTGGCGCCTCTCGTCCGGATTGTCGCATATTCTGGTGTTAATGACAAGGTTTCAACTATTGACATTCAGCAGTTGCAGTTACCACCATTAACAAAAACAAGAATTGACAGCATTCGTATGTATATAAGAAGCGAAACTGGATCGGTCCAACCATTTGAATTTGGAACGCTGAGTGCAACGCTACACTTCAGACAGCCAAAATATTAATAAAATACAAATACAGTGTTGACGAGTTGTTTAAACTCTACAGTCCTCAACATGGAGGAGGCTAATACGATCATTTAATATTCTATAAGTCTAACCTAGTACGACAATGTGGATCTGGATTGGAGTCATTTCTGCTATATCTGGGTAGAAAATTAGTTCCATTAGTGAAAAAATTTGTTCTACCACATGCAGCAACAGCCTTGAAGAATGTTGCATCGGACGTACTTCAAAATAAGCGAAACGCTTTGGAAAGTGTAAAGGATCGGTCTAAAGAAGCATTTAAAGGAACCGTAAACCAAGGTTTGGATCAGTCTGATAAGTCGTGTAAGCGTCAAAAAAAATTGAGAAACAGTATTCAAAGGAAACACTAAAAAATTAAAAAAAAAAGCCCTGTAAATTTAATTTTTTTCAATGAGTCGAAAGCAAGCAAATAATCAATTCATCGATTATGTTAGAGCAGAAACGGACTTGTTTACTGTACCTGCATACGACATTACTATACAATCCAGTAATATGACCGAGTATCATCCTTTACACAATGTAACCGATCGAAGTGCTCCAATATTATTTTTCATTCAAGGAAACAATGTACAATATTTGGATTTTGCAGAATCAAACTATATATTCGAAGGAGATTGACAACTGAAACTGGACCGGACCTTCTTGAAGTTACAGAAATTTCCATGTATGCTCCAGTTAAAAATTTCCTTCACTCTATGTTTGATCAAATTTCTGTTAATGTAAAACGAAATGGAAATTACGGACAAATCGAGTTACTACTCGTGTGGAAGCTATATTGAGGATTTTGTTGGTTACTCATGAAATGATAAAATCGATTGGTGAAGCTGTCATGCTCACCAAAACGGACTCAGAACTAAATACTACAAATGCGGGATAGCTAAAGAGAAAGGACATGGTCGTTAAAAATAAAAAATTTGAGTTGGCAAGCAAATTACAAACGAAACTGTTTGCACAACCAAGATTTTAAATTTCTGGAATTGATATACGCATTCAGCTGTGTCGAACTCTCGATGAATTTTGTATTCAAATGGCAGGAACAACTCCAATTGCAATAAGACAATTCCAAGTTCTGCAAGCCAAACTTTTGGTGAAGAAGCATACACTCTTACCTTCAATTCAGTTGGCACATTTAAAAAATTTTAAGTGGGAAGTCCAGCAATTTATTGTAATCGTGCGGTGAACATGAAAACATATGCTCTACCAACCGGAAAACTACAAAATACCAACGAAAACTTGAATAGCCATCATTTAACAGATCGCATTGTAATTGGTTTGATCAACGAAAGTGCTGTCCACGGATTATACTGTACAAATCCTTTGGCATTTGCGCATTTTGAATTGCCGTTTGCCACAATTTAAGTGAATTGGAGTCGATAACTGAACATGCAAACGAACTTGATGTTGGTGGGGACCGTTCAGTTTTGACATATTTGTCAATATTTGACAAGTTGAGATCACCAACTGTGACACTGGAATTGACACCAAATTGGACGAATTTTAAAACGAGTAAGTTTTGCAAGTGTTTATTGTTTGACAAGCAAGGAAAGTGTGAAGTAATTTCCTGCGACTATCTACTCAAAATCCAAATCAAACTATACCCATTATTTTTCTGTGTAAATAATGATGTCGCTGCTGATCCTGGATCACATTGGCTTAGACTTTTCATTAAACGTCCTGGTGCAGTAATGAAATTTTTCGACAGCTATGAAAATCCTATAAATATATTCTCATCATTTTGTGGAATTTGGCTTGAAGTTGGGTGTAAATATTTTAGTATGAAGTAAGAAAAGGTGTACAAGAACCAAATTCGGTTTCCTGCTGTAGATTTGTAATTTTCTTTTTATCGAAGCGATTCCTCAACTGTCGCAACAATAGTTTTTACTGTATCTTTACAAAAAATTATAAGAAAAAGGAAAAAATTGTTTCAGTTTTTGTTAAATCTTTATTTATTTATTAAAAAGTATTAAATAATAGTATTAACAAAAATTTAAAATTACGACGTTTTAATATTAGAAAATAAAATTATTTAAAAAAATTTAAACTTTGTGCCATCGTTTTTTAATTAGCCTGGAAACGGGGAGTTTCATTTTCATCCAGCGGTTGAAGCATTATTTTTTTGCATATCGTAAATAAATGAGGCGGTATAGAAAATGTTTTGAGTTGTAAAACTTCAAAAAGACTTAGTTGATCAATTGGTATCTTGTTACCGCATTGTTGACTCAAAATATCATTGAAATCAGTTCCAGTAATAGGACTCCCGTCGATAACCACTTCATTATTCACATTTGCAAAAATTCTCAACCGTTTTAAATGAATCAAAACAGATGGAGTCCTTTTTATGGTCACTATTCTCAACATTTCCGAAAGTGAAGCCAATGGTTTTGGTGGTGGAGCATTCTGTATCTGTTGTGTAGATGCCATGGGGACATCAGGTAAAGATGCTGTTTTGTCTAATACTGATTCCACAAGGATTGGCGTTTTTTCAATTTTTCTACTGTTTTATTACATTTCGATTTTCTTGCTGATGCAACAAAACTTTCAAATCATCCGGAATTTGTTTGTCTAAAATTTTGCTGATTTCCATTTGTGGTTTTGCAAGTTCCATGAGTTTATGAACCAATATTTCTATAATAAGTTTTATGCGTTTAGCCATCTATCAAACGACTTGTCAAGAAACTCAAAACTGCCGGAATCAGAGCTGGCAAAAATCCATCTTTTTGAACCAAGAGACGTTTAGAAGTTTTTGAGTTCGGCTTTGAAAATGCCAATTCTCTCAAAACTTATCGGTATCGTTTGAACTTTTTGAATAACCGTGGACTTATCGGTACGTTCTGATTTGCAATATTGAGAATATAATCTCGTATTGACTTGATGTGTTCCACCGTCGCCTTATTAATGAGAACTTTACGTTTCTGCGCAGTTGTTTTTATTAAGTTTTTTAAGAATGCTTGATTGTTCAACACACAATTTTTAATTGTTAACTCTACGAGTATCAGAAACAGACTACTTACGTTATCGACTCGCTGCATATATAAATAGATTCAATGATATTATGTCACAGTCGACGATATGGCACCAAGAGTGTTGGAAGCATATACTGACACTAAAAATTCAGGAGCATATAGCGTAGCATATACTTTTTAGGCAGTAAATAAATTTTAAGGTTTAAAACGTGTAAACGCAACTTTGCTGAAATCAAGAAGCTACTCTCTTCAGATTCCCACACGTCGATAAATCTAAAGACGTCAGATATTTGGTTCAGGAATAAATAATCAATGGGTAATTGACTTGGCAGATATACAGCGCTGTGGTAAATCCAATTACAACAATCGAAATTTGATTTGTTGTTAATTTTTTTCAAAAATGGCATAGATTTAACCGTTGAACGGAAAAGTTGTCCACATGTGTTAGTAGGTTTCAGAAAATTATTGATCGTGCAGGGCAAAACCATAGTATCTTCAATCTGATTTGGGTACAGAGTTTATGGGAAAACAAATGAAGGAGTTTTGCCATGATAATAATATTCACCAATTTGTTGTTCATTTCCTACACAAGTGTGCGTATGACGAAAGATTTATCAGAGCATTATTTCACCGAATTTCTAGATATATGTCGGAAAACAATACAAACCAGTTTGTGCAAAAAATATCAGATTTTGAAAAAGCCTATCAAAACTTATACCACAGAAGTATTGGACGTACACTATCATGTGTTTCCAAAGAAACTGAAATTGAAGTGTTTAAAAAACTTTACGGAATACCAATACGGAAACCAAAGGAAATATTAAAAATTGGTACCCTGGTGTATTCATTAAGACAAAAAAATATTTGAAAAAGGATATTAAAAATTTAATGACACTGTACATAAAATTGTAAAAGTGAAATTGACAAATCCGGTTACGTATGTGGTGAAAAGACCGAATGGCATATTAAGACAAAGTTTCTACAGGCAAGAGTTAGTTTGTGTTCGTTGAAGAATGAGTTACTTCAATTTTTTGTGCCCTCTACTAAATCGTTTGTGAATTTGCAGTAATTCCAATTGTAATTGCTGTGTGCTGACGAATTTGGATGACATAGTGGTCATTAATTACTCTGGGAATGAGCTAGAGATTCCATTATGTGAACTCGGCAATGTGATCGAAAAGTTGAGTAAACTCAAGATTCGACTTGAGCAAGACAATAAGGTGTAATGTTTTAATTGTATGAGAAACGAATAAATAAACAAGGATAAATTTTCATGTCCAGCATTGTCATTATGGACACTAGTGGACATGTGTCGTCTGCCCAAAACCGTTAAGTGAAAGCAAAACCATCGACTATTCTTACTATTGTCCTGACAATTCTATTTAGTTCCCTTATTCTGATCAGCTATCTCTGTCAGTTTTGCAGAAACAAACCAACTACAGACGAAAAGCTATTGAAACTCTTGGAGACTATTGGTTCAAACTTTGGTTGGATTTTGGACCCTTAAAATGACACTCAAATCTAATGGTAAGGATGTTCCTTAGATAGATGTCCCTGATACTCTATGCGTCCTTATGCGGCCAATTAAGCTGCATAGATTATGTCCTCCGGACATAGTATGNGATGTCCCTGATACTCTATGCGTCCTTATGCGGCCAATTAAGCTGCATAGATTATGTCCTCCGGACATAGTATGTGACTCATAAAGCCGCATAAGCCGGTTTACCCCTCACTTGTTTCATAAATATTTTAGAATAGCACTTGCGTAAGTGGATTCAGAAATGGTACAAATACCTGCCACGGCAAACTTTCAAATCCATCTCCTTAACAAAGCTATTNCGTAAGTGGATTCAGAAATGGTACAAATACCTGCCACGGCAAACTTTCAAATCCATCTCCTTAACAAAGCTATTCTGCTAACTCAAAATGAATATAAAATTGCAATTACAAAAAATGTGTGAGTTGTGGAAAGGTATGAGAAGGAATAAGACTGGGTTCATTGAACTTAAGTTTGTTGAGGTATGAAGAGGAATGAGAAGGAATAAGATAGGGTTCATTGAACTTAAGTTTGTTGAGTTGTGAAAAGGTATGAAGAGGAATGAAATTGGGTTCATTGACCTCAAGCATGCGCGTAAAGGTAGGAAAATTTAGGTAATGGGAATTACTCTTTAATTATTAATTTAACATGATAATTAATTCTAACTAAGTTTAATTTTGTTATTACATTACGTAAAAATACTTAATTAATCAATTCAATTAATAATATTTGGTCCCAAGAGCCTTTTGGGAGTTTTTAGACCATTT
>NIPM01000244.1:0-64350 GCA_002738285.1 Holacanthella duospinosa | reverse complement strand
TTGAGAACTCCATTAGATAATGTCATGGGAATTGAATTGTCTGGTTATGAGGAAATTGAGACAATGGCAACAAGGATGAAGTATGTACAAGAGTTAGCAAAGAGCGAACTTTTGAACTCTCAGGAAAAACATCTGACTCAATTCAACAAACATCGTCGCTCTGTGAAATTCGAGATTGGAGACTTGGTCCTAAGGTAGTCACATCTACTGTCCAACGCTTCAAAAGGTATCACTGCATCCCTTACCAACAAATACGAGGGTCCGTTTGAAATAACGGGCAGAAAAAACAACGAAATTTATTTTATAAAAAATTTAAAATCTGGAAAATTTTATGGAGAGATTCATATATCGGATATTAAGCCTTATTATTTTTTGCAGGATGGAGTTGAACAAAATAATGGTGGGAGGGATGAAGAAGAAGCGCAGATCTGCATACCAGAGGGCCAAAAATATTATGAGATCAGATTTACGGAAATTGGACATAAATCCGATGACTCAAAAGGAAACCAAGTCGGTCAACTTGATGACGTTTCAACCAGACCCTCCTCAGCTCATCCCACTCGAGAAATTTCGTATGACTTGGCCCATGGAACCAGGGAACGTGAAAATTACAGTCACCCACAGGAATTTGGTGACAGTAGGAAGGAAATTAGAGGTTCAACCTTCCATCAGAATCGTTGGCCAGATGATACCTCCTGCTCCAAAGCCCTACCAAACTCCAAAACCCAAGGGATGCGCATTGGCTCAAGCAATCCACATACATCAAAACTGGCTGGAAAATCAACAAGAGAACGATGCGAATCGATCAGGGAGAATTTTGAAGAGATTGGGGGTGGAAGCAAGCCGAATTTTGGAACGGGAGATAAATATACAAGCTTATCATATGCAGAAAGAGGCAGAGGAAAGGTGCGAAGTGGAAAGAAAGAGACAGATGGAGAACAAAAAGACAGAAGAAATCAAGAAACAGAGACTGATTTTGGAAAAGAAAGCAAAGGAAATAGCAGAAATGAAGAGAGCAGAAGAGTTAAGAAAGCTAGCGAGGAAGCAGTTAAACATACGGGAAAAAGCAGTGGAAAAGATACGGAATGTGACTTTGGAATTGAAAAATCGAGAGAAGGAAAGAGATCGACAGAAGAGACAGAGACAGAAAATGAAACAAGCAGTAAAGAATGCGGAAGGAGAAAGCTTGTCAGAGGAACTTTTTGGACCAATAAGGAAGGTTTTGCCAGATGTCGAGATTCCGGAAATAAATCATGGGACAAGAGAGGAAGCAGTGGAATTTTTGCATTCACTACCATCGGAGGTGATGAAAGAAGTGAGAGAATCGTGGAGTAAAAATCCAAAATTTTGTTTAACAGTGAAACCTACATGTAAGATACCCCAAGAAGATGAGGAATGCAAAATAGTTGCAGTTTTTGATGATGATGATGATGATGATGATCCAATGTGTCGCATCAACATAAAAAAGGAAATTTTGTAATTATTTTTGTCATTTTAAATATGTCACTCAGTTCTTAGTTATTTTACTATTATTTTTATTCACATATCTACATATTTAGTTGTAAAGTTAGTTTCGTGGCTTGTGAGGGGGGGATGTTGTGAGTTGTGGAAAGGTATGAGAAGGAATAAGACTGGGTTCATTGAACTTAAGTTTGTTGAGGTATGAAGAGGAATGAGAAGGAATAAGATAGGGTTCATTGAACTTAAGTTTGTTGAGTTGTGAAAAGGTATGAAGAGGAATGAAATTGGGTTCATTGACCTCAAGCATGCGCGTAAAGGTAGGAAAATTTAGGTAATGGGAATTACTCTTTAATTATTAATTTAACATGATAATTAATTCTAACTAAGTTTAATTTTGTTATTACATTACGTAAAAATACTTAATTAATCAATTCAATTAATAATATTTGGTCCCAAGAGCCTTTTGGGAGTTTTTAGACCATTTCAAAGTGAATAGCCAGAGTGGAAGTCGGCATTCTGGAGGTTATATGTCGGACCAAAAGGGAGCACTATCCATCGATATGGTGGTTACTCGACGTCCGCACTCGTACCAAGCTTCTTGAATAAGAGTCGGATCGGAGAGTTTATGCCAGCGGGTGTTGGGGTAAGGGTTCACTTTTGTGTCTGACACAGAGACGAAAAGTGGAAAAGGTCATTCACCTTTGTGGCTTACACACGAGGTGTCCGTAGGGTTAGGGTTGTTAGGGACTATTAGGGGCGCAGAGTTTTTATGCACATGCGCAATAGGATTTTTCTTTAACTCTGATCATACAAGGCCATACTCACAACTCCTCTCTTCTAGTTATTTACAGTTCATCGTAATTCTCATAGTGGTCATTTTGTACACTACCAAATAGGAAATAGTGAAATTAAAACTGTAAATTGTTTTGTCTATGGTTAGTAATTGGTGATTGGTTTATTTATTTTATTTAATGGAGACTTGATTTGAGTTCGGCTTTATTGAGTGAAGAAAAACGCTCCTTAAAGAAACTGTGGAAGCTCTAGACATTCGTATGTAAGGTGCTAAAGAGAGTATCATACCAAGTTATGACTATTAGCCATTAAGTATTCAAAAGAAGGTGGAAAACCTCACGAAAGGAAAAAAAACCTTACAAATGAAGCCATAAAATTATTCAAATCTCACACTTTTCTGTCTTGTTCAGTTTCAGAATTCCAAATGTCTACAGACAAATTTACAATTTTCATTGAATCCAACCAGTAAATAAATTTCAATTTGTATGACTCAAGAAAACATCAAAATTTATTTTACTTACATTTTTGCCAATAGAATATTCAAGTATGTATGATGATATTATTGAGCCATTCCTGCCCCAAAAAGTGCATTTTGTGGCAGACAATAACAACTCTTTACACTTATAGGATAAGATGCAAATTTCCCATCAGGATTCTGTCGCAAAGTGTTTTTGTATGCTTCTACATTTGGTCTATCTCTTTACAAGCATTTTCCTGTAGTAAACTGAGTATAGGATAAGTTGCAAGTTTCCTATCAGGATTCTACATAAGTAAATATCCAATAACAATTATTATTGATATACAGTCACTCTCACCTACTCTCTTAGCTACCATAGGGATTTTCGTATGATATAAATTTAATGTGAGATATAAGTTCTTAAGAGATATAGGATTCTACATAATGTAAATTATGCAATAATAATGCTAGTAGTAGTTCACCCTTATTTTCATATACTCTATTATACTCATATACAGATTGATTTTCATTCCTCAAGTGTCTACAATAGAAACAATAGTAATATCAGCTGAGTTTAATTATATTTTTGGAAGAATTTAGTGACTGAACTAGAGTGAACAATTCCAAGGTAATAAAATTTTACAGCATTGAAGGTAGCATAATTATTATTGAATTTAGTTTGTTATTTATTGATTTTTTCACATATATTCATAATATCTGTTTTCGTAGCAGTATTGGATGTGTAGTAACACACACACTCTCTCACCGACAGTTTTAGATGTGTAATAACACCCACACTTGCCGACATCACACGAAGGTTGACAATTTGTAGCTAAATAGACAGGACTACAAGGTATTCTTCTTGTATGTAACAATCATAAGTAATTCTAATTAAGTATAGTAGTTTTTAAATATTTCAATTTAAGAAGAGGGTAGCCCATTGTACACGATTCGACGTATATAGTTTAAGTGTATACTAATTTGTGCGTATTAGGTTGCAATCTTTTTATATTTTCTTTAATTTCCCGAGTATTTTAAAAAATTGAGATTCCATTTATGATGCTCCTTCTGAACAACAATTTAATTTTAATCAGTATTGGCACCAACTGGTAGAAGTGTATTTTATTATAGCATTTTTAATTTTATGATGTCATGACAATTAGTATGGGAACCGTGCTGATTTTATTAATAACGAAACGTGTCAGCCGTAAATTGTCAGCAAAAACTACATTTAAAGATGAAAATGTAGCTGATCAACCAAATATTTTCATATAATTCATTTTACATCATCATTTTACCATTGATACTTGGAGAGGCTGGACTAACAGGACATCTTCTAAAAGTAAGTTACAAAATTTTTTAATCAAATTATTTTGGTATATTTTTATGAAATTATTTCCAAATTTGAATAAATTGAGAATACGTGATATTTTTAAATTTTGATTGCAGGCTGTCAGAAGGCAGGAATCACCACGGACAGTCATAGAGATTGTTATGGAAAACCATGTTGACAGGAGTCAACAGTACCAGGAAGCGATAGCTGATCTTTCCCAAAGGCATATGATAGAAGCCATCAATAAAACAGCAGGTATAACAAAGCCTAATGGGTCTAAAACTCGTTCTCGCAAAAGTATTTATCAAAATTCTATTAAAAATTGACTATTTTTGTAGTGACTATTTTTGTATATGTTACTGCGCAGAAGCAGAAGCTACCAGTTGTAGGCAAAAAGCGTAAGAGGGAACCCGCTGCTACTACCAATGGTAGTAAGGTTTTATAGTTTTATAACAATCGATTAGATGGAACACAATTTAAACCTCTACAGAGCCATCTGACGACGAGTCTTACAAACCTGATTCAGACGAACATTAGTCAACCAAAATTAAAACTGACGATGATGAAGATGAGGAAGAGGTTGTAGATTTGAATTATGAACCACCAGCAGTAATAAAGAAACGAAAAATTTAGAAGAAAGCTAAAGTAGTTCAAAACTTGATCACAACTTTCGGTGGTGACAAGGGTGTGGAAATGGATTTATCAGAAATGGTTTCACCTGTCAATAGAGGTCGCAAAGATTTTCGCTTTCTACTTGGCGAATCCTGGCAAGTTCGAATTGATCCAGAATTTGGTAATGGCAATTTCATTTCTGACGGGAGCCTGAGGGACAAGCAGGAGCAGGTGTCACTCTTAAAGTTGGGTATATTTCCAAGCTTATCACAGCGCTCAAGGCAGCTGGAGATTACATGGATTATTAGAAATATGGTAGATCATTTATTTTATATTCAATTATAATGATATTAAAATTTTTGATTGAACTAAAATAATAAACATGATTTCTCAAAGTGAACAATTTGGAAAATTGAATAGCATAAGAAATTTTATTAGCATCGATGGAATAAAAGATGTGGGTTATGAAAAAAAGAAGGGAGGTGAAACTTTACGTTGTGCTTATTTGATACCTAAGCTTTGCATTTAATTGCCAGCTGCAGTTTATCTTTGAACGGAAACTAAGGAATATAATTGGAACCATAAGGAAGAAGTAAGGAATAATATTGTATTTGGTCAGTTTGTTATTGTTCTTCTTTTACAGAATAAGTGACTAACTGTTTCTTTATGAGTGTTATAAAAACAAGAGTGAATTAGATTAAAATTTCTAAGCGTTGGGATCAGATTTAGATTCACCTCTATAGCTTCATTCTTCAATTTTTATTTTATCCTATTTGTAGGTAAATTTCAGAGCAGGTTTGATTACATGATTACGTGATTAATAATTACACAGATTATGATTACAGATTACTAATCTGTAATCTATAATCAAACCCCGTTAAGTAACCTAAACGTTTGTTTAACCTAAACGTTAACCAACTGGGTTTGATTACGGATTTGCGGAATTGTGATCATAATCAAGTAATGAAAACCCTAAATTATTTTATATGATTACATGATTACATATTATTGTTATGATGAACAACCAAAAACAATTACGTATTATAGGAATTTTTACCTTTTTCATTCTAGCTAGAACAAATCATTCCAAATCATTTTATACTAACACAAAACTTTCCTGTCCTTGATTTCTACTTTTCTTGACTTTTGTTTTTAGAGCAGAGGAGTACCGTGATACTTTTTAAATAAGAACCATTTTTTTTTAAATTATTCATCTCACACTTGAAATACAAATTGTTTTGTATGCTGCACCAGCTGATAGTGTTAGTGTGGAATTTGGAAATTTGTTTAAAATATTAGATGGCACGTGTTTTCAAGTTGTTTCGGTAGTTGAAAATAGAGCAAAGTTAGCATAAGCGGTAGTCGCTGGAAGATGAAGCATTTTGGTAACTACACTTCCTCTTGTGCTCCAATCACATCACAAAACTTCTTGCGCAAGATTTAATGAAATTTTTGGTGAAAATAATTAAGTGAGAACAGTTTTAGCGGAACCAAATTTTCTTTCAAAATAGTAGTTTCTAGATAACTTTAGCATTAGCACCAGTACATTAGCTTTACGTTAGCATTAACATGATAATTCAAACTGGAATTATGTTCGGATGGAAGTTATCTTGGAAAAGATAATCACAGATCATGAAATTTTTATACATAATAATGGACACACTATCGCGTCTACCCAAAAATTTCATCAATTCAATTCTTGTAAAAGAAGTTGAATGATATAGTTAAATCAATAAGTACAACGACGGATTGTTAGTAACTTTAGCACTTTGTTTTATAATCTGAAATTGTAGTATTAGTTTTTAAAACCAAAATATTTGAAAAAACTCAATATTAGAATTTCATTTCATGTATAAAATAAAATTCCAAAGTAATCAGGAATTGTAATCATATTTGCCTTAGATTATGATTACCGATTACAGATTGCTAACTTATGCTTACAATTAGTCGAAAATGTAATTATAATCATGATTAATAATCGATTACTCATTTTTGACTGTAATCATGTAATCAGTAATCTGATTACATTTTTTCTGTAATCAAACCTGCTCTGGTAAATTCGAATTATCATACACCAGTTTATCATAAGAGAATATATCAGTAATATTTTATCTATTTAGAATTCAGAATCAACACCACGATTGTCACCACTGCTACAACAGCTCCCTCTTCTCCATTCTCAGGTCTTGATTGTTGATATTTTGAATAACAGGAGGCGTTTTGAACTAAAATGGTAGGAATTTATTATCATAAAATCAATTCAAATATGTCTTTATCAATGTTTATGTGCAACCAGAGTCACCATCCGAATATATCTGATTTTCGAGACTTTCTTGCTGGAGAACAAATTCTACGAAAACGTAGATGGAGTTGACTAAACCCATTTGAACTTGCCACCGTTATACCGTTATTTGAGAGTGACAAAGTAATTTACTTAGTAATTAGTACTAATTTGGAGAACCACATGCTTGTTAAACATGTGATAACATATCATTTGTTTTGTTTAGTGAAAAACAACATATCATCTTATAAATCATCACTCCTACAACCCTGAGATAATTTGTTTGCATCCTAAAATAACAGGTGGCTCTTCGAGTTTACCTAAAAACATGGTAAAAGAATTTTTCTAGAAAAGTATTGAGTGGATATTACAAAATAGATGTTGTATACACATATTGTGTATTACTACACATATTGTGTAGAGTTACTACTCGAACATGTCTGATTTTGAGACTTTCTACTTGCGGAATGACTTCTCTGAAAGCGTAAATGGTGTGGGTTATTTTCAACTGAACCAGCTCCCTCTATTTGAGAGTGACAAAGTAATTTAATAATGGCAAATAATTGAAGATAAATTATTGTAATACTTTTAACTAGATTCCGAAAGAACATCAGCCAGCAACTGATTTTGAAAACTTCGTGACAAGAAATGACTTTGCGGAAAGTGCAGAGACAATTGATTACACACAGTTGCAAGAACATCCACTCTTTCTAAATCACAATTGCACTTCAAAGACTCAAAAATGTCAAAAGGTATGCTTTCATTGAAAATATGAGTTACATTAGTAGTTATATATTTTTGTATTTAGTGGTACAAATGTAACCTTTGCAAGCTTAAATGTCGTCAAATTACTGCATTCAAGTTGCACATGAGTGCATGCCAAAGGCTTAAACATCGTAGGGCTAGGCTTGTTACCAAATATTTAAATGTGAATTTTGTTTCTCTACATTCAACCACCGAGTTGAGCGGGAATACCATGTTGCTGACCACCATTCTTGTTTTCATTGCTCTTTTCTCGGAGGCCTCGTAAGTGGAAGAAGTTAGCAGTGAGATTCATCTTCTGTTGGAGGAGTTCTCGTGACTGAGCAACGAGAACTAGATCGTCCGCATAAAGAAGCAAATGTACAGATCGAATGGAGTCGAAAGCCGGCAAACCTTTCGACTAAGTGTTCCAATGAATCCATTCTTGAAATAATTGCAGTGGTATCAGCTTTTACCCCTGAAATAGCCTCTAGAATTATCTTAACCATATCGTCATTTAACGCCGGTGTTTTTGGAGTTGGAAATCCATGGGAACTAGAATCCATCGAATCGGACGGCCTTTTTGTTTGGCTAATAACGGGGAAGTTCAATAAGGGTTGCCGCTTTGAATTACCTAATGTAAGTGTTGGAGGATTTGGCGGAGTTCGGGGAGTACTCATAACTAAGACCTAGAATTTCAAAATAGAAAGAAAAAGATTTAAAATTAACGGTATGTCGTATAAATTCCCATAACCTTATGAGATTGAAGAAACAGAATTGAAAAATCTTGAACCGAGCTGAGCGGAATTTGCCGATGTATAAATTTGACTCACTACTAAATCAAGGGAGATTCAAGAAACAGAATTAAAAAATCTTGAGCCGAGCTGAACGAAATTTGCCGATGTATGAGTTTGACCCGCTACTCCTAACCTGGACTAACTTTAAGCGACAATTGTAAGACTACCTTATGATTACATTGGAAGCTTCTGTGTTGATAGTATGTATCCTTCTTCTAAGCTCATCCGTACATTTCTTGCAGAACTCCAAGCAGAACATGCGGAAATTACTGAGGAAATGTGAGATCTGTTTCTGCAAGTTGTAGAAACGGTGATTCAGGATGATGGAACCGAAGTTGAAAAGTCAGCACTCCTGATTGAATTTTGGGCGAGCCTGTTATAAAAGATGAGGATGTTTTAGTTGTCCCTGACCCTAGAACTCATAGAGATGTATTTGAGGTAACGTTCTGACCTCCTTTGGATGCTGCTAACTCTCTTGAGTTAGTTGTGATGTCACTATGATGAATGATTTGTTCTGATGATTCTCTGGAGTGAAACAGCTGTGTTGGTTTCTCACTGAGACACTGTATTTGTCTTAGCCATTAATTAGGTTCTGATTAATTGACAACTCGCTCACTTTATCGATTTCTTCAAGTCTTGCTGATTGTCGTAAAGTTGTATAATCAATTCCTTATTCAATAGTGCGGTGTTAATTGTTGAAGAGTCGAAGAGTGTATTCAATCGTTATTCTTCTGTCGATCAGCTGATGAAATCTTGTAATACTTTTTTCATCTTTAATTAGTTTAGTTCGTTTCACCAAATTTTATTTAAATAGTTTGAAGACTCAACAACTCAGCACGTTTAAATGACTAAAATTAGAAAGTAAATCTAAATTTGTGTTTAGTAAATTTTGAATATCGTTGCAATACTTATACTAATTTGAACTTATTGAATGGAGTAAATATCTTTCCGTGTATTACTTTTAAGATCTAAAGTAAAAGAAAACTATTTCTCATAACTCTTATAAAATTTATTTTACATTTAAGAAATACTGTTCTTGAAATGATTTTGTTAAGCTAAATTCTGTTTTTTTTTTCAGTGTTCAATACATACGACAATCCAACCCCTATGTCTATCACTGTTGAACAGCAACGATAATTTGAAGAAGACACCGAATGTCATATTTGCAACAAAACTCTAACTGAAGATAATAAGGTTCGGGACCACTGTAGACTTTCAGGTTTATCCAGAGGTGCTGCGCACACTCAGTGCAACCTAGATTTCCACCAACTAAAGCGGTTGCCAGCTGTGTTGCACAATTTTAAAGGGTACGATGCTCATCCAATCGCACACGGTTTTCGAAAATTTGGTGATAGCATACACGTCTATCTCATCTACCTCAGAAAAATTTATGTCTATCCAGGTGGATGACATTGTATTTATGGATAGTCTACAATTGATTAACCGTTGTTTAGATAGCCTGGTGAGTGACCTAGTGAAACAAAATGATGATAGGCAATCGTTCAAACTGCATTATGACCACTTCCAATACCCCCAACTTGTTGATTTGCTTAAACAGAAAGGGGTATATCCATATGACTACATGTCAAAATGGGAAAAGTTCGTCGAACCATCTCTTCTTAACATAGAAGCTTTTCACAATACACTCAAAGATAAACCTCTGTCTCCTGAAAAATATGACCACGCACAAAATATTTTCAATTCTTTCAATTGTACTTCGCTTGGAACTTATTACGACTTATACGTGCTTTTCGAAACCTTTCTACTTGCTAGCGTGTTCAAAAACTTCCGTAAAATGTCACTGGATTCTTACCATTTGGACCCCGTTCATTATATATCACCTGCTTGTTTGGCGTGGGATGCTGCACTCAAAATGACAAGCGTAGTTTTGGACCAATTAACTGACATAGATCAACATGAATTTTTGGAATTGGGGATGAGAGGTGATGTGAGCATCATCGTAAAACGGAAGGCGGAAGCTTGGAATCATTACATGAAAGAATATACAGGATCATATACAGGATAAAGAGTACTGATCAATCCTACATAATCAGCTGGGATAAAAACAACCTTTATCGCGAGGCAAGTTCTATTTTTAAATTAGTTTTCGTATATATTTTTTATAATTTCTACTTACATAGGCCATGCTCGAGAACCTCTCCGTCTCAGACTTCTGGTTCATGACAAGCAGAGAAATTAAAGCTTTCAAAATCGAAGAAACATCAGATAATTCTCCAATAGAATTCATCATTGTAAGTGATCTTCTTTATGAAGCACGAATACACGAGACTTATGATCAATACCCGCTCGCACCGACAAAAATGAGAGTTAGCAAGGAAGAGCTAAGCGTCTCCAGAAGTGTTTGGTGGAATCTTTGGAGTTAACATACAAGGAGACCCAAGAGAAGCTGATTCCACACCTAGGCCCCAGCAAAAATTACATAATTCGCTACAGGTGAGAAATAAGCAAATAAATTCTTTAAATCCGTGAATATATCTTCCAACCATTTCTATTCAGGAATTTGAAATATTACATTTGGAAAGGTATGAAGCTTGCCAAAATTCAACGAATACTGACATTCAAACAAAAGAATTGGCTTGCTCCATTCATCAAATTCAATCAAGCAAGACGGGCCATGGCTAAAAATTTATTTGAGGATACATTTTTTTAAATGATGAATAATGCAGTTTTCGGCAAAGGTAAAAACTGTTTAAGATAGTCTGTGTCAAGCACTAGGGTATACATCACCATAATTTTAACGATTTATTTCTTGTTCACAAGGATGGAGAATGTAAGACGACGACTTCGTGTTAGACTAGTTAACAAGAAAGAACAAGCACTTAGGCTAATTAGCAACCCGCAATATAAAGGACATGACATTTTTGATAAAAACTTAGTGTCCTTTCAATTAGATATAACAAGAATAACTCTAGATAAGCCTATATACACAGGGTTTGCTGTTCTTGAATTATCAAAGCTTTTCATGTACCAATTCCACATGGATTATGTTCAGCAAAGTACGCCAAATGTGCAAAATTACTGTTACCGACACTGACAGCTTGACTTACCAAATACACACGAAGGACATTTACAAAGACATGGAGCAGGATGGTCACCTATTTGATTGCAGTGACTATCCTAAAAACCACTTCCTTTGGAGTCAAGCTAACAAGAAAGTCATTGGAAAACTAAAGGATGAAACAAAAAGGGGTATCTAATTTATAAGTTCATTGCACTTGCACCAGAAGTTCATTGTATGTCCATTGGTCGATATCAGAAGCAGAAGGCAACTAAGGGAGTTCCAAAGTCAGTGCAAGAGCGGAGCCTACAGTTTACAACATACAACATATGCTTAGAACAACTTCTTCGCGTGTACGAAAACATGATGTATATTAGATCAGTTAAGCATGTGATTTATACTCTAGAACAGCAAAAATCTGTATTGCATGGTTTTGATTTGAAGAGACGTGTATTACCTAATGGGGTTAGCACTTTGTCGTGGGGGAATGTGCTTATAAATTATTCTAGGGAGGTGTTAGATTAAAACTGATTATCTTTATATCATTGACTATAAAATTGTCATGTGCGAAATAAATAGAATTAGTTTAAAACACAATCAAGTTAAGTCGAGTAACTAAAATGAAGCAGAGGTATATTTCCCACCATGAGCATTACTATCATACCCTCAAGAATCAAATAGGAGAAGGTGTACCAGTATTCCATAAAGTGCGACAAAGAGGTGGGGGGATAGGCTCAGTTTTGGGTAGCATTGCGAAATACGCAATCCGGTTGGTAATGAGGTATATATTTCCTCATGCTAGAGATGTTGCACTCAATACAATTTCTGCTTTAGCGGTGAAGAGGAGACCAGTAAAAGAAGTGCTTAAGCGCAACGGAATTGGGTTTTTGGAAAGAGTTAAAAACGATCTTGTAGCAGACGTGACTAAGGTTGAAGCTGGTGGTCAAATTCTAGCGAAAGGGAAACGTACAAAACGCCGTCCTAAAATTGTTAAATGAAAACGTAAAATACTGAAGAAGAAGCGAGATCGTCGAGATATTTTTTCATGATGTCATTTCTCCACACACTTTCCAAGCCAGCAATTCGAGGAGAGGTAGAACTCTTCTCCATCCCAACAACAGATAGAACTGTAGACTACCGTATGTATACTGAGTATAGGCCAAGAGTTAGTGTGGTTGATTCATCTTCTAGGATTGAGTTCAAAATGCTTGGAAATGGGGCACACTACTTAGACCTCCATGACAATTATTTATATCTAAAAGTAAGCGTTGTTGACAAGGATGGTAACACGCTTGAGGAATCATCAAAGGTAAGGGTGTGTAACTTGTTTGTGCACGCTGTATTCTCTCAACTGAATATTTATGTCAACGCACATCTTGTGGCTACAAGTAACAACGCATATGCTTATCGAGCATATATAGAGACGTTGCTCTCTTATGGGAACGAATACAAGCAATCTCAAAAAATTTGTGCCTTATCCTATGCAGATAACGCCACTGCAGAAGCTGGAACTGGGAACAGTGGGTTTGTGAAGAAAAAGGAGTTTATTGCAAAGTCTAAGCCGGTTGAGCTAATCGACAAACTTTGATTTGACTTGGCTACACAGCACCGCTACATTCTAAATGACGTATCGGTTACAGTTGCATTGACAAGCTCGCCTGATGCATTCTCATTGCTCACGGAATCACAAGAAGCTCAAGTAAAAATACTTAGCCCATCATTACTTGTGAGAAAGCAGATGTTATATCAGACTATTCTGCTTTCACACCAAAGGTTGCTTGACAAGGGTGAAGTACCCAGGTATCCTCATAAGAAAGTTGATGTAAAGTATTTCACGATTGCGAATGTAAACTCTAGTGGAACTGAAGAGAATTTATTCGGTGAGAGCATCCCAAGTCGCATTATTGTTGGAATTGTGTCAAGTTTTTCGTTTGTTGGAAATTTTAAATCAAACCCATTTAAGTTCGGAAACCACGAGATTTCAACAATTGGTCTGACCGTCAACAATATATCCATTCCAATTAGACCCGTGTTTAAATGTTTCACGTGACGAATTTCTACTTGCTTATTACACGTTATTTACAAGCACGGGAATAGCTGGGCAAGATAAAGAACTGTCATTTGATCGGGAGGGGTATAAGACAAATAATTGTTTGTTTGTGTTTGACATTGTGCAGTCACCCTTGGGAGTTTCGTTGCTAACTTTGGAGAAAACAGGAAACATAAAAGTCGACATCTAATTCTCTATTCTCACAGTCGGAGCAAAACATTGCATTGTGTTCTCGGAGCATCAAGCATAGAGATTGCAAATCCCGAAAAGGAAAACGGGAAATTTCGGGAATTTCGGGAATTTCGGGAAATGGTTTCCCGAGGTAACCACGAGAATTCCCGTTCGGGATATCAATAAATAAATTTAAAAATAAAGCTAGATTGAACAAGGTATATAAATAATTCTTTTTAAGATAACTATTTTGCTATAAATATGCATAGGCGTGATAATTGTGAAAAATTAAAAAAATTAAAAAAATTAAAAAAAACTAACTAGAAGTACTAGATTGACTTTCCAATAAGAAATTATTAATTTATCAAGTTTTAAATTAATTCATCGTATTTCACAATTATCACACTAAACCATCAAATGTGTGCCAATTATGAAATTTTAAATCCCAATGCTTTGGACATGAGCTGAACCACTTGAATTTTATACTCAAACGTCTCAAGTGCAAGGGACGAAACACATGGGAAGCGATAAGGTTCGACAATAATTCAAGCATCAATTTTTGTAACTCCCATAAATAGTCAGAAAAGTGAATCTTCTTCTAATTATCACTATCAACGTAAGTCTGATGTTCACTATCACATTATGAATAGAGTAAGTTGGAGTGACCGTAAATTAATTTTATCTAAGTTTTCACAATTGCCACACTTTTGTTTTTAATTCTGAAAAGTAGTTTCTGGAATGCAAATAAATCGCTCCAGGCCTTCGAACAGATGAATTAACTGACTAAAACAGTACAACGATAGAAATTTGTATTTTGAAATAGTATTATGAAAAAGAAATTCTTTTAGGACAAACCTTTATTCTTCTATTTTTTGAGTCAAACTCGGAAAAGCAAAAAAAAATCACAATTAGTTAAAATGTCCCTACATACTTTTTACATGCGCAAACCGATGCCTAATGACATGCACAAAACATGGGCAATGACGTGCGCAACAAATGCGCAATGAAATGTGCTACTCATGCGCAATGACATGCGCTACCATTGATTAATAACTTGCGCAAAACATGATTAATAAACTGACATGCACCACTCATGCGTAAACCATGCTCAGTTACATGCACAACCCAAGCGCATGAAATGCTCAACCCAAGTGCAATGAAATGAACAACCCATGTGCAATGACATGCGTAAGCCATTTGTAATGCATGTGCAACGAATTTATTTGCAAAATTAAATAGATATTATTTAGCTTTTGAAATTAAATTTAAACTTATAATGAAAACTACATACCTTTAGGGCCTGATTTAGGTAGACCAATTGATTTTCATTTTTCTTGTTAAATTTTTCGTTATGTCTCCTGTATTGTAACGTATTGATAGAAATTTGTAATACGGAAATGATTGAACAAAGTTAAATTGAACTTTGTAAGTTGCGAATTAGGCAAGTAGTCGAAAGAATTTTTTTTTGTTCTACTTTCACAGTAAATGTATAAAAAATTCAAAAGTTAATAATTATAGGTTATGAATAATTATTAATTTTTGCATGGTTACGTTTGTTTTTTTCTTGTTTCGGGAAACCTGGGAATCTCCCGAAATTCGGGAATTTCTCGTTTCCCGTTACTAGGGTAATTTCCCCGTAAATTGCAATCACTAATCAAGCAGTTCTAGAAATTGATAAGTATAGGCAGGTTATTGTAACACAATGAATAGTACTGAGCTAAGAAGCATTCTCTATTCCACAATAGTAAGCGATTTTGAAACTTGTGTGTACGCGTGTGACCAACTCCAACATATTAAAAGTAATCATTTTGCTATTGTTGTAAATACAGATGATCAATACCACGGTGGTATGCATTGGTGTGCTATGTTTAACAAAAAATCATTTGACTATAACAAATTCTTTGACAGTTTCGGGATGCCGATTACATTTTATACAAAATATTTTATAATCTTTATAAAGTCAAAGTCTTGTAAACTAATTTATAGCGACACACAATACCAGTCATCGGATAGTTCCTATTGTGAAAATTATTCAGTTTATTTTTTAATTAATCGAGACTTAGGCCGTTCGTTTCATGACAGTCGCTGTGATTTCAGCAACGTTAATTTACAAGACAACAATGAGGCTGTTCGGCAATTTGTTAAGGATAATTTTCATGTCCATCATGCAACACTCTTAGCATCGATTAAACATCGCATTGACAAATTAGATAATAGTCTGCATGTCATTCAATTATGTAAACCCTTTACGACTAAGGTTAATTGTAAATTGTAACCTCACGTCAGTCATTGAACAGATTTGAAGTAAAATGGTTGAACCTAAAATTAAAATAACTTGTTTTATTTTGTCCCACCCAACTGGCTTAAGCAGTCTAAAAAAATTTGAGGTTATACCGGTATACCGACCTCTATAATCCAACAATTCTTAAAAAAACAAGATACGTACACTAGACACAAAGAATACTGAGATTTCGCAATGAACATGTGACAGGAATTCCTTGGAATATAGGATACTTTTGGTTGACTCAGCTCGACTACCTCATCCCCAATTTCTGTTTAAATGATACAGTGTATGTGATTGGACTCGAAAATACCCGGTTCTTGATGACTCTCCCGCAATTTCAACCCAACGTTCGTGTAACTACTATTGGATTGACTAGGTGTCAATCAAATTTTTTTCACACATCAAACTTAGCTTGTATCTCTCCATTTCATTCTCAACCACATCGATGTGCACTTCATAATGTTGTTAGTACCTTGCAAAAGCTAGCAGAGAGTTTAAGCTAATGGATCGTATCCATCGCAATTGTGGGTTTTTTACTAAACTTCATGACAGTAAACTAGGCAAGAGAATATTCCTTCTTCAGTCAGCTTCCAAGGATAACATTGAAACTCTATCACAAGTTGCGCTCAATACTATTCTTGGAAACATCCCCGTGGATGAGAACTTAAAAAAATTGAGAAGACATCAAAAGCAAATACGCGAACTGGCAAAGCAGAGGGTATCACGGAAGAAAGAAAAGAGCATCTTGGTACAATAAGGTTGTTTCCTACTATTCCTTCTGGCACCCGCCTTGTCTGCACTTGGTAGCCTTGCAGCTAACGCTATTGGACATGCTATTGGAATATAACGGCAAAGCGAAGAAAATTAGTATCCAAAACTGAATATGAAAATAAGCTGACTGTTCGACCTTTTCCTAAAAGTCGTGATGAATCTGCGTTTTTCGAGAAAAAAAAAGTTGCTTCTCATCTTTTAAACTTTGAAAATATTCCAGGCGATATTTAGTTGATATTGTACAACAAACTTGTTAAGGATATGAGAATCAATTACAAGAGCTGGATCCAAAATCTCTACCAGTCCCAATACAGAATTTAGATCAGAATGACTCTTCACCACAAAGTTTACAACCCAACGGTAAGGAAGGTACCGAGATTTTTTAACATGATTGTAACATGGTTGCTACATTTTCTACTAGGCTTAGAAAGAGTGTGGAGGCACTTGTGGTAATTCACCATAAATACCCCCAAATAATTTCATGTGATAGCTCTGGAAAGTTTTTTTTTTATTGTCAACCAAATGATAGAGGATCTAGCATTCATGATTTGCTCTCCTTTGTCTTACGCCCAACGCTGAAGTTTGATGTTGACCCTCCAGGTGTTGGCAGATTTCTCAACATTCAACAACACGTAAATGTCCCAACAATTATTTTTGCAAATAAACTCCGAAATTATCTGGTAAAATCAAATGCAGCAAATGTACAGCGACGAGCTGACACGCATCCTGAAGAAATTATTGCAGTTGCAGCAGAGAAAGATGCAAGATCAGTTCCTAAAACGAAACGAGTTGAAACACATGATGTATCTAACCTTCCCCCCCCCCCTGTAAATGAATCATCAAATGCGCAAGGAGGGCAACAACAATGCGCATATATAACAATGTACTACGGTGAACGTTCTCGGTGATACATAGATTGAAGCAACTGAGTATGAGGTGTCTGGTGATGTAACAACTGATATGCCCCGAGGTAATTGGAAGAAAATATAACTGTTTATTTGGCATTACTTAATAAAATGTAATTTTAGCTAGGAAAGTAATATCCGAACTACAGTCAAGAATCTTATCCTCTATGTGCCAGGTAAGGCAAGTCTCCCATCTTTTCCTTTCATGTGGTCATCTTGTATCCTGCCTATACTGCGCCACATCGGTGCACACTTGCCCAATCTGTCGAGAAAAAATTACTAAAATTAAAAAAAAAATTTTCTAGCTTTTTAACATTATACAGAATAAAAATATTTTCTTGTAAACATTTGAAACCCGTAAATAAATTATTGGTATCACAGAGCTACATATTTGTTTTAACCTTCTTGTTATTAAATTGAAAATATATACACAAAATCATGATAAAACCCTTCCTTCTACTAATTAACAAACAAATAAAAAGATTACCGTTGAATCATGCCGCTGAGTTTTATTTTCAGATCACACGTTCAATTAGCAGATAAATATTGAACACTGCCTACATAAAAAATAATCATTTTTAAAGGGTCAAAAAAATTTCCAAAAGATGTAGCCTATAGTACTCGATCACATACACCGTAGAACAATGTTTTGATCGGGTATTATAGACTACGTTCTTTTTAGGTTATTTTATTATTAAATATGTTCATTTAACTCACATTTCACGTTGGGATGATATTAATCCTCTTTTCCAAGAATACTGCCCGGTTTGAAATATTACATTCATTTTTTATTTTTTTTTATTCTGGAAAATATTTTCCAGCTGAAGCTGACCTAGGATGGATGAAAGGAAAATACCTTACTTCTTACAAGTCAACAATAACATTTTATTTTCATCCTTTTAAGTAATAAATTTACCATTGAGGGGTCTTCTATGCGAGCCTGATTTCAGTTTTCAATAGACAGATCTAGTTTAGTAAACTTCACTAATTTTTAAATAAGTTTTAATGTCAAATGAATTGTCTATTACCATGTGTGCCCTTAGTATAAAATGGTTGGACTGTGTGGATAATAAGAAAACACCCATCACTAATCTAAATGGTTTAAAACCAGCACAAGCACTAGACTGTCTATTTCTATCAGTCCCGAATCATTTCTTGTACATGGTCTTTCTTATTTACTAGTACTCAATACATCCATTGACAATTTCGATATTGGAGAGGCTACATAAATAGGGTACATAAATGTATACGGTGGTGGTAATTGGTTACTCATTGGATATATGGATTATGGATACTGAAATGAGTGTAAAATGGGGATATGAGTTTGAATATGGAAAGTGTATGGAGAATAAAGAATGGTAGAAAATGTAACATAATAATAATAAAATATCATTTCGCTCATTAGTTGCTATTGTCTGCCACAAAATGCACTTTTTGGTTCAGGAATGGCTCAACCTAGTGATGCAACCGTTTCGTTTCAAAACGAAACGAAAAACCGTTTTCTGTTTCGTTTTCGTTTTCGTTTTGCAGTAAAAAACGAAACGAAACGAAACGAAACGAAACGGAAAACGGTCACGTGGGTGTGCGACAAGGTAATCTTGGGTTTGAAAAAATTTGAAATTTCTTAAAGTAATACTTGTAAAACTTGACTTGATATATCTTTCTGGCACTTTTTATACTACCTTTATTCCGCCAGTAGAGGTTTATTAATGTTTCGAAGACATCCGCCTAGCTTTTATTTTTAGTTGGGCAAAATTAGGATATGGGATTGGGGAAGGGTTTTGTTTTTAAAAGATTCAATATTGGTTGAACCTTACTCAGAGTCACGAGTCACGAGGTAATTAATTTTCGAAATAATTAACGATAGAAGGTTTAGACAACTATTTCATTAAACGTTGGAGTTAATGATAAAAATATAAACAAAACTGTTTATTTCGAAACATTTGTAGAATCTGGGTAAGCAATGCATCAATCAACCTATAACCAGTTTGAGTAAGTTTTGCAATTCATATCCAGCAGGTGTGCCGGATATCAAGTATCCGGCAATACCTGGTTGCCCGATATCAAATATCCGACAAATTTGCTTACAAAAACTCAACTTGCATATAATTTTTATCAAAAAAAGACGCGGTTTGTGACACTTTTCAAGCAAACATGAAGCACTTCCACTCATCTACTAACACCACGTGTAGCACTTTGACTTTTTCGGCGCTCATTTGTTAATATTAATAAAATTATTGATTCATTTCTTAAAATTTCTGAAAACACGTTCTAGAAAATTACATGAACGGACACCTAAAATTATCCAATATTTGGGGGTTAGCCAATCCTTCAGAATTTTAGTGTAGGATATTTGAAACATCCCAAATTGTAACTTTTCAACCATTCTATTCAAAATTGTAATTTTTTGCAAAAAAGATTTAGCGAATTTTTTTGTTAAGAAAAAGCACAGAACGAAAGTAATTTCAAGTTGGATAAGTTTAATGCAGCATAAGGTACATGTCATATCCACAATCTAGACAAGATTATGGATAGATTGACGTCGTATTCGCTCAAATCTAAATCGGTACATTTTAGCTAATAAGTCATATGCAAAGTTTATTGCACTAACTTTCAAAATTCATACAAAAGTTTGCTTTACTATTAACAATGTGTATCATGTCCGTAATCGACACTAAATTTTCGATAGATTAACGTATTACTTAACCGAATTCTACAAATGTTTCAAAATCAACATTCTTGTCCATTTACTAAAACATTTAATGAAATAGTTTTTTTGTCTAAACCTACTATCAGTAATTATTCTAAAAATTAATTACTTTGTGACTCGCGACGCAGAGTACGATTCGACATAGATTATGGACCAATCAAACTCATATTTATAATTATTCGGCAGCAACATATTCATTTGTTCAACCTAATTTTTTTACTGTTTTCCGTTTCGTATCGTGTCGTTTCGTTTCGGTTTCGATTCGTTTCGTTTCCGTTTTTGCCTACATTTATACCGTTTCGTTTTCGTTTCTATCTAATCTGTTTCATTTCGTTTCCGTTTGTTCTAAAAAACGTAACGTAACGGTTGCATCACTAGCTCAATCACCTCATCATATATATTCTTGAACAAAAATGTTTAAAATCTAAATATTTGAAATAAACTATGTTTTATACTGACTCTTGACATGGAACGTTGTGTCGATTTTGATTATCGTCTCAAAGCACCATTTTGTATGACTGGTAGCTGTTAGTAGCTCAGTCAGGGACGTCTACATTGACTGCATCTATTCTAAAAAGGCGTCATGTATTGATTGATACTCCTATCGACGATATTCAATATTGCTATACAGAGTTTTAGAAAACTTTTTAGGAAGGACTCAAGCAAAAAATCCCTTTTATTAAATTCAATCAACGTCTTTTTTTGAAATTTTCTGATTAACTTGATCGTGATAGAATTATTGTACTTGACGATTTGATGCAAGAAATTTGTCAATCTAAAAACATTTCCTCTGTCATTACAAAGACATTTCATCATCGTAACGTTAGTCTAATATTTCTAACTCAAAACTTTTTTGAAAAGACGTTAAGGACCCTAACAACCAACTCCAATATGTTTGTCTAATGAAAAATCCACGAGTGACAAAACAAATGCATACACTTGGACGCCAAATGAATGAAAAAAAAGAAATTTGATATTCAAAATTGCACTTCAAGAATTGAAGCCATACGGACATTCATTTATTGAGTATCATTTGAAACAGGATGACAGATTTCAAATTAGAGATTCAGTTTTTCCTGAATGTTGTACTGCAACATATACATACTAGAACAAATTTATGTCCTTATGACCGAATACTAATGAATTAATATTATCTGGTAAAATAAATCTTTTAATATCAAAACCGTTAATTGCTCGCTTAGTGGATTCAACAGTATATATTTTTTGTTTGAAAGAACACATGTTTCTACTTGTTACAAATGTTTGAATTGGGCTACATATTGCATTTACAGAATTCCTTTTCCATTTTTTTGACATGAACACTCGTCGTGAAGAGTCCTGTCACCGAGTCAATATCATCTATTACATAACGAACTGCATAGTTTTAGTTTACCAATTGTCATTTCTGTGATTGTAAAATTTGCCATTTTGTCTTTTATGGCACCCAACTTTTTCTTATTTTCAATATTAAAGTATTGTCCAAAGTATAGACGATTCTGATCATAATCAGACATGTCAAACTTTTTGTCTTTTTGTAAATGATATCTGTTTTGATGAAAACTGCCAAACTGTCGGTATCTGTATTCAATAATTTCATATTGTTACCATATTGCTTGTAAAAGTAGTATCAATCAAACATTAGTACTTTACGCCAAACACGTGGATCCACATGCAACTGGTCTGTCCAGTGTCACTTCTAAACGTTTCATGGACAGCAAAACTAAATTTTTGTAAATTATATTAACACTTTGCACTGTTTGCTTTTTGTTGAATTTTGCAGTAGTTTGTTAATCTATAATTACACGAATGTTCACACGTTTTCTCTTCTCTCAACAAGTTTTTCCAACGTTGCGTTGCTGGCAAGCTTCCAAAACTCAATTTCAATTTTGGTTGCTTCTTGTTGTTTCCTTGTATTGAAATCAATAAATGATTTCAACCAAGCTGTTTGACAATACTTTACTGCTCGATGGACTGCAGTTACCCTGCAACCAAAACTCATCACATTTTGAAAGCACGAAATTTACAAACATAAATTCTTCTTTGTCTTAGATCTGCAATCAGTCGTTCAGTTTTGAAGGTTGACGTGTTGACTTGTATATCATTTCCCAAGTCTATCATATGTCCGCCAATTTCATCAACTTCTACCAATCTCTTGTATGGCATGGGAGGATAAGCGCTAAGTTTATCATAGTATTCTGGATCTATTTCAATGTCTACTTCAGCGAAATATCCTATACTCCCTTCATCATATATTCTACTAAAGAACTCTTTGCAATTTTGTTTTATTCTAGTGAACTCTTGAACACTAACCCACTCGTATTTGTCGTTGGGCAGGTTTTGACTCAGTGACCAGCCGTAAAGATTGTTCAAATCACCAAACCAAATATGTCTTGTCTTTTAAAGGATCATAATCTGGAACATTTTTGTCGGTTTTTGCTGCTCGCAATTCACCAACACTCACTAAGCCACCACGCACTGACTATTCAAAAATATTAATCATTGTAATATCATACAAGTGTTGTAACCAAACAGTTTTCGTCAACTCGGCATCATACGTCAGCATGGGGAGAGAAAAATAATGGCATATATCAACACCAAAACTTGCAAAACATCAAATCTCTCAATCGAATAAATACATCAGTCAAAATGGTTGTATTTGCCAAGCAGTAGGTGTCCGTGTACATTCCTAAAGTTGTGATTCCAAGATCATGCCATACTTTTTGTACGTACTCATAATCCTCCAACGTGCATTCGTCACCCGTCAAGTCATTTTTGAACATATCTATAGGTGGTGAGATAATATGTGGATCTTTGGAATAATGTTTTCAGACTGACTTTCTATTTAGTCTTTTGTAATATTTATATTACAATTCATACTTGACAAAGTAATTTTTAAAGATAAGCAGAGAAGTTTTAAGTTACAAAAAATTATACCAAAGACAATTGAGCCTTTTGGTCGCTTCGATAAGAGGGCTTAGGATCCGCTTATCATCTATATCAGTACTAAAGCAATAACACTAAAATGTCAATAGACTTGAACTATTCACACCACATATTGTGGGAAAGAGAATCTCAAAAGTTTCTCACTTATGAAAACAAGTTCATAGGGACTTTAAATACTCTGAATACAAGAAAATTAAGAGCTAAAGAACTACTGGAGATGAGAATAGTAACTTTAGACTTTTAATGCTCAGGATTATCTTATTTCTCACAGGTGGCACACTAGTTTCAGTATATTTTGCGACATTATATACATAGCTGTAGGGATAAATTCCTTTTCGATATAGTAACTCGACATTATTTCTTAAATTTGCAAATACTTTACATGTAATTTTAAAGTCATTTGAAGATAAATTATTTGCAAATTTGCCAAGCTGTGGTTAAAAAACGCAAACGAATCGTTAAATTTCAGATTCATTACCTTCAGGGTTTTTAGCATAATTGCTGCAAACTTTTCTTGGAAATTTGGAATGTCGTCAACACTTTTAATCAAACAGTTGTCAATTGATTCCTTAAATAGCTTAGAATCCTAACCCTTGAAAATATTCATAACGATCACTAGCTCGTCTTTTTCCTGTCTCGCTAGCAAATTGTAATAGTGGTGGGCAAGTCCTTCATACTTGAAATCTCAATGTGAGTGTTGTCGATGAATTCTACATGATTGGACATTAAGTAGACTTCGATTACAAAAGTAACAACTTTGATTACTTATAAATTCATTATCTAGTAAATTTGCACCGTCTTCGTCTGAAATTATCATATGATGCTTGGCGATTTCTTCTCTGGCGTTTATGTCTTCGATCAACTCCTCCAAATATGCAACAATATCTTTGATCATTTTTTGATTCTGCGCATGATAAAATTCAGTTTTTTTAACTCATCAGCATCAACACATAATCACGACTATGATCCTGGATTGTGAACATTCAGCTTCTTTGTTCCACTTCCAGTTCCAATTTTGACTTCCTCATCAGGAATTTGATTTAACTGTGTTTCAAAATCGGCCACAATTATGTAAGGTAGCTTCACAGTTCGTTTGTACTTATCAAACTTTAGCCATTTCTTTGTTGGTAAATTTACTTTTTGGAGTCCTAGTTCAGCACAATCTTTTACTTGTTCGCCATACTTGTTATTGTGGAAGGATGAAGGCAGTAGCGGCAGACATTATTTGTTTGTGTTCTGTGACTTCTTTATAAAAGAGTGTAAATTCTTGATGAAAACTAAATGCTGTCCAACTTCACCAAGTACCATCATCAAATCAATCCGTATAGGCCTTGACTCTTTGCATGTATGGAGGATGTAACATTTACTTCTTACTTTCTTCCCATCAATTTTTGTTGCCTCGTATAATTTAGTAGTATATCTGAATTTTCATGTGCAGAATCATCTGAATTTTTACCAATTACATCATCAATAACATCGTCCACTGTGTTCCTTGAAGCATCTTTTTCTAGCGGTTTATTTTCGTCAAAACAAATTATCGTTAGTCCAATGGAACTATTCGGTTCTTCAAAACGTTTCACTTTATTAATGCTAAATTGAAATTCAATTCCTGTCTAGTCAATGCTCACATTGGGTTGATTGAAAAGCATTTCGTAATAAGAAACACTGTCCAATCGATTTCTTGTCCTCCGGGCATGAGGTAGTATTGGTCTTAGTTGTTGGTGCATATATATACATCGTTTGTAGCACTGCAGGTAGTACAAAGGGTCCTCCTGCACTAAAGTGATTGAAATAAGTGGATGTGACACGAAAATCTTGTACAGTTTTGAACACAAAATTTGTAAAGTTTTCCACCCGTTCTTTGAAATGTAATAAGGATTTGCTTATTTCGAATTGAATCTCACTCTGATTATTCAGTGTGAATAAGAAAGAGTTGAAAACAGGGTAAGAACTTAAACGACTTCCATCTGGTTGCTGTAACTCAAATTAGACTTTTGATATAAACTGTATTTTGTAGTTGTGTTTTACATGTAGTTTTTCCTTCATCAAATTTGTGAGTTCTCGTCTAGCTCGCTTAAATATCGAAGGGACAGTGATTATCGGATTGTTTTGTAGAAATAATTCATATTCGTCATAATTCTTTCCGATTGCAGATGTAACAAGTCGGAGATTGAGAATATCCTGATCGCAGATGCCAATCTGGTTGTCGTTTGCAATAGTGTCAAAATAATCAATATGGTGAACACGCAAATGACCTTGCAGTTGAGCTACGGTCACACAAGTTTCAGAACACCTAGGATATATTTATTCTCGTAGATGTGCTACAATAAACTCATCAGAAAGAAACTAAGATTTAGAAAAGTTAACACTTCTAATATTATTCTTACGTTGTTCATTTTCATCATGAGAATTTCGGATAGTTTGTTTTGTTAGTCCTTGATTCACCTCACTTGAATGTTCTGCTGTAATCAGTTATTGTTTTAGAACATTACTAGAATAATAACAAACTAGTACCTCCTGGTTCTTCCTTTCCTGATCAAAATTCTGATTATTTTCCCTAAAATTATAGTCTTGCGGTTGGTCATATGATGAGTCATCGCTGACGAATAGTCCACAAGTCTGCGAAATTTGCGTGTACGTGACGGTCCTGTAAGTGCCAATTTATTCTTGATTTCATTTTTAAATTATATAGAGTTAACTAGCCAAATAAAAGATAAATACCTTGTTCATCATTTTCATTATTTAACTCTGCAATCAAACTTTGTCGCTTACTTTGGAGGGGTACTTCTGAAATTATAACTTAATGTCACTGTTTTCAATAATAATAAACAATAATAACTGTTTACCGTTTTCCATACATGCTTCAACGTTACGATGATATTTATTGCACGACTCACATAGAGACACTCTTAATGCCTTTAGTTTCATGATGGCTGAAGCTTTGAACCGTAAACCCTTTGATACAAGTAGTTAAATGTCGACGAGTCTATTTTTACATTATTTAGAAATAATAAGATCATAAATCTGTCATCTCAAGGTTTACTTTCACTTATTATCATTGTAAACAACAAAAAACTTGTAAAACTGAAGGTTGAACTGATTAAACCTATTTGGGTCGAACCTCTTAGGGTCGTAGTACCTTAGGTGACACCAAATTTCTTTACTTGAGTGGAGGTATTAGGATCATATAACCAAAATTAAATCCATAGAAGTATGTATTTGGGTCGAAAACATCTGTCACCACAAAGCTCAAAAAGCTCTAAAAAGGGTCTACTCATTGCAAGGTCGTTGTGTTTGTTTACTTCGAGATCGTTGACCATGAATCTCGCTACCCGTACATGGCACTTCATCCCCCTATCCACCGCTGTACATGGCACTTCATCCCCCTATCTCTGGTACATGCAGCTTAATCTCCCTATATCTGAGCCATGCAGATTCATTCCCCTATCCTTAACTACTCATATGTTAAACTTAAATTTACTAAACTTATGAGGCCCCATTCTGCCCTTTGTTTAGGTTTAGGTTTAAACTTAAACAGAAGATGAGCAAGTTTTAAAGCCTTTTTCAGAGCCCCTAATCTTTTTTTCTCAATTTTAGTTTAACTTAAACTTGTTCTAATCCGAGTTTTAAAGAAAAAATTGCGTGAAGATATATTAGTTTAAATTTCCAAAAAACAAACAAGCCGAAATAGCTTCGCTGCTGAAGGAGGAAGATGAATATCTTCAGCCAACTTCAGTTGTTTGCAACGTAAGGTTTTAATAATGATTGAGAAAAAAATTTAAGTTAGAAATTAAAAATTTTAGCACTCTTCAATTATTCGACTCACGCTAGGCTGAGAAACACCGCAGTCACTACCTACCATCCACTTAAATGACCCTGACAGTAGTTGACTTAAGAAAATCAAAATCTTCGTATCTAAAGGAACACTACACTCAGTCCTGCCAGCTACTGGTTCATAGAGGTCAATCAAATCTTTCACACCCCAGCTTGGTAGCCCACAATGTTGTCAAACCTCACTTTCACTAATAAGCTCTATTAATTTTCTCGTATTGTTATTTTTCCGACCAAGACTTCCAATAGGTATCGACTGGAATATATATTTCTTTCACTTTTTAGCTCCTTTTTTTCCCGCCAGTTCAGGTTTAACGTTATGTTTCCAAAACACTCACCTCGGCTGCTATGCATAAATGGGCAAATCATAAACATAAAAGTTTACCTCTGTGTGTTTGTCCGCTCTCTTTATATAATATGTATGAGTAAAAATAAGACTATTGTAGTGCTCAGTTGAATATGTTATGTGGTTAGCAGCGATGCTCTCTAAGTGGCGGTACTGGGTTGTATTCTGATGGTTGTGTGTGGCTTTTTTTTTCTCTGAGATTAAGTATTTTTGATTTATTTTCTTTATTCTATTAACCTTCCGACAGACAAACCCCTCCGCCACAATTGTCTACGACCCTCTAAAGTCATACACATAAAACGTTACCTCTGTGTGTGAGTTTATTCGATTTCGACAGTTGAGTTATGGAGGGAGATTAATGACAAAACTCACCTAACCTCTGCGCGCACCAAACACTCACCAAAGTCGAGATTTCAGTCTCGTCAAACTCAATTCAGTTTTCGCCAAACTCATTGCAATTTTCGTCAAACTAATTTCAGTTTACATCAAACTAATTTCAGTTTCCGTCAAACTCATTTCAGTTTTGGTCAAACTCATTTCAGTTTTTGTCAAACTCACTTCAGTTTTCGTCAAACTCATTTCAGTTTTGTTCAAACTTATTACAGTTTTCGTCAAACTCATTTCAGTTTTCGTCAACCACACTTCAGCTTTCTTCAAACTCATTTCATTTTTCGTCACTCATTTCAGTTTTCGTCAAATTCACTTCAGTTTTCTTCAAACTCATTTCAGTTTTCGTAACTCATTTCAGTTTTCGTCAAATTCACTTCAGTATTCTTCAAACTTATTTCAATTTTCGTCAAACTCATCAGTTTTCGTCAAACCGAGACACTCACCGAAACCAAAACTCTCACGAAAACCGAGACACGCACCGAAATCCAGACCCACCAAAACTGAGACACTAACCAAAACTGAGACACTAACCAAAACTGAGACACTAACCAAAACCTAAAGTCTCATCTAAACCGAGACACTCATCAAAACTCAAATTCTCACCAAAACCCAGATTCGCACCAAAACCAAGAAACACTGAATGAAACTGAATGACAAAACTGAATGAAACTGCATCTGAATTAAGATGTTTGTTAGTCAATTCTTACACTACAGAGGGTTATTTTTGTTTTATTTGGCCAGACAAAAAAAATCCTACGCGAACAATTTTTGTCGGTGAATTTTTTTTGTGTGCTCAATGTGTTGTCCATGCGATTCTTTAACTAAAAATAAGCGCCGTTTCCACGAATCGTAAACATCCATTTCCTGGAAAACATTATTCCATTCCTGTTGTAGTATTTTCCAAACTCCAGCCATGGTTTTTGCTCTTCGCAAATGAAGCCTCCGTTCGAGGAATCCGAAACCGAAAAAATTCATGGAACTAGTGTCAGGCCTTTTTACAGATATTTCTGATTTCGGAATGATAGTCATTCCAAGTCTCGTCTTCAAATCCACTGCGTAAACCGTGGTTTTCTTTGAAGTATGCGATGAAGCTGTGTCGTAATGGACAAACACTTTGTCCAACTCGCCAGGGTTCAATGAAGCCACAGATTCTTTAGGTAAAGGTTTCAAAACATGTTCAATATAGTAGTCAGCGTTTACCTTGACTTTTTTTGGAACTTTGATCAAAGGCACAGTCCCCCGACCATTCGAGAAACTGGTGTAGTAAATTCGTCTGATACCTTGGGAGTCTTGAAGAAAGAAGAGTGCTTCGTCGATTTTTACTGCATATTCGGACATTTGACCCGCCAGATGACTCTCATATTGCTTTCGCCAGTTTCTCTTCCGATTTTCGATGTGGGTTTGCTTCAGCGCATGTACTAGGGGATTTCTTTTAATTTTTTTGTACAAATCTTCATGAAGGATCTTCCAGACAGTGTACTGTGAGACGTTCAATTATTTTGCAATTTGATTTTGGCTCGGTAGAATTTCTCTATCAGTTAAAATGTCAATTATACGAATCCGATATTTTGATCGAATTTTACGGACTTGTTGTTTATGCTGAATTTTTGGAGAAGAAAGTTCAACTTGCTTGTGATTTCGCCGGTTTCCCATTGAATTCAGTATGATGGACACTGTGGACTTTGAAATGGACGTCCCATCTTTTCCAACTTACACACGGTGTCTCGCGCTGAAAATCTGCCTCTGGAAAACTCTCGAACCCGATTCTCAACTTTCAAGTCTATTTTTTTAGTATTTTGACCCGCTGGACAAAAACTGACAATTCTGCTGGATGTAAAATGTGTTTAAGAGTGAGAGTTAAAAATTTCAGAATTTTAATGCGCGCGGGAGGGTAGATACAGTGAAGATTAGTTGGCCAAATAAAACAAAATAACCCTCTGTAAAACACAACATTCAATATTTTCAACATTCTCAGTAACCAAAAAGGAATACAGCGGACTCCATTTGTAATCAAGTTGAGCAGACTGGCAAATTTAGTTTAACCTATTAGGAGTTAATTATAGCCGTAAAGTTTACCACGGAAACACCTTTACACAAGGCACTAGCCCAGTTTATACCATCCGGTTTCATTGCTACCGGAATTCACTATGATTACTTTCAATGCAACAGTACGGTAGTTAAGATCGTGAATTCGTTTAGTTTCGGTCCGGTTCTTTTCAGTTCGGTTCAGTTCTTGCCAAACTAAGAGCACTCACCAGTCTCGAGTCATACGAAAAGTCAGACACTTACAAAATGCCAGCCACACCATAGATTTAGGTGTGTAATGAAAATTGGTGCCTGTCTCGGTTTTGGTGAGAGTCTGTATTTTGGTGCGTGTCTCGGTTTTGGTGAGTGATTCGGTTTTGGTGAGTGTTTCGATTTTGGTGAATGTCTCGGCTTTGGTAAGAGTTTGGGTTATGGCGAGTGTCTTGGTTTTGGTGAGTCTCGGTTTTAGTGAGTCTCGGTTTTGGTGACTGTCGGTTTGACGAAAATTGAAATGAGTTTGACGAAAACTGAAATGAGCTTGAAGAAAACTGAAATTAGTTTGCGATAATTGAAATGAGTTTTACGAAAACTGAAATTAGTTTGACAAAAATTGAAATGAGTTTGACGAAAACTGAAATAAGTTTGACTAAAACTGAAATGAATTTGAAGAAAACTGAAATGAACTTGAAGAAAACTAAAATTAGTTTGACGAAAATTGACATTAGTTTGACAAAAACTGAAATGAGTTTGATCAAAACTGAAATGATCTTGACGAAAACTGAAATGAGTTTGACAAATTTTGTCATGAGTTTGACCAATACTGAAATCCCGACATTGGTGAGTGTTTTGCATTACTTTGGTGCGCGCAAGCGTTAGGTGAGTTTTGACATTAATCTCCCTACATTGTGTGTGCTTTTTTTTTCTGGCAATTATCATTGAAACCTGGGAGTGAAAAAAAAATTCTGGTTCGACATTTTCTGGACTGGATTCAATAGCCTTCGTCAACTGTTTCACCTATTGACCAATTTCGATGAAATTTTTATGAGCATACCTAATCGCATTGCCCAGCTGCAATATTTTTAAATTTTTCAAAATTTAAAATTTTTGAATTGTTGTTAAATTTTGAGAAAGAGGATTATTCAAAAAAATTTTGATCGTGTGTTGGTTATTGTTCGACACCGACTACTTTTGGGGGGAAAATAAAAATATTAAAAAATTTTTGTTCCAAAACAGATTTTTTTTATGCTATAATCATTACGTTAGTCTGAGATTCTTCGTATTAATCTGCGCCATTTGCTCTGTGGTGGACCAATTGAGCCAAAAATTTGTATGTGAATGGTTAAAGCTAATACCAAGGTGCCATATATAATAGTTTCTGAAATTTTGCCTTTTTGTCTTTTTAAAAAATTAAAAAAATTTTTTTGTCGTATAAACACTTGGAGCATGTGCGGTCTTATTCGACACTTATTGCTCTTACAAGTAATAACTGACCGCTACAAATAACTTTTCGACGAACCATCAAATTTATTATATAAAAAAAGTGTTTTTTTTCTCCATCTATGGCTACAGTAAAGTTCGGTTATAGTGACTCCGTATTGACCGGCAGCAATTGTTCAGTATAGCCGGAGTTTACTATATCCGTATAGTGAACTGACCCTACATTTCAATAATTGTTTGTTATATCCAAATATACTATAAATTCAGCTACGTCGATGTAGAAAAGTACTAGGGGATGAAAATTTACTTAGGGCAGAATACGGTTATATTCTAATGATAAATTTTCATTTCAAGTAGAGTCAACGCTTCCATCAATTTCTCCTAAACTGCCGCAATACTAATTTTGGTAAAATTTTGACTGATTTTCGTAAAGTATTTTGGTCCCTCCAATTGAACTAGATCTTGACTTTGAAGCTTGTTTTCCTGGGTCCATAAACTAGTTGTGTTGGCAGGTAGGAAGAGGTGACTAATATGTGTTAATATCTAGTTATTAAAGTATTATTACTTTAAGATTCTCCCCAAAAACTTTCGGTGTTATCTGGGCCATGTTTTACCAATTTGCACGCCGCGTAGCGAAATCCGAATACCTAACTCCGCAATCTTGGCAGAGTGCAAATTCGTTTTGTTTCACCAAAAGAATGAAACCAAGAATTTGCAATCCTCGTTGTTTGCGGAATTGCGGTATAAATAAGAACATCAGCATGGCAACTTATTTCATACAAACTAGTTTATGTCTGATGCTCTAACCCGTCGCACTACCAAGGAAAGGTACCTGAGCATCCTACCTGTACGGAACTTTATCCAACGCCCTCTTTTGACTCACCAGGATCCTGCCTGTACCGAAGAAAATCTAACCTGAAGAGCGCTGTTGCATTGCTACATTTTGCAATATACTCATAAGATGGTCGCGTGGGGTTCAAATGATCTCCATATACTATACATGCGATGGTTATTGGCTACTCCTACGATGCCCATATGCTACGTTTACGATGCCCAAGTTTCTAAAAAAGTGCCCATATGCCACTTTCACTCTGCCCTTAAGCTACTCCTACAAACCCCTACGGAAAACTTACTTCTCAAGATCTTTATTAGAAAGCTATTTCGCGAAAGTTCCCCATCTATCTCAATATACCCATTTCCCCACTTGCCCAGCTTTCCCAGTCCCTCTCCGACCTCCGAACTCTCCAGATATTCCCCAGTTTTACCCACCATTACCTACCTACTCCAAACTCTTCAGACATTTCACCCACTTTTGCCATGTTTCACCCACCCTCTCCTACCGTCTCCAAACCATCAACACATTTCTCCCACTTTTGCCCAGCTTCGCCCATCTTCCTCTGATTTCCTAAAATTCTTCCAGACAATTCCCCCACTTATGCCCAGTTTCGTCCACCGTTCCGCGACATTCAAATGTTTCCAGACATTTTTCCCACTTAATACCCAGCCAAAGAAAGCAAAAAGTTAGTAGCAATAGTGCCAAAGAGTTCTAGTAATAGTGGGAAAAAGTAGTAGCAATAGTGAAGAAACATATTTTTTGGCGGGCTTTTTATTGAAAGCTCTGTACCATACCATGCAAAATATGTGAACACTTTTTAACTTTTTACTACCACGAGAGGCATAAACATGGGTACATGGACAAAATTTTAACGCAAAAATTTGTTTACAAAATTTTTTTAATGCTATCTCCTATTTCATTCTCTTTATCATCATATTTCTGCCTGTATGCAATATGTGTGTGAAAAAAAAAGCGTTTACATATTCTCCATCCTATGGTACAGTAGTCCACGGATATAAGGCCTCGGATTTTGAAGCGAAAATTTTGACCTTAATACCAATATGGTTTATAACGAATTACAGTAGAGTTCGGTTATAGTGACACCGTAGGGACCGGCAGGAATATTCAGTATATCCGGAGTTCATTATATCCGTATAGTGAACTGACATACATTTCAATAATTTGTATTTATATCCAAATATTTTACTATAAATTCAGCTACGTCGATGTAGAGAAGTACTAGGTGATGAAAATTTGCTTCAGACTGAATACGGTTATGTTCTAATGATAAATTTCCATTTTAAGTAGAGTCGACGCTTCTATCAATTTCTCCTAAACTCCTGCAATACTAATTTGTGTAAAATTTTGACTGATTTTGGTAATGTATTTTATTCCGTCCAATTGAACTAGCTCTTGGCTTTGAAGCTTGTTTCGCTGGGTCCAAAGGCTAGTTGTGTTGGCATGTAGGAAGAGGTGACTAATATGTGTTACTCTTCACATCTAGTAACATTTGCGTACAATAACTCACTGGCACGTCCCATGAACTTCTACCCAATGAATGGAGTTCTTCTAAGCAATAACGGAAAATATTTTGTGACTGGATTTGACTTTTAAACTTAACGAGTGTGTTGACTAAAACTCACTCCAATGTCCCAACTAAGTCGGGTACATTGATGGTCATAGAAGAATAAAAAAAATTCATTGCGGGATTCAGAAATATTTCATGCCTGTTCACTATAACCGGCTAAAATGACTCTCGGGACGGTAGGTTTGGTTCACTAAGGCCGGAAGTTCAGTATAGACGATTTCATTATAACCGGACTAATTAACACATAATCTCCCATTTGCTTGGCAAGGACCGGACAGTATGGTTTGCTATAGCCGGAGTTCTGTCTTACCCGGTGTCACTATAGCCGAACTTCACTGTATTACGTTACTTTTAGTGTTTATATGACAAAAAATTTTTTTGGAACATTTATAAAAATCCAAAAACGCAAAATTTTGAAAAACGAAAATATGGTATTAGTTTTAACTATTCAAGCACAAATTTTTCGCTCAATTTGACCATTACAGAGCAAATGACGCAGAGTAATGCGAAGAATCTCAGAATAACGTGATAATAAATCAAAAAATTATTTTTTTGAAAAAATTTTTTTACTATTTTCACTTAAACATGGTTTGATGCGTTCAGTGATGCTCCCAAGAGTAGTAAGTCGAACAATACCCAACAAGATCAAAATGTTTTTTTTAATCCTCGTTTTCAAAATTTAATGAAAATTCAAAAAATTTAAATTTTGAAAAACTAAACAATATAGCAACTGAGAATGCAATTAGGTATTATCATACAAAATTTCATCGACATCGGACAATAAATGAAAAAGTTGACGAGGGTTTCTTAAACCAATTTTTTTTAACTTCAGCCACTAGCCCCCCATCATTTAGGAATTTTTTCAATTATATTTGCTTACTCCTCATGCCCGTTAGGTGATGGCAAAATATGAAGTCCAGAAAATATCGAACCAGAATGTTTTTCATTTTTGATTTAATATCTTCATTCTAATGTATTAATCTTATTCACTTTCTACCAAGGAATTTGGTTTACTCTCTTCATTCTATTAATCTTATTCACTTTCTCAAGTTAAATTTCATGAAATCAAGTTATTTGTTCTGTATTCTCTTCATTGTATTAATGAATCTGATTCTGATTCACTTTCAAGATAATCTTTCAATAGAAACAGACTATCCCTTGAATAACCACAATCGCAACAATGACTAGAATCAGTCCAATCAAAATACTAATCGAGACTTTAATGTTAGTGTATTCACCAACAATGGCAAAAATGTAAATTATCAAAATAATATACGACGTCAGACGCCTTTAGCGAGCCAAAAAAGTTACTTTGTTAGTACTTTGAACCTAAAACTTGAACTAAAACTTTGGAAAAGAAAAATTGCAAAATAACACTATATTTGCTGTATCCACACCTAACATTTAGTTCAAGCGTTCGAATAATTGGTCGGTGCTGGAATTTTGTAAAAGATTGTTTTGTAAAATTTGTAAAAAGAGTTATAAAACGCAGTACAATGAACCGAGGAACTAACTCCTAACCTCGATCTACCGACCAAACATTAAGCACGGGTAGGGCGTTGGGGGAAGTCCCCTAGTGCGATCAACGGGGACATAAGTACTAGCATATATAAGATTATCTCTCCAAGTCATGTATATGATTATCTAATTTTCGGTACTTGACTCCAAGCCAGAGTCAAAATAGTCCTTCAGAATCTGGGAGTACGTCATGAATTGGGATAGAAAGAAAGGGGGTTCAAACATGATTTCAGACATAACGAATAACTTAATCATCTGACGCTAGAATACCGACTATTGTTTTCTTCATTTTTGTGATAAAAGTTTGTCGCTCGCGGCAGCGCTAGCCGGCTCGCGACCGAAGCCAGCGCCGGCTAGTGCCACATAAGGGGTTGTGAGGACGCTGAAATGGTTTAGAAAAATTTTACTTTGTGGCACCCACTCCGGTTTGGACGAATAATTTTTTATAGACTAATATGAGGTCGCTGATCACGAACATGCAAAAATATTTCACCGGAAACGTACAGAAAAAATAATTTTTTTACTGATATTTCAGAACAAAGTTAACTCATTAACTATTAACTAAATTTGGTGAACCAATTAATTAAATTCTCATCATCCTCTTCTTCTGATTCAACAGCACGTTGTACAATACATGAAACATGGATCATACAAATTTCGAGCTAACATGAAAAGCACACAAAATGAGTATTGATATGTGATTGCATTCCTCACTATGTCTCGAGGGTTATGGCGTCCCGGACCCGTAGACCTGGTAAATAACATATTCTTAGTTTGCGCAATCACGAAAAACATTATGCTAAAACGTCTTTGCTACGGGCATAGAAAAAGTTCTAAACTTTTTGGCATTTAGAAAATTCATAACTTTTTTTCTATGCATTTTCGGCGAAATATTTTGTCATATTTGTGATCAGCTAGATCATATTAGTCTACAAAAAAATCTCGTCCAAATTGGAGTGGGTGCCGCAAAGTAAAATTTTACCAATGGATTTGCATGTTTTAATTAACTCAATACTACTGTTCTTCGTGGCTGCCAAATTCCAGGGAGCAAAGCCAGCTGGCTCTGGCTCCCAGAAAATGCGTGCCAGCTTAGGAGCTTGCTCTGGAGCATGGCTCTGGATCTCTGATATTTGGAAGCTGGCTCACGAGCCATGACTCTGGCTCCCATAAAAAAATTGATTCCTTTTTGTGATATATTTGGGATCATATTAAGTTCCGTAATATACGGTATTCTTGTTGAATTTTTAGTAATAATATTAATAAAGTTGTCTTGTCAAAAACTGAGTGTGAAAACTTCCTAATGATACCGTACTTGTAAAAAAATTTAAATCTTAAGTTTAAAAATAAAACCACGAATTAAGTCAATCAAAATACTGAGAGGTCAAGCGGTTGAGTCAAAGTGCAGCTTATTAGTGCAGAACGTTTGACAAAGTTAATGGTAATAAGGATTGAATAAATGCTAACTAAGATTATCTTTGTCACAAGGGTCACAAGGGTCAAATTTACTGACGAAGATATAGGGCCTTGGAAACTGATGATTCAAAAAAAAATATTTCAGCATGACTAACTAAAGTGAAGGGACTTTAAGAAGTATTTTAGGTTCCTTAGCATGAGTAACCAGAGTGATGAAAATTTACAAAAATTTCTAAAAATAACTAAATCGAGGTTGTCATTTTTTCCAACAAATACCCGACTTTACGCCAAGATCAATACAGTGAATAATCCGAGTATTATAAAAAAAACCCACAAACATTTACTAAGCTTTTAACTGAAAACCTTCACTCAAACTAAACAAACCAAATAGACCAATTTGAGTAGTACTAGGTATAGTAATTTGAGTAAACGTGGTCAACAACTAAGTAAAAACTATGAAGGTTGAACTTCACTTTGTATCCAAAACCAACGTTTATTTAAAATTCGAAAAACTTAAGCAAATTATCCTTGTCGAATGCAACTTTTACAACTTTCTTGGGAGCAAGCTCGGAGCCAGTGCCGGTGAGTAAGGGCAGTGGAGGACAGTACTCAATACTCGGTCAAGTATTACTCTGAGTCATAAATCATTGAGGTAATTAGGATGAACCTGACTTCTTTGCTGTTGGGAGTCAGTCATACCTCTTTTCCGACATACGCAAATGAGCACATCGAAATTAATTTCTCTATTAATTTTTCATTTAGTTTCGCTGTTAGGAAACTTTTTGTTTTAGATTGTCATACACAATTTTAACTTTTCTATTATGTTATTGCGAAGTTATTAGGGTTGACCGACTCCCAAAAATCAAATATTCAAAGTCATGACTCCGACAGTCGACTCCCAAAGTTGAGAGATACAGAGTCATTCCTTGAGTGTCAGTGACCCTGACTCAGCCCAATTGGTTAAAACCAATTGGTTAATGCCAAAGATAGATAAAGTTAGCTAAAATGGTACTAAACATGCAGAAATTCTTCTGTCTGACGAATGAATGGAAAAAGTTTTTTACATTACATATCTCAGCCAGGAAATTGAAAGCGAATCTAATTATTTTTATAAATTGTTAGGTTATTTATACTTACCTTTGTCTTTATTTTATTTTATTTGTTTTGTTACTAATTATGAAAATTTGTACGGTTAGAATTAGTTTATTTTGATAAAAAGCCCATTCGATTATACGCATAATTTGGGCTACTCATTTTATTTATATTTGCATGCATAGATATGTGTTAGAATTTGTAAGCATGTAATTGTTTATATTCCAAATATTTTCTGAAAATTCGCAGGCTTGGACCCTTTCCTAAATGTAGTAGTGAATTTTTGAAAATGACGTCTTTCACATAGGATTGGCATTAGACAAATTGAAAATTAGAAAAAATTCATAGTTTGCATGTACTTAAGAAGCTCATATTATGGTATTTCACACTTTGACTCTTTGCCTTTCAAATGCGTTGATTTTGAGTCATAGACTTTTATTTGTAATAATTTGTACCTTTAATTACATAGGAAATGAATTAAGTATAAACGGAAAGAGGTTTTTGGTTACTAGGTGAATTAAGTGTGTTTCCAAGGTATTTCGATTTGACGTTTTCATGTTTTGTTATTATTTTAACCCGGAATGTACCAGTCGGTTTCAAAAGTTAAATTTTCGNCGATTTGACGTTTTCATGTTTTGTTATTATTTTAACCCGGAATGTACCAGTCGGTTTCAAAAGTTAAATTTTCGACATTAAACGTGAATTAAAAAAAAATCTATGGACTGATTGATCTGGGGCTCCGAATCTTCTTAAATTAAGTAATNTAGAGTAACTTTTGTAGAGGTCATTTTGCTGGTTATGAGGGAATATAAGTGGTCACCTTGACCTCTGACTTCTTAAGGTCACCGCAGAGAAAAAGTTTGTAAACAAAAGTTACTCGTGTCACTGGATTGAACAACTTTTGTAGAGGTCATTATATCGGTCATATAGGGCATGAAATAAATTTTGTACTTAGAAAAATTTCGAAATGGGGAATCTAATGTTACAAACTTAGAAATTTTCACGGCCTTGGCACGGCTTTAGGTCAAATCCAATTCTTGACCTCAGGATGTCATCACAGAGAAAAATGTCATTAGGAATAGTTGGTCACTGAATGATTCTAGACAACATTTGTAGAGGTCATTTCATCGCTCAATAACATGACACGGCATCAAACACATAACATGATTGTGAAATTTTTTTGTGGGAAAATATTGGGTCCCCTTTGGTGCAATCCAACCTAATCGCATTCCCCAGGTGACATATTTTTTAGTTTTTCATAAATTTGATTTTTTGTATTTTTATTAAATTTTGGAAAGAGAATTTTTCAAAAAAAATTTTTTTTTTGATCATCTTAGGTATTGTTCAACTCCTACTACTCACAGAAGGTTTTTTCCCTATAATTTTTGGCCAAAAGTCCAAACGCTGCGAATTAGCTTTGTGTTGGCCTAATCCATTTTAGTATACGTAAATTTGAATGAAAAACGTTATCGTAAGCGAAAAAAAAATTGAATTACCCACGTATTAGAATGGATGAACGTTATGTAATTTTATGCATCCGTCTGTAAACCTTTTTCTTCACAACCTTTCTTTATCCTACTGGCGATTTTACTTAAGAACGTTATTGCATATAGTCTGATATAACTTAACCCGGAATGTACCAGTCGGTTTCAAAAGTTAAATTTTCGGCATTAAACGTGAATTAAAAAAAATCTATGGACCGATTGATCTGGGGCTCCGAATCTTCTTAAATTAAGTAATCAGGAATGTATTGGAAAAGATTTTATGGTAATTGGTTTAATAGTTCTTGAGTTATTAAGGATAACGTGTCCGAAAATGGAAAAAAATGGCAACTTATTCCAACAATGACCAGTGGTGTCAAAAATGAAATGGGGAAAAATAGGGAAAGATGGCAACATCATATACCTGTGGTTTCAAAAGTGAAATACAATGTTGCCAAATTATTTTTCAAGCAAAGGTGGGGGCGTTTGAAACATTTGTTGATATTGCAACAATGCAATTTCAAAAGGTCACCCACAGGGAGACCTATCAATATCATTGCATTATTTCAAAAGTTACACTTCCGGTAAGCGAAAGTCCGTTGTTTAATATTTTTATGGTTTATCATCACGTTAGTCTGAGATTGTTTGCGTCCTTTGCGCCATCTGCTCTGTGATACACCATTTGAGCCAAAAATTTGCATTTGAATTTTAAAAACTAATACCNTATCATTGCATTATTTCAAAAGTTACACTTCCGGTAAGCGAAAGTCCGTTGCCGACTGGTACATTCCGGGTTGATCAGATGAGTGTATTTTTCAGTGATATTTAATTTAAACACAAAATTCCTCAATTTTTTTTTTGATTTAATTTTGAAAATGGGTCATTGGAATTGTTCTTTTTGTAAACGTAGGCAAAGTTCAAAGTTATACCCAGTCCGTACGAATGGGAAGTTTTGGACTATCTACCATAGTTTTAGAGCCAATGGAACTAAAGTAGATTTACTTTGCTCAAAATTCCATATTAGAATAAGGACAAAAATGAATGTCATTCACCCTGAAATCACTGTTCACCAAAAAAACTTTGAATCCACTTTGCAAGAAGAGGTTCAAAGCGACCATCATTATTACTCTCCATCTGATGTGGACATTTGTGATCCAATTGAGACTGAACCTCCATTGGAATCTCAGCCTGAACCGATTATTCATTCTGATTCGTGTTCTCAACCAATTTCAGAATATTTTCCTGATTCGTGGTCAAATTCTGACTCGGAGTACTCCGAAGATCAGAATTCTCTACATCAAAATGATCAGATTTTCTGTTTCAAAACATTTTTACATAAGGACTATTCGGGACTGCTCTGACCACCCTAAAGGTTAGATTTTGCGTAATTGTATGATAATAACCTAACTTATCATTGTATTTCATAATTGGCATAAGTTTGATTTAGATACGGAAATGTCAAATGAAAGTTTTGAAGATTTAAGCATGTCGTTGGATTCAATAGACTCAGACATATCTGAAAATGAAATAGAGGAAAACAACTCGATTTGTAATTTTACTCAAAAATTAATTAAATACAAAAATAAATATTTATCAATTCATGTAGTGTCGAGTTCTACAGAGCACACAAGATCTCAAAGCGGTGGTTCTGATTTAAGTTACCAAATGTGTGCCTCAACAATATCGGTATCAAGTAGATCAAGTTTGAAACTACATTTGCCAAAAATCTTAAGTTATAAATCCACCCAATCTAAATGTTTTTTGTGCGGACTGAAGACGGATGGAAGAATTAGGATTCTTTTAAACGAACGTAAACGCATTTGGAAAAAAAGAAAAGCCCGAATTCCACNTGTGCGGACTGAAGACGGATGGAAGAATTAGGATTCTTTTAAACGAACGTAAACGCATTTGGAAAAAAAGAAAAGCCCGAATTCCACCACTCAATGATGCTGTCTCACCTTCAAAATAAGAAATTCAATGACACAGCATTAAGTATGCTCGAAGTGACTAAATTAGGATGTCATGTTAAACTTGATGAGCTACAAAATTGGATATGGGATTTAACGAATGATGCGACTATGAAGGAAACCCATATAGACTTCGATCAATCAGGTAAACGTGGAAATATTTAAAATAGTTAACTAAAAAAGGAATAGTCGCGAGTTGATACTCAATTTTTTTTCTAATTTTGGCTTTTCATTTATAATGGTTTCAAAATGGCCGCTTGGGCCCTCTCGGGATGACAGGAAGGTTCGAAGTTATTAAAAATTTTTTAAACAAAACAACTTCAAAATAATGAATAATAAGGGGCTGCTATTTTTAGTATCAACCCATGTGAGCTGGTTTAGTTAGGTGGTGTGGAGGTTGCAATGCAACCCAGTAGTCTCGGGTTGAAGACTCACAGCTATCGTCAATTTTTTTTCCCACTATTAATTTTAAAACAAATCTTTAACTCGGCATTGACTAGCAAACCAGGTACTACTTTAAACCATGCCACTTATTTAAATTTTTGAATTTCTACCCTCAACAACCACACTTCATTCATCGCATTTAACTTTTTATGAGTAAGCTCAAAACTAACTACTCGTTGGCATTATTTAGGAAAATCCTTTTTCTGTTTCCTTTTCTTTACTTTTCCTTTCCTTGGAAACTGAAAACGAAAAGGAAAGGAAAGGAAACGAATAGATTCGTTTTCAAAAATCCTAAAACGAAAAGGAAAGGAAACGGATTTTCGTTTTCGTTTTTAAAGGAAAGCATTTCGTCACTAGGAATGGACGAAATGAATGCGGGATAGTGTGGAAGGGATGTGGAAATGGACGGAATGGATTCGGGCGGGATGTAGAGAGACAAGGGAGGAATACTGGAAGACAATGGAGGGGTTTAAAAAATATGAGAGGGATGTGGCAAGCGAAGGGAGGAGTTCCAGCATCCGTCTCATATCTTCTCGCATTCTTTCCATATCTTCCCGCATTCCTTCCATATCTTCCCGCTTTCCTTCCATATCTTTCCGCATTCCTCCTTTGTCTTCCCGTACCCTTCCTTGTCTTATTATTTTGAAGTTATTCTGTTTCAAAAATTTTTAATAACTTTTCGAACCCTCCTGTCATCCCAGGAGGGTTCGAAACGAGCTTGGTATATTAACTTTATAGCTTAGAATTTTCGGCTTAGCTTAATCTTAAAACTTCACTGAATGAGATTTAGATAAAAATTAGCTTAAATCCCAACTACACCGGACGCTGAATGGGGCCTCTGATTTGTGTTAAACATTGGGCATTGAACACTGTTTACATTACAAACATCCTAAATTCCGTTATATTTTGATACGATTGATTTTTAGGTTCAAAAATTTTTTGTTTCAGCAATTTTACAATATTCTATTCAAAAATTTTTTCTTCAAATGTTACCTCAATATTAGATAATCAAATAATGTTAAAGAAATCTGAGTTATATATTGACTACAATCTGCAATACGTTGAGTTAATTTTTCCCGGATTGGAAAAGCAAATTTCGGCTACTGAACATCCTCGGCAAGGCTTCTGCAGTGTGTATCTACGCTAGCCTACAACTCGACGTGTCAGAACTAGGGTACCGAATGACTCTGACTCAGCGACTCAGAGTCATGACTGAGTCACGTGACTCTGACTCTGACTCATGGATTTCTCGCAGTCACTGGTTTTGGGTGACTCTGACTCAATAGAGAAATGAGAGTCACTGAGTCGTGACTCTGAGTCACCTGACTCATGACTCTGTGCCTTTCCGAATTGACTCTGAGTTGTGACTCACTAGGAAGAGTCATGACTCCCAAGCAACAAAGTGTTACTGCTTACATTTTGCCTTTTTTGTACTAAAAAAATTTTTTCAACTCCCGCAACACAACAAATCTGAGAGTGGGAGTTTGCTGCCGCGCGACTCGTGTTTAGTTTGAAGCACACTTGTAACCTAAACCACTACACATCGAAATTGAACTCAGATTTTAATAAAAATTTAAACTCAACGCTTCTAAAAATTCCAACTCACAATCAGAATCGAAGTAGACAATAGCCATTTGAAATAGAAATGTAAGTCGAAATCGATTATTTTAAAGAACCACAAAATCTAAAGCATAATTCATAATTTTAAATAGTTTAGATCTAAATCTATAATTTTAAGTTTCTTAAAATCGAAATCTATAACATTTCAGGCCATCGAAATTGAAATATACTGAGACGGGGACAGGCGACATAATTATAAATTAATATAATTATAAAAATTAAAATCTTTATTTCAGACTTTTGTTAATTGAATTACTGGTGTGGTATGTGAAGAAGAGAGGATGAGGACGGGAATGGAGGATTTTGATTGGTTCAAACTCCTCATGCAGTTCCTTAGGGAACTGCATGAAGAGTTTTTAGTGACAATCTTTCATTTCCCTCTGTCCTCTAGTTTCCAGTCCTCATCCGTCTATCATTAGTTGGTCCATCGGATGTCTCTTTTTTTGTTAAAATAAATATAGTAAGTTAGTCTGTGTCCAGTATTGTCGTCAGTCGTCACTTGTCCTGTCATTGTCCAGTCGTCAGTCGTCACTTGTCCTGTCATTGTCTAGTCGTCAGTCGTCGCTTCGTCCGTAAGTCAGGTCATTCATTAGGGATATTTGGTGGGTCAGAGTTTGAGGATTTGGGTGGTGTACTCTGTCTTGTCCGTCGTTTGTCCTGTCAGGAGACAGGACACAGAGTACAGCATCGTCACAGGTGGTGGAGAAGAATACGGTCAGCGATACCTCCGAGCTATTGTCCCGGGAAATCAGTTGCTTCCTGGGTTATTTCTCTGAGGATTTGTTCCCAGAGAAATAAAATCCGAATAGGATTTTATTTTGTTTTGGATTTTTCTGGATAGGTTTCAGAAACATCGGATTTGTTCCGAGTTTCTTTTGGATTTGTTTCATTGGAAATAATATTTTTGGATAGGTTCCAGAAACATCGGATTGGTTCCAAGTTTCTTGGATAGGTTCCAATACTTCCTACGGATTTGTTCCGCTGGAAGCTGATTTTGCGGTTTTGTACCGCTAAATCGTTCAGATTTGTTCTGAAAAAGTGTAAATTTCTTGGATTTGTTCCAGAAGTATTGGATTTGTTCCAATTACTCTTCGGATTTGTTCCAAATAATTCTTATTGTTTTAAATTTGTGGATTTGTTCCACAGACTATACCGGATTTGTTCCGAAAATAGTAATTTTTACGAATTTGGTGGATTTGTTACACCAATTTCATCGAATTTATTCCTGATTCTGTTGGATTTGTTCCAAAAGAATTAGTTTTTCGTAGATTTGTTCTCGAAAATATTTAGTTTTGGTGGATTTGTTCCGCCAATTCATTAGAATTTATAAAGTTCTATTGGATTTGTTCCAATAGAACCAATTTTTGTAGATTTGTTCCACAGGAAAGCTAAAATTTGGCAGATTTGTTCTGCTAAAGCGACTGGATTTGTTCTATCGTTGAGTATTGTTGTGGATTTGTTCCATAATTAGCATAATGGCCACCGGAGGGCCTGCATCAGTGCCGGCCATAGGTGCCGTTGTTGAGTCTGCTGTGTTGCAAACAGACCTGAAGTCCGTCTTAAGGTCAATCCCGAAATTTGACGGGAAAACTGACGTAGATTTGTTCTGCGCCCGTTGTGACGCAGTCTTGGTGGCCACGTCAGCCGACTGTGGTTGGCTTATCCTTAATTTTCATCAGTTGATAGATAATGAGATCTCTGACTGGTGGAAATTCAACCAGGCAAAGTCCATTATGGACTTAAAGCCTGCGAATAAGGCCACCAAGTGGACAGAGCTAAAAGTAGCTCTACGTGCCTTCTATGACCCTGAGTCGGTCAAGAAGGAGGCTAAGAAAGCCGGCAGTGCAGTCAGGTATGTTGACTGCTTATCTGTGGAGAATATGTCTCCAAGAAAATGAGTTTATTTGGCGTCATGGAGCCATCCATGTCTGACGCCAAGCAGGTAGACAAATTAATTAAAGGTCTACCAATTAGTCTCCGTAACATTATGTATTGTTCGGATCCGCAAAATGCAAATGAGTTTTTGCATAAGTTGCGGAAAATGGAGAAGCCAGAGAGGCAAGAGAGGCTAGAGCCTCCTAGAAAGGCTTATGGTAGGCCGCAGGGGGAGAGCCAGGCCCAATCTGGACCTCCACGTGGGAAGACCACGCCGAGCACCAGTGACTCGGAACGGAGACCGCCACAGGGGGCGCGTCTGTTCAGTGGCAAGTGCTACATGTGCCGTGAGTCTGGGCACATGATTAGGGACTGCACTAAAAATACGGTAAAGGAGGAGCCACGCTCTTCCAAAGTGAATGGAGTCTCTGTGGAGTCAACCCAGCCAGCTTCGTTTTCAAAAAACGAATAGCTTGGGCAGGGGGATCACCCAGGACAACCCCCAAAGTAATTCTAAGTGAATTACCTGGTATAAAAGTTACTAGGAAAGGAGAGGCTATGTGCTCTGTACTAATGTCTAGTACGAAGAGGCATAAGCCTAAGTCTATGGGCCATAGGGTTATGTACCCGAAGCCTAGTGGTCAAGAGGAAGACCACACAACCGTAGAGGGAGAGCCCCTGCCGGTTTCGTTTCGGCAGAGACGCATAGGCCCAACGGTTATGACTAACTTTGTGTTTGGCAAGCTCTCTTACGCAGTAAGAATAGACGAGGGGTCTAATATATCAGTTATTAGTCCCGAGTTTTTACATACAGTGAGGGGTTGTGTACATAAAGAGTACACAGTAACCCCGCTGCATGTGAGAACTGCGTCTGGTAGGACTACCTTGTCGCGTTATGTGGAACTAGTGTTCACATATACCAAAAGGAAGTCTATATGGGGCTTTTATGTAATGCCCTTGCTTCCAGAACCCCTTTTGTTGGGAACGGATTGGACTAAGCGTCCATCCATTAGTCTGGATGAAAATGGCTACGTGCCTGGAGAGGGGGTGGAGGACACGCTAATGCGTAGTTTACGTAACGGCCAAAGCGAAGAAATCCCAAACCTCGAGAATCTATGTGATTCAAATGAGATTGTCTCCGTCGATTATGTAAACGACCGTCTAGAGACAAAAATTTACAAGTACTCATTAGTTGACACTGTGCGAATTCCTTCCAGGGCTGCAAGGAGAGTCAAGGTTAAGTTACCAGACATCTCCGCCGGTTCAGTGATTTTGTGTCCTAACCGTCAGTTACAGATATCAGATAATGTAATACAGCCGTATGTCTACGCTGTAATTACAAATCACGAGACTGATGTCTGGGTCACAAATTTTGGTCGTGTTCCAGTTACACTAGCCAAAAATATGACCATAGCCACAGCGGATTTATGTTCTGATGGGGCTGAAGTTTTACTTTTTAGCGAGAGTAACTTGACCCCCCAGCAGAATTTGTGTAATTCTGTAGAAGAGGCCAAGGAAAAGCTAGGGGTAAAACTTGGAAAAAATCTGACTCTACGTGAGCAGATTGAAATTCTCAAAGTTATAGACCAGTTCTCGGATGTGTTCGTGAACGAAGAGTCTAAGGTTGGTAAGGCCAACCTGTTTAAACATGCCATAGACACGGGAGTAAATCCACCGATAAGGCTCCATCCATACCGCGCCTCATTTGTTGAGCGTGGTAGGATAAAGGAGAAGGTAGATGAACTCTTGGAGGCGGGGATAATCGAAGAGTCGATTTCTCCATGGGCTGCGCCTGTAGTTCTGGTGCCGAAGAAGAGTGTGGGTTTTCGATTATGTATCGATTACCGTAAGCTTAATTCGGTTACCAAGAAGAACGCGTATCCCCTTCCAAGAATGGAAGATGCTCTCGGTAGTCTAGCTGGAGCTAGGTACTTCACTGTGCTAGACTTGATCTCAGGCTTCTATCAGATAGAAGTCGATGAGAAAGATCAAGAAAAGACGGCATTTGTTACGCCGGATGGGCTATACCAGTTTCGTAGACTGGCTATGGGCCTATGTAACGCTCCGTCTAGTTTTCAGTACTTGATGGATGCGGTGTTGTCGGGTCTATAGTGGACCATGGTATTGGTATACCTCGACGACCTAATAATATTTGCTATATCTTTTGAGGAACATCAGCATAGGCTTAAACCTGTGTTGCAATGTCTCAAAAATGCATCATTGACTCTAAAAACGAGTAAGTGTCGTTTTGGAGCCGACAAAATTGAGTATCTTGGGCATGTGATCTCAAGCTTTGGAGTTGAGGTAGACCAAGGGAAAGTTATAGCAGTGACAAAGTTCCCTCTACCGAAAACTCAGACTCACATACGGTCGTTTGTTAATCTTTGTGGTTATTACAGACGCTTTGTAAAGGATTTTGGCAAGATTGCCATGCCTCTCAATTTGCTGTTGAGAAAAGACCAACCATTCGTTTGGGGTGAGTCTCAGCAGATGGCGTTTGACAAGTTAAAGCTCGCATTAGTTACGAGCCCTATTTTAGCTTATCCTATTCAAAATCCTGATGATGGTGTATAAGCCACCTGAGATTCCCGTAATCTCACTTAGCCCCAAAGTCATGTATCATTGTGTTTCTACTGCACATTTGCAAGTTTAATATTACTACTTAGGTTACATTGCTGCTTAGGTTACATTGCTGCTTACGTTACACATTAATTATGATTAACTCATCTGACAAATGATGATGTCAGATGCATCACCATGCTTACTGATAGTGAAATTCATTGTAATTATAATTGTAATGACATTGAATATATGCGCTTTTCATGTCTTGCTAACACCCTCCCTCAAAATGTTAATGGTTTCAAACTTGTTTTATCTTTAAACTTTTATTATTTATTTCTGTTTATCTAAATTTTACCACCACATTGTGTCTTTGTATAAGCATTTAGCTTAATTTGTTTCTCCGCGTGAAAAGTAAGACGTCCAGTATAATGTTTAATTTGTAATGTTAGATGATAGTACAACTTCTTAGGTTGGTTTGTCAAATGACTTTCATAGAATAGTGGCTAACACGGCAAGTTGAATATATATTGGTTACCGGTTCGAAGCTCCTAGGTAGTGGTTGCTGTCGCATTAGTTACTATTTCATCAAAATCATTTTTTGTTTCATTTTTTCTTTATTTATTTTATATCATTTTTAGTCATAAATATTACTTTACAGGAAGAAAGAATGTGCCATTGCAGTGATTTAATTAATTAGAACGTTTAAGAAGAAAAAGAATGTGCATTGTGTATAGCAATCAAATAATGAGACGAATTAGCATGAAACTATAGTAAATGATCCCAGAACAACTTCTTGTGAGTGGGAAACATACTACTCTAAAATGCTGCTCTTACGATGTATCAAGTGGTTATACTAGAATTACTTATGCATCAGCTAGAATGGTCTTGTTGGTACTAGATTCAATTATTGGTACTAGATTCATTTATTGATGGTCTCTGGTTAAATTCAATATGTTTTCGTTTTTACAAGAATGTCATTTCTAATTTTTTTTATGGGGAGTGATAATAAATAATGTTTACGATCAGCAATACGAAGGTTCAATCACCTTTATACATATACGTTTATTTTGTACTTATCAGCTAACGAATTCATTTAGTTCAATTCCATACTCCATAGACATCATATCTGAATTGCTGATACAATGAGACAAAAATATATTTTTCATCACGATCACTATTATCACACACTCAAAGGACAGATTGGTGAAGAAATCCTTGTATTTCACGGGGTTAGACAAACAGGAGGTGGATTAGGTTCAGTTCTTGGAGGAATTGCTAAATACGCCATACCACTAGTAATGAGATATATGTTACCTCACGCTAAAGAAGCTGCTCTCAGAACAGTTTCTGATATCGCAACGACGGGAGAATCTGTAAAGTCTGTCCTTCAAAGAAACGGTGCTAGCTTCTTAAAAAACGTAGGAACAGGAATTTTGAATTCGGCAGTTAATTCACTCCAAACTGGGAAAGGAGTTGCTGAAAGAACCAAAGCAAAATTCGTTCAAATCGTGAAAAGAAAGCTTTCGAGTAAAGCTAACAAGCATCCTGATACTAGACAATCAAAGGCAAAAAAAAGAAGAAACATATCTTCGAAGAAACCACCTTCAAAACGGACAAAATTTGATATTTTTTCATAATGTCGCTACTCCATTCGTTATCAAAACCAGCTATCCGAGGAGAGGTGGATATCTTTTCAATCCCATCTACCGACACGACGTGTGATTACAGTATGTATGAAGAGCATCATCCAATTGTGAATGTCCAAGATTCTACAAATAAGATTGAGTTTAAAATTCCAGGAAATGGGAATCATTATTTGGATTTGTGTGATAGTTTTCTTTATGTAAAGCTGAGAGTTACAAACAAAGATGGAACAAACCTCTCAGATTCCTCAACGATTGGTACAACTAATTTGTTATTCCATTCTCTATTCTCCCAACTAGACATTTATTTCAGCGAAAAGTTGGTCTCTACAAGCAACAACGGATACCCGTATCGAGCATATATTGAAACCCTCTTGTCATATGGAAACGATTATATAACTTCGCAAGGTGGATGCGCGCTCTATTATGAGGATACAGATGGAGGAATTGCTGCAGACACTAATTTGGGTTGGAAGAAGAGAAAGGAACATGTTTCCAGGTCGAGACAGGTCGAGCTTTTGGACAAATTCAGGTTTAATTTAGCCACTCAGCATCAATACATTTTAAATGACGTCAATATTCGATTTTGCTTGACTCGCACATCAGATGCATTTGCACTGTTTTCTGGAACTGCAACAGAAGATGCAATTATTAAGCTAACATCAGCAACTTTCTACATCAGGAAGCAGATTCCATTCCCCAGCATCATACTGGCACATCAGCGATTGTTGGAAAAAGGTGAAATTGCTCAATATCCTTACAAGAATACAGAACTCAAGTACTTTACCATTTCACAAGGAAGTTCTTCTGCGGTTGAGGAAAATTTGTTTCTGAATACAGTACCATCAAGGATTATACTTGGATTTGTAGATAGCATGTCTTTCAATGGAGATATCAGTTCCAACCCTTTTTCGATTTCACCATTTCAACATTATGAAACTGTGTGTCAGCGTTAATAATATTTCGATGCCTATTCGACCACTTACATTGAACTTTGATCAAAATGAGTGCTTGTTGGCCTATTATCTATTATTGACTAGCACTGGCATTGCTGGTCAAGACGTAGGTCTTTCGTTTGATCGGGATAGCTACAAAAATAATAACGCTCTTTTTGCATTTGCAATACAACAGCCTACCAGGAACGAAGCTTTGCTCAATTTGGAAAAATCTGGAAGTGTGAAAATTTAAATACAGTTTTCTAAATCTTTGACCAAATCAATTCACTGTAAAGTATTATCCGAGCAGCAGGGAGTCCTAGAGATTGATAGATTTCGCCAAAGTGTTGTATCATCATGAATACATTGGACATAAGCAAAATATTACAGATCAGTATAAAGAAACCCAAATTAACATCTGTTATTCCTGGTAATGCACTTCAAGAATTTGACGAAAAGGATTTTGCAATTGTAGTCAATTCTGACACGTCAAGTGAGCCAGGGTTGCATTGGTAGGCAATATTTAAGGAGAAAAATTTCAATGACATTGAATTTTTTGACAGTTGTGCGATGCCGCTTTCATTTTATAATCCCATTTTTATTAAATTCTTGAGAAAGAATGGAAAAAAGTTCACTACAATATTTATAGAATTCAATCAGGATCAAGCAATACAAGTGGACATTTCTGTATTTACTATTTGATTCATAGAACTAATGGTTTTAGCTATGAAGAAGTACTGCATCGTTTTAGCCATACAAGACTGGAGGATAATGATTCAATTGTATTACAATTTGTAAGAGATAATTTTAATATCAATTTTTCTAAGGGTCTGTGAGAATCTACAACCACATCAAACGAAGAAAATCTTGTAGTCATGATTCAGTGTTGTCAAGTGTTAGCTACAATGTTAGTAGCTTCTACGTAGTTCAGTAGTAACCACTAATTGTACGGAGAATAAAATAAATATGAACTTTGACCAGATTGATAAAGTGTATAAACAAATTGAATCGTCTGAAGGATTAAGCAGTGTTCGCCGATTGAGCAAAATTTGTGGAGTATCCGAGAAGAAAGCCGTTGAATACTTATTAACTCAGGACTCCTATACAAAACATAAACCCAGGCGGGTAATATTTAGACGCAGAAGTGTCACCACCCCTGGTATAAACTATTTATGGCAAGCCGATATTGTTTTGCTACCAAAATATGTTAAGAGTAACAATAGATACTCTTGTCTTCTTAATTTCATCGACGTATTCGCAAAACTCGCCTATGCAGTTCCGATGAAATCTAAAAAACGTGAGGAAGTTTTGGAAGCGTTTAACTCAGTTCTTCAGAAATGTAATGAACAGCCAAAATTTTTGGAATGTGACAAGGGGACATAATTTTGGAACAAAAAATTCATTCAGTTTCTTGATGTTCATTCAATTCAGATGCATCACAATTATTCAGACTTTGGTGCAAGTGTTATTGAACGATTCAACAGGACAATATGTACTCGGATTTCTAAATACCTAACAATAAGTGGAAGTCAAAAATACATTCACATTTTGCCGCTACTTCTCAAGGCATATAATGAAACAAGACACTCAAGGACAAAAATTTCTCCAATTGATGTCAACAAGTACAATGAAATGGATATTTGGCTAGAGTCCTACAAGGACCTGTACAATAATCCTACATCACCAGCTAAGTTTAAATTATATGATCATGTACGAATTGGAAAGCTAAAACACAACTTCGAGAAGGGTTATTGGCCCACGTTTACTTCTGAGATATTCGAAGTATGTGAGGTCATTGACTCAGTTCCTGTAACATACCGTATCAGGGACATGAGAGGAGACGGAATCAGTGGAATATTTTACGGTGAGGAGTTCAGTCGTTTATCTGAACAGTGAGAAGTCATGTCATTTTACATAACACTTCCTTCCAATGGATCACAGAAGTATTTTGCGCAAAATAGAATATCCAAGTATCAGATCAAGTTACCCTATAAAATACGGTTGGAGCGTGCTCAGTATGAAATGGGTTTAGTTGAGTTAAGTTATATTTGTTGCATCAAGACACTAAGTGGACTAGATAACGATAACTTTATAGATTATTCAAGTCCAACCGTCGGTGGAACTATTTCACTGAGTCTTCAGCACTATAGTTCTATCCTTGAGCTGATAAATGAGCTGAACACAAAATTCAATAAGCACAGCATCGTTTGTGAAGTGACATATAGTGATACAAAAAACAGAGTAACCATCGAAGTAGGTGTAGGTACAGAAATTGCAATCAGTGAGAAACTTTCTGATGTACTGTGATTTGAGAATTCATCTGAGAAAAACTCAAAGTTTTTCAACTCAAAATTTCCTTCTGACCTGTCTGGCGGAAGATATCATATGTTCATTTACTCACACATTATTGAACCACAGATAGTAGGATCAAGTCTTGTACCTTTATTGCGAATGGTTAATATAGCTGGTGAAGAAACTCATGCAATAACACAGACATTCGCTAATCCATTCTATCTTCCACTATCCAGAAGTGACTTTGATGTGGTGTCAGTAGTTTTATGTAACTAATTTGGTGAGAAACTTCCAATTGATAAAGGTCAAGTTACACTTATCCTTCACATAAAGGAAGTTTCCCGAAAATGACTCTCCCACTTTATGACTTCGATCAAATTCAGTTGAGTCATCCATTTACATGCATCGTTGCTGGAGGAACTCAATTTTGAAAAACTACCTTCGTGTGCAACTTGATTAAAAATTTAGATTTGTTAGTGAAACCTCGTATTGATGATGTCATTGTTTTCTACAAATCCAACCAGCCCGGATATGATTTGATGAAATCATCAGATAACACCGTAAGATGTGTCGAGGGTTTGAATTTGGAACTCATTCATTCAAACAACACTGTAATTATAATCGACGATCAAATGACTGACTCATTGAAGAATAGAGCTATACAAGAATTGTTCACTTGTGGAGTACATCATCGGTAAATATACATAATATAAACAAAAATTTCATTGATACTTACATATCATGTTTTCGATAGGTCCATCTCTGTAATATTTCTATCTCAAAACCTACTCCCCCAAGGAAAATATGCCACGGATATTCGGCTCAACACCCACTATATGACAATATGCAAAACTCCATCGTTCTCTTCTCAAGTTCTTTTCCTGAGTCGATAGTTAAATCCTAGGAAACCCAGTGCAATCTTCGAAGCGTATAAGCAAGAAACTCAAAAGCCTTACACTTATCTGTTCCTTAATTTACATTCAAATTGTCATGATCATTTACGTGTTCAGTCTGGAATTTTGCCTGGGGAGGAGCACATAATTTACATTCCTTAGTGATTTGACCGCAACTAGTAAGATGACCAAACGGATCAAAAGAAACCAACAATTTCTAGAACAAGTTAGAACCAGTAAAGGCAAGTACCGTAAGCATCTTATAACCAAGGCATCTCGAGACAACATTGATGCTCTATCCGAATTAGCTCTAAACACATTAAGAGGCAACGTACCCCTGAGTGAAATTCACAAGAAGAAACTCAAGAGACACAGGGAGAGTATTCGTAGTTTAGCTAGAAAGAAGTTCTCTTTTAAAAAGAAAAAACAGCTATTGGTTCAAAAAGGGGGATTCCTTCCACTTCTTATTACACCGATTCTATCAATCCTTGGTGGACTTGCCGCTAACGCTTTCAGCCACGCTGCTGGAATATAATGTCGAAGAAAATGAAGTTAATTCCCCAGCTTGAATACGAGAAGTTAATAAACTCAAGCCATGCAAACCAATTACTTCATAAGGCAGCATCTGTAAACTCGTTTAATAGAAAAACAAACACATCATCTGAAATTCTAAATTTGGAAAGTCTTTCAGATGACATCAAACTAGCGCTGTTCAATACAGCCATGAAGGGATTACGAAGACACTTCCAGGAGCTTGTAGAGACACCACTACCTGTGCAAGTAGCTACTCCCGCGACACATGTTTTTGATGAGATTAAAGTGAACCAAAATGAGGAATCACTGAGGGTCGTTGAAGAACCCGGGTTGATTCGTCAGCAATTAGCAGACATGCTCCCTCAATAATTTCGTCAAGCCGCTTTGTATATCATGACAGCACTTGAGAATGATGGTAGTCACGTGTCATGGGAGGAAAATGGAGCAGTACGATTTAATGGTATCAGAAGAGATGGAACAAACATAGTTGATTTATTATCATACGTGTTAAGATCGACAAAAAAAAACAACTATACCGCCCGGCGCCAATACGTTCATATATATTTGGAAGAAACTCGCAATTCCCCCAACACTTATGGGTTTGTCCTTGCGTAATCGAATACCTACACAGACGCTAAGCGCATTGAAACGACGAAGGACATTAACCCCCCACGCATTTGAGGATTCTGACTCACCCCTACATGACGCTGAGTTCAACACTTCTCCTACAGGACCAAGCTGGATCAGTTTGGACGATTCGGTTTAGAATTATCATCTAAAGAAATAACACATTGATTGAAATCAGCATGGACGAACCATTAGGAGCTGTTGCTNACTTATGGGTTTGTCCTTGCGTAATCGAATACCTACACAGACGCTAAGCGCATTGAAACGACGAAGGACATTAAACCCCCACGCATTTGAGGATTCTGACTCACCCATACATGACGCTGAGTTCAACACTTCTCCTACAGGACCAAGCTGGATCAGTTTGGACGATTCAGTTTAGAATTATCATCTAAAGAAATAACACATTGATTGAAATCAGCATGGACGAACCATTAGGAGCTGTTGCTGCTGCAGTAAATAACGGACCTCTCTTTCCTATTTTTTCGAATTTTTTCACACGCCTCCAGACTTATGATAGAGATATAGAACAAGAATTTCCACATACTTTTGCCATGGCAGACGCGGGATATTTTAATACTGGAACATCCGATATCGCTATTTGTTTCTATTGTGGGCNCATGGCAGACGCGGGATATTTTAATACTGGAACATCCGATATCGCTATTTGTTTCTATTGTGGGCTCTGCCTTTATGAGTGGAGTGCTGAGGATGACCCGTGGGAAGAAAATAATCTGCATAAACCCTACTGTGCTTAATATTCTTTGAATAAGCACAGGAGACAGTCGATTACTTTAGTAAGTTTTAAATAAACAATATTGTGTGTTTCTACATAGTTTAGTATGAATTAAAAATTGTTCATTTTTCAGCCGCAAGAGATTGCTCCAACTCAAGATATTGTGGAAATAAATAGGGAATCTGTAGTTGAAAACTCAGAGATTGAACAGGACGAGATTGTTCAACTTCAAGATATTGAGGAGATTCATGACCAATCTGGAGTAGAAAAGTCAAGGGAGCAAGAATTGCAAAACATTACCGCAGCTGTAGAAGTGGTTTCAAGTTCCACTCTCCAAATCAACAACGCAGTCCTTCAAGAACTTGAAGAACTTAAGCATCTAATTTCTTGTAAAATTTGTTTTACATCAACTGCTGCCTATATGTATGTTCCATGCTGTCACCTAGCCACCTGCCTCAATTGTACTACAACACAGTCAAAATGTCCAATCTGTAGGGAACCGATTAAGGTGATTTTGAGAACATTTTTATAAGCTTTTACTTCACATAGTTAGATGTAATATCTTAAAATAATGGAAACTGTATTATTAGCTAGGGTTATTTTTTATTAAATAATGTCCATATGGAATTGTTGTGATGCCGTCGGTTAGAATGCAGCGTTTCGAATCGAATCCATGTGCAGCATACTTCTTGACATAGACATTGTATATTTGATGCTTGTAGGACCTTATAGAGTTCATGCCACATGCTAGAATATTTTGTTTGAATAAAATGTTTTCTAGTTTGTCATATGTCACACTATGTCGTTGAATACTCTTGGGTACTCCTTTCAGCGCCATTTTCTTGAGATTTTTACTTCCAAGAAAGCAGTAGGACTTTGGACCGAGTCCTACAAACTTATGGAGTATATGTCCTCCAACCTCGTCCTTCATTTTGCCGATGACTGCCTTATTCTTGACTGAGAACAATGCGTCCGTAGGTAATAAACCACTGGTGTCAAACAAATCCAGGTTGCTCTTCATGTCTTCGTATACATCCTTTGTTGTAATACAGTACGCAAGGCTGTCAGTGTCTGTCATAAGAAGACGAGCATTCGACTTCTATCGCTTCCTAACGTATTCGTAATGAAAGTTGGCCATATGAAGCTTACTAAGTTCAAGCACACTGAAACCTGTATAAATTGCCTTAATTAAAGTAACAGAGTTTTTTTGCATTTTAAAAGCTACAAGGTTTTTCCCTAATATGTCATAAGATACTAACTGTGTTCTAGACATTAGGTTTACTGCTTTAGCTGGATCGTTAACTAGACGAATGTTCATTCTCTTCCTCACCGATTCCATCCCTTTCCCGAAGACAGCATTCACACAAAGTTTGTGAAACAATCTTTCGAATTCGTTTGTCGCCGAGGCTCGCTTATTGCTATTGAATTCTACGTAAGACTTCAGCCAGAGTTTCTGCTTAAAAGCAAGTATCCGATGTATCTTCTTAATGATGAGGCCCTTCTCAATGTACTACTTCAAATTTTTGTAACGGCAAACGTAATTTTTACGAGAAAATAGGTGGGGTACCAATTTCGTTTGGTTTTCCATGTAGTTGATAGGAAGCTTGGAGAGTAGTTTCTGCTGAAATGGACTAAAGCATTCTGAAGGAATCGACGTCCTTTCCACTGCTAAAGGATAATCTTGATGCTCCAAGTGTAACTTTTTTGGATAATCAATGTCGACTTCCAGAATGTACCCTATCTCATCGTCGACAGCAACCGCGGAAATATCAAATTCTTTCACAAGTCGCTGATCCAAGAACATGAAATGACTGACTGGAAGGAATTCCTGCATCGCTTTGCCGTAAAGATTTACCATGTCCCAGAATACAATTTACTTCTGATTCATTTCTTCTCCAGTTCCCTTATAGTCGCTCATATACTTGTTATTTGCCTGAGCGTGTCGTAGTACAATTTAGGAAATACCACTTATTTCAATTTTTACATATTGTACTTTGTTTTAAAGTGCCGTAAAAAATATTTCACCATAGGCTTACCTCTGATACCTGACTCCAAGAACAAATAAATGTCAATGTCAGTTACAAGCTGTAGCTTCACACCAGACATTTTGAGAGCAGCATCCCAAGCCATTCCTGGCACAGAGACATAGTAGGCTGGATCTAGCTTGAAATTTTCCAAAGCCATCCCTCGGAATTGTTCAAAAACGCAAGCCAGTAAGAGTGAATCAGTTAGTAAGTACAAGTCACGGTAAGATCCAAGAGATTCCATATTAAACTCTTTGAATATTTTCTTGGCGTAATAGTAGTCTCCTAATGATATGTGTTCTTTTGTCAACGTGTTGAAAAATTTTTTCCGATCTGGTAGCTTCTTATCTTTAAATTTCTCCCAGGAATTGATGGAGTCGTAAGGGTAAACTCCTTTGCGTGTCAATAGAGAAGCCTTAAATCCAAAGACAGACTCTAATATGGCAAACCCATTCCCACCTTGGAGCTTCAAATTATCAACCAAATCTGACAGACTGTAGTGCTNCACCTTTGAGCTTCAAATTATCAACCAAATCTGACAGACTGCAGTTCATAAACTGTAAAGAGTCTATGAACCTCAAATTGTCTACCGTGACAGACAAATATTTTTCTGAATTTGTAGGCAAGACACTAATTTTTTTCCCAATCCTGTTAAAACCTTGTATCACTAAATAATGGTCATAACCTCGGAAATTATGCATCTGTAAATGAATTATTAATTTACAAGTTTTGCTCACGTAGTTTTATATTATCTTCCCACTTACAAAAACAGGCAAAATTTCTTNAATTATTAATTTACAAGTTTTGCTCACGTAGTTTTATATTATCTTCCCACTTACAAAAACAGGCAAAATTTCTTTCTGCGTATAGTTTATGTTACAGCTCTGATGACTCGCTCCTCTATAAAGCCCTGAAGAAAGAACTTGCTTTGAGCTACAACAACTTCTAAACAATAATAGAACTTACCGGTAAGGTGATTATGGTCTCGACATTTTGGGTCGTCCGGACTGTCATCAAATTTTCTACTGCAAATATGACAATAGGAACCTGACAAAAACTCGTTCTCGTTGGATTTTGTCATACAAAGCGGTATGTTTAACTTGTAAATATCTGCTACAATGGTAGCAATTTGTAGCAAATCTTGAAGAAAAATATCCACCGCATCTCTGCCTCGATAAACTCGATGAGCAATTAGCGTTGAATCCTCCTTCACAACTGCATAAGAAAATCCAGTTGGCACTTGTATCTTTTTCTTTTCAGTCTTCCCTCCTACAGATCCCGAAAACGGTGAAGAAAGAGGCTTCAAAAGGCACTCCATATCGGCATACACTACGTAGCCAACTTTCATTTGATGACGGAAGTTGGTAAATTCGATGGTAGGTGTTTCCCCGTTTTACGTTATAGACATTTTCACTTTCTGAAACTCATGATTCTCGCATTGTATTTGATGCCTTTCAAAAATGCAAAGCCTTTCACACGTTTTCGATTCACAGTTCTGTTGACAAAGACGAATTCTCTGTAAACAATTGTAACATAACTTTCTACGATGAAATCTTTTCTGACCTAGTAGTTTGTCAATGTCTGTGATGGTTACATAGTGTGTAGCACCGGTCTTGGCATCAGTCAATAAGAGTAGATTGACAGTGCGATAACTTGTGTAATTAAATTGTGATATTTGGACAGGCAAAAACCCGTCAGCCGAATGTTCAGTAAAAACATTTATGGCAATTCCATTTGCTTCTTAAACTCTGGAAATTGAACATATGCTAACAGGGAAGTCAACACACTTGAAATTGTAAAGGTGCTCAAATTTTTTGTACGATGAAGCTTTCGCGGGTTTCTTGACTTGTGCAGTGCACACAACACAGCCATCTTGAAACAAAAATTTCTTTTGGTTCTGACATTAATAGTTGCTCGTTTTGACTTTAGCCTGAAGGGAACATCCATCCAGTCCCCTGCTTTGAATAATTTAAATTTCCCAATTCTAATATCACATCCCATAATAAGGTTGAACTGCCAACCAGAGCCATACTGTTCGAAGACACTGATAGTATGTTCAATTTTTTCTGCTGAGAGGTTCATGAATCTATCTAAGCTCGTATAATTATTCATTACAACTAGCATATGTGAGTTAACATATTTCTCCTGGTACTCATATATGTCATCCCCTGATGCTGATTCACAGAGAAAGCGCTTAAATTGAATTTCCATACTCATTTGTGATTGGAGCGTCTTCAAATCGGTGAGGGACTCGCGAATTACATTTCGATTTGTGAACTTAAATTTTCCAAAATAAGTATCTAAACTGAGAGTTTGGCTTGTGCAGGTATGCCGGAAAGTCCGTACAAATCCCTTTAGTGCAGTTATTTGAACAAAAGGTGTGATCTTATATGCTGCTCGACGTAATGGTTGTAGGCCGTAACCTCTTTGACGTGATGCTACTTCAGAGCTAATAAGAGCAGAGACTTGATGATGTAGCAGACGAGGGTGTTGAGTAGCTAGATGAACCTCCAATCTAATAGGTGACGGAAATAATTTTTTGCAAACAACACATTTGTGTTCTGCTGTACGATGTGGTACATGTCTTCGAGCAGCACGTCGACGACATAGTGACATGTGTTGCAAGTACTCCAGCTTTGACTTCTTATTACTTCCACACAGCTCACAAATGAAATTTTTTGGATCAACCTAAAGAAACAGTATGATGTATGTTGTTCGCTAAAGAAAACTTTCTTTATAACTCACATTAGCAATTCGGCCCATTATTAATTTCTTCTCAATCGGTAAAATGCAATGAAGCAAGTCAGTGTTCAGTTCTAAAGGAAAGAAAAAAAAGTTAAACAACATATGGAGACAAAGCTACGAAAATGGCTTACTCTATTGTTGAATTACTTAGCCTGTTATGCACTCTTCCTTCCAAAGTTTGAATTCAAAGTAAGGATGATTTCCAGCAGATGGCGCTCAATTTTTCTAATGACGATAGAAACTTGTTTAAATTTAATTATAGGTTGGACGAACTTACAAAAATATAAAATGATAAAATATTTAAATATTTTCAAAAAAAATAAATAATTAATTCTATTTCGAAATTTCACAAAATTATATTTCTTTTTACCTGTCTAGAGATGTCTTATATTTCAAATCCTGGAGAAACAACCAAAAATCACTTCAATTTCTTCAGAGAATCTTGATAGATATTATTTCCGGTTTTGATGTGTCAGCTTTGTGCAGTCCATTGACAGTTCGTATGATNTGAACAAAAGAATATTTTATTTTATTGTCTATTTAGGAAATTTTATTCATTTGCATTCTAACTTCATGTTAATAACCATCAAACTCAGTGAGCATTTTGTTCTTCTGCCTTCTTATTTATTTCTTATAATTTTTTTCATGGTTATGCCAATTATAATTGGAGGATTAGGCAATTGACTGGTCCCTTTAATAATNGAGGATTCGGCAATTGGCTGGTCCCTTTAATAATTGGAGCCCCTGATATAGCTTTCCCTCGAATGAATAATATAAGATTCTGATTATTACCTCCATCCTTAAATTTATTACTAATAAGAGGATTAGTAGAAAGTGGAGCCGGAACAGGATGGACTGTCTACCCTCCTTTATCTTCCAATATAGCTCATGCTGGTAGTTCAGTTGATCTCTCTATTTTTAGTCTTCATTTGGCTGGAGCATCCTCTATTTTAGGAGCAGTTAATTTCATCTCAACTATTATTAATATACGAACCCCAGGTATAACTTGAGACCAAACCCCTTTATTTGTTTGATCAGTTTTTTTAACCGCGATCCTTCTTCTTCTTTCTTTACCCGTCTTAGCTGGTGCTATTACTATATTATTAACGGATCGTAACTTAAATACTTCTTTTTTTGACCCTGCTGGTGGTGGAGACCCAATCTTGTACCAACATCTATTTTGATTTTTTGGTCATCCAGAAGTATATATTTTAATTCTACCAGGGTTTGGTATAATTTCTCACATTATTACTTTTGAAAGAAGTAAAAAACAAACTTTTGGCCAATTAGGAATAATTTATGCAATAACTGCCATTGGTATTTTGGGATTCATTGTATGGGCTCATCATATATTTACTGTAGGGATAGATGTTGATACCCGTGCCTACTTTACAGCAGCAACTATGATTATTGCTATCCCTACAGGAGTAAAAATCTTTAGCTGAGTAGCCACACTTCAAAGATCAAATCTTACTTCTATTACCCCAACTATTATATGATCTCAAGGATTCGTGTTTCTATTTTCAATTGGGGGTTTAACAGGAATTATATTAGCCAATTCATCTATAGACATTATTCTTCATGATACATACTATGTAGTTGCACATTTTCACTACGTTCTCTCTATAGGGGCGGTGTTTGCTATCATGGGAGGTGTAATTCACTGATTCCCGTTATTTACCGGAACAACCTTAAATCCTAAATGATTGAACCCTCAATTCACCACTATATTTATTGGGGTAAATTTAACATTTTTCCTCATAATTCTTTAGGACTTAATGGTATGCCACGCCGATACTCAGATTACCCAGATCCATTTACTTTTTGAAATTCTATTACTTCTATCGGTAGATATATTACACTTATCTCCATTATTTTATTTATTATAATTGTATGAGAGGCATTAGCTGCCAACCGTCCAAGTATATTTAATTATTTTACTGCTCCTAATATTGAATGAATTCATAACCTTCCCCCATCAGATCATACTTATACAGAATTAAGAAAAATTCACTATTAATCTAAATAAATTTATTATGGCAGAATAGTGCATTGAGTTTAAACCTTAAATATGAATTTATTATTCTTTTAAAAATTTCTTCTTATTCCTCTGCTGGGTTTCAAAATGCTTGTTATCCTTTAATAGAAGGACTAATTTTTTTTCATGATCATACTATAACAATCCTTATTTTAATTATTATAATTATTTCATTTAATATATATTCAATTCTTGTTAGTAAAAATATTAATAAAACTATAATTGAGTCACAACCACTTGAATTATTTTGAACTATTACACCAACGTTTATTTTAATCTTTATTGGTATCCCATCAATTCGTCTGCTTTATATACTTGATGAAGTATTTAACCCTATAATAACAGTAAAAATTATAGGTCATCAATGGTACTGATCCTATGAATATTCTGACTTTAACAATATTGAATTTGACTCATTTATAATTAATTCAATAAATATAACTAATTTAAATTTAATACGTCTACTAGATGTAGATAACCGTATGATTATTCCTATGAATACACAAATTCGTTTAATTATTTCATCCTCTGATGTGCTTCATTCATGGACAGTACCAAGTTTAGGAATTAAAGTTGATGCAATCCCTGGACGTTTAAATCAAATTAATTTTTTAGCCAACAAAACAGGATTATATTTTGGACAATGTTCTGAAATCTGCGGAGCCAATCATAGTTTTATACCTATTTGCTTAGAAAGAATTAACTTTAATTACTTCTATAAATGAATTCATAAACTTTAACACTNCATAAATTTTAACACTAATTAAACTTCCATTAAATAACTTAAAGTAAGTACTGGTCTCTTAAATCATTCATAATAAATAACGTATATTTTTAATGGGAGTATAAAGAATTAATTTATACTAAAATTTAGTAATGTCAAATCTAATAAACATCTATTATGTATTCTTTTATTTTTCAAACATCCCCTTTCAACTGAATTATTATATTCACAGTTTTTTTAATTACTATAATAACCCTTATATCTAAAATTTTCTCTACTACTGGTTTGTGAACAACTAAATTTACTTCTTCTTCAAATAACCTAATTAGTAATCAGATTAATAATTTAATTCTATTATGATAACTAATTTATTTTCAAGATTTGACCCCTGCTCATCAACTTTCATTGACAACTGAATTAACACTATTATCCTCTTGTTATTCATAAATGTATACTGAACTTTAAATAATAACTTGTATCTCGTTATTAAAAATTTAATAAATACTTTACATAATGAGTTTAAAACTCTTATTGGGACAAATTATTCTTATGACAGATCAATTATTTTTATGGTAATTCTTCTTTTAATTCTTTTAAATAATTTTCTTGGATTATACCCGTATATTTATACAAGATCTAGCCATTTAGTAATAACCTTAGCTATTTCATTACCTATTTGATTAACCTTCATATTATACGGCTGACTCAATAATACTAAACATATATTTGCTCACCTACTACCTTCCAGCACTCCAATTGTTTTAATATCTTTTATAGTTTTAATTGAGTCTATTAGTAATATTATTCGTCCTGTTACCCTATCAGTTCGTCTTGCTGCTAATATAATTGCTCGCTTTTTTACCTTTCATTTTTAATCCCTTTTATCGTTGCAGGCCTAGTAATAGTTCATCTCTTGTTTCTTCACCAAACAGGGTCTAATAACCCTATAGGCCTTAATGCTAACTTCAACAAAATTACATTCCACCCATTCTATTTATTTGAAGATCTTATATGTATAACTTTAATAATTTGAATTCTTTTTTCCTTATGCCTAATATATCATTATGCTTTAAGAGATGTTGATAATTTTATTCCAGCAAATCCTCTAGTAACCCCAATTCATATCCAACCAGAATGATACTTCCTTTTCGCCTATGCCATTTTACGCTCTATCCCTAACAAACTTGGGGGGGGGGGGTTATATGCTTGGTATTATCAATTATAATTCTATTTATAATACCATTTACCAATATTACTAAAATAATAAGAAATAAAAATATTATAATTAATCAATTTTTATTTTGAGCATATTTTACAGTAACTTTAATTTGAACATGAATTGGGGCTAATCCAATTGAAGACCCATACATCTTAGTAGGGCAACTTATAACTATACTTTATTTTTTTT